>CM070875.1:20049981-20649981 GCA_036365515.1 Torymus aiolomorphi | reverse complement strand
CGCACGGTGCGCCAGATGCACGCGCTCGTGCGCAAGAACCTGGCCGACATGAGCACGGACGAGTTTGTGGAGAAGACGACGATAAAGGAACCTTGGTGTCCGACTCTGAGCGTAGCGCGCCGGGACTTCGAGTCGACCTGCCCGGCGCCCAAAGCCGGCCAGTGTCCCTACTTCGCACTCAGCAGGCGGCCGGATCAACGGGGCAAGGATCTCAGCCAGGGACAGATGTCCCTCACGCAGTTCGCGTTCACGGGCCTGCTGGTGCTGCAACCGAAGATGTTTGGCTGTCACGACGCCACGAACGAGGACCTCGAAGCCTTCTGCCACTTGTGGCGGGGAATCGGCTATCTGCTGGGCATCGATGACGAGTGAGTGTGTCGAGAGAATATTTTTTTAAAGGGATCGACTCGCGATTCCTGGATAGTTTTTATTCGCTAGTGGCGAGAGAAGCTTTGGCGTTGCGTGATGATATATGATGTGTAAACAGAGTTGTAAAAGTATATAATGATATCTATTTTTCACGCTGTTTAATATTCCTTTTGATGCGGGCATAAAATTAATGTAATTAGGGGCATGCAAATTATTATAAAAAAAAAAAAAAAATGACAGAAACCGAATGAATGATTTATCGCCAAATTATTGTAAAGTAATATTGAAAAACACTGCTTCGAGATAGTGCGAATATCTGGTCGCATGCTATTGCAGAAATCTCAGACTATTTCTTATATGACTTCGCAATACGAAAACCGTATGTGTCGAAGCCGCTAAAGTGCGAATTCAACTGTCTGCGATGAAATCATCCGCATTGAAAACATTGTTTGTCTATTTGTAGCACACGGGGAAAACTTTTTCCACGCGGGCACTAAAAAACCTTGAGGAATCGCAAGTCGCGCTTCCATTAGCGACGATGGTATATGATAGGCGTGCGTAATCCGCGCAAAACAATCTAAACAAAAAAAAATCTGCGCATATAAACGGGGAAAAAATTCAAGTCAACAGCGTGGCAAGACTTTTTGCAGCCGTCATTTTAAAATTATTAACAACTATCCAGCAGAAATTTTTCTTGCGCGCTTAATAATTGAGAGGAAAAATGAGATTAGAAAGAATACAAATAAGTTTTGATTTACGAGGCAGCTGTATGTAGAAGTATATATTTGACACTCGACACTTGTTACAGGTACAACTTTTGTCGGGGTACTTTGGCGGACGTGCAACAACGATCGAGGGAGTTCCTCGAGTACTGGGTTAAGCCAAACTTCCGAACGATCCATCCGGAATGGGAGCACATGATGAGATGCGTTATCGAGGGCCTGAAATACTACTTTCCCGGATCCACCTTCGAGACCTGCCTCCTCGATTTCGCCGAGATCATGAACCTGCACATGCCGCGGTTCGTCGAATCCATGCCGTACAGCACGTGGATCAAACGCGGCGCCATCAAGTAAGGATATGTATATCTTTCATTTATTGATTATATAGAGGTTAAGTTTGGGGAAGAATGAGTTTTTTTTTTAAACGAATTAATTATCATTGAGGACCTGGTCACTAATTCAAAATTGATTTTTCGTAATACAATTATCTCTTATTTTTTTTATTTTTAAATTATGTGAAAATTATTTAGTTATATCCTTCAAGTTGCCATAGTTTTAGATAATGGTATAATAAATTTAATGTCAAGAAGATTCATTATGTTTTTTTCGAAAAACTGCATGAAAAATTGCAATCATGCATGATTAGGAACTGCTTTTAAATGAATAAAAAGTGGATCTTTGACGAATGAATATATAATTTCTAGTTTAAGATGTAAAGTTTTATTCAAATTTTATTATCATGTTAATTGATTGATTAATTTTACGGTTATGTATTGGAAAATTAATTAAAGTGCAAATCATATTGCAAGAATTTTCAATCAAATTATAATATTTTTAATTAAAATGTGATACGAAAAAGCCTTTGAACGGTCATTTTCGAGCACTAATGAATTAATCAATGGTTCTTCTAATCAATTTATTTCATATAGAAGTTTTATTCATGAGTATAGATTGTATATTTTAAAATTCTCGAATTAAAAAGTTTTCGCTGATTTTGAAAATTCAATTTAATCTTATTATTAAGTTAGAACCGTATAGTAAAATTGCCGCCAAATAAAATCGTATATAAAATTCACAACTATAGGTATTCGATATAACGTAATTATTTCAAAGTATCTGAAACATACATACAACTGAAATTCCCCATGTTTTGCAGATTCTACTTCAAATACGCCTGCCGATTGGCGGGCATGCGTGCGCTCATGAACCACCAGCTGGAGATGGCGCAAGATAAGGCGAAAAAGTACGACGAGGAAAAGCACAAAGAGCTGCAGAAACGCTCGGAGAAGACCCTGAGCTCCTACCAGGCGGAAATAGCAAAACCCACCGCGCCATCGCCACCGGCTGAACTGGCCGGGGACTGTGTGCAAAGTATATAAATATATACGCCGCTGAGTGTGCTGGCTAATAAAAAAGAAGTAGGCTGTGATAGATATATTAACCTCTATACGCGGGGCGTTTGCGCAATCCGCGTTTCTTGCCTTTCCGCGCTGAATTGTCTCGCGGTGAAATGTAAACTGGATCGCGAGAAAAGTGGGGTTTTCGCGTGTATATATATATATATATATATATATATATATATATATATATATATATATATATATATATATATATATATATATATATATATATATATAATGCTATACAGAGGAGATATCGATAATAGGCAATAAAGGGAATGAGGGAGAGGAGAGCAAACTTTACGAGGGGTTTTTCGTGTGCTTACGAAAGTGGGTGACACGATCGATGTGTATATATTGATACACGCGGGAAGCGAGTAATGGCTAATAAACCTCGCCGCGTTACGTTTAACTGTCGTTGTGTAATAAGTATAAGCTGATTATTACGAGTGATATTTTATGTTTATGCACTCGTGTTGGCTCGAAAACGTTGACAAAGATTGTAGAGTGCTTATTTTGGAGTTTCCGAATGCGCGCGAGCGGAAATGCGCTCTCGAAACGGTCGTATATATTTTAATTCGTCTTTTACTTAATTAGGGGGAAATGATATTTTTTTCTACACGTGTATATTATACGTATATAAGATAGGGACTAAGACTTTTTCGAGTGGACCTTTTCTTAGAGTAGTATTTTTTATTTGCTTACAAGTGTTGTTATTATTATTATTATTATTATGACTATTGATTTTATGACGTACACGAAATATTGTATTTGTCGATCTAGTTGACGATGATTTTTTATTCGCCTAAAGTTCTGCCACGTTAGAATGTAATAAAAATTGAAAAAAAAAAAACAGAAAGTATATAAGGTAAAGTACCCAATACCTGGACAGATTTTGAGCACAATCACAAACAAACGACGTTTTCAAAACCAATAGGCGGATTTTTTTCAAACTTTTAAATCTAGATATTGATTTGTAATCCATCTAATTTTTTATTCACAGAAAAACTCATTTTCATGCTTATTTATATTAAAAAAGTAAGTTTGAAGAAATATATGTAAGGCTGCTAAACTTGGACACCCTATGTTGAACTGGGAGTAATACCGGGACAACACTTGAACCCTAAACTTGGACAATATGTACTACAAATGTTGCTTAAATTTCACCAGACCCCAGCTGGATTTAAATCGATTTCAGCTAAATTAAAGTTAATTCCAGTTGGATTCTGGTTAAAATTCTAGTTGAATCCAACTAAATATTTTTTTATAGTAATATTATTAAATATGTCCAGCTATCGGGTATTGCTAACTGATAGGGATGTTAAGGGGGTCCGAAAGTCAATTAAAAATTCAAATTTCGCGCCACATTATAGCAGACGAAAAAATAAGTAATTTGCCTATAACAAATAGTAAAAACAATATTACGGAAAACCAGGACTGCATTGCCCTCCGTTACATTATTATCTATCATTTTACAAAGTTTGAAGTTTCTATATAAATATTTCGCTGAATGGCATTTGAATTACTTGATTTTGAGACATTATTCAAATGCCATTCAGCGAAATATTTATATAGAAACTTCAAACTTTGTAAAATGATAGATAATAATGTAACGGAGGGCAATGCAGTCCTGGTTTTCCGTAATATTGTTTTTACTATTTGTTATAGGCAAATTACTTATTTTTTCGTCTGCTATATTGTGGCGCGAAATTTGAATTTTTAATTGACTTTGGGACCCCCTTAAGCTGGACAAGGGTTCGGCTATCCTACATAACCTCGAAATCTTTTATTTCGTATTCTAATGAATTAGAGATTTAAATTAACACGAAATTCATTTGGTTGCATAGTTAATAGCATAAACTTCGCTAATTAATTTATATCGTTATTATATGTATAAGTAATAGTACTGCTTTACTGCTGTCCAGGTAATGGTCCCAATTTTCAGTCTGTCCAGGTATCGGGTACTTTACCTTATGTAAAAAGATCGATATGGACCCTAAAATTAGAACAATTTTTTCAAAGTTCTATTACATTACAACGTTGTGAAATCTATAAAAGGTAACTAAAGGTAATTCGGCCATAGATCTAATTCGATCGCACACACTTTCACGGATCCACTTTATGAGAAAGCTTAATTAGACATACGAGTATCTAAAAAGGTGAAAAATATGTCTTATAAATAATTTTTTCTACATTTTCCGAATTGTTTTGCAAGAGAATTAATCTGAAAAGTGGACGTATTAGCTACACACGCTAAGAGCACAGTTAGTCAGTTTTATTATTTGTCTTTTAGCAAGATAAATTTAATTTTCGAATAAGTGTCCGGAATTTTTTTCTAGCAGGAGATAAATTGTATTTTAGTGTACATACATTTTTGTTGATTTTGCCTTAAAAAAAAACTTTTTTTTATTAGATTATTCGAATTAACTATAAGCACGAGGGAGCATAGTCAAAACGCTCTTTTAAAAATTGAGCATAGTGTAAACGTCCTCATTTTTTTTTCTTCATAGAAGATGTACCTACTACATTTTAATGTTTCTTTAACAGTTTTTTCTAAACATGCTTGCAGAAGCATCTACGAAATTTACCGAATTACTTCGAGTTACCTTGCTTGCACTACTGAAAATGTCAATGACATTTGTTATTTTCTTTTTTTGTTATAATAGAAGAACTCAATGGTATTTGTTTTTTGCCAATAAAATTTTATTTGCAACTAAAAATAACAGACTTTTCATTGTTTGACTTCACACACCGTTTTTCCTATAAAATTTTACGTTAACTCGATTTCAAAACAAAGATTGTATAAATACAATAATATATAAATTATAGTATTATATATTCAAATAAACATCATCTATATCTGTCTATAAATTAACATTGTTTATACAGTATTCAACTTATTTTTGTCCGAGTATTTATTTTACGCGTAATTTTATTATGCTTAAGTCCAATATAAGTATTTATCTCATTAAAGAATAAGATAATAAAGAATAGAATTGAGCAAAAGTTGATTACTATAAATTGCATTACATTTACAATATATAAAAGTAACATTTTAACAATATCTTTGTAAAATATAAAATATACGTTTTTGATGAATAAACCATAAAATATTTCATAAAAATAATTAAATTTTATTTTTTACCTGTACAATTTTACCAATTAGATAATAATAGAGCAGTTATGAATCAAATAGGTTACCAAGGTGTAGTGTTATTGATCTTATTTTGCACATGTAAAAAGTTGAGCTTTGCTTTTTTAACTTTTTGCGATTTGCGATAATGCTTAAATACATAAATAAACACGTAACCTTAACGTGCGCTGCAATATTAGACAGCTTTATTCAAAACTCAAGAAAAAATAATTGCTTTGTTGAATGCCTATATTTTTTAAATTTATTTTATTTTCATATTAAATTTAAAATAAAATTATTAGTAATATAGCAATAAATACTGTCATCATGAACCCTCTGAAATATCATATTCATTTTCCTAGGCATTATAAATAATTATTTATAAAAAAACGAAGTTTTAGCTGTAAATTAAAAAGAAGTTCTTCTCCATAATAAATTATATAATTTTCGTGTCAATAACGATAACGAAAGATACGTAAATAAAAAGTCATTGCACTTAACAATTCTTGATAAAATGAAATTGATTTTTAAAGTGTTCGTAAAATAAACTATAAAAGGTATGTAAAAGAAGGCTAAAGTTGATACCATATGATTACAGGCATTTTCGTTTGTATATCATTATTTTACGTAAACGCGAAGAGTTACAATCTATTTTTTTACGATCCGGAAGGAAGATTATATAAGATGACAAGTTCAGATATGTGATTGAAACCGCTAATGGATAATTGCGAAAAAAACGTAAGTACAGCGCGATAATAATATCAAACTTACATCCAGGTATATTATTATATGCGTTTGAAAGTTAGTTATCATTCCTGTCTGTTAGAGCCGGCTTTTTTTTACCAACAAGGAAGATATAATTTTATTTATTTGAAGATGTGTTGTAACATAGTTTACATATAATGTTCTATGACGTAATTTGAATGTAAAAATAAATACGATTGTAGGCTTTACAATAAACGTATCACAGAGTGGAAAAAATAAATTATGTCAGGTTTATATATTTATACATTTCAATATCAGATATAATTATCAGATATTATCATCAGAATTTTATATTGAATATTTTTATTTACTTTCCGATTTATTTTCGTACAGTGATTTTTATGTCGATATATAATATATAGATAAACGTGAGGCGGCATGTCAATCTAAATTTCTAACCTCACGCAGAAAGAAAAGATCAAGTACGAATGATTTTTCAAAATTGCACATTAACATTAAAAACAGGTAATTTAAGGCAAACTGTTCATAAATAAAAACGTTGCAACGACTAATGCAAAATTGCAAATCCAATGTCACAAATCAAAACAATTCCGCTATAACCTTCAATCATGTACAAATCTACGTCAATTCCTACTAGAGCTCTCCTCTCTCATCGATACTATACAAATTATCGTGTATATATATTAATAATTTAACCAAAACCTTGCCGTTAAACTATAAGCTTACCTAACACCGCGACTACTTTTAAAATAAATAATTCACTCGCATAACAACCCTGGCTCGATTACCTACCTACGTATACTATACCTTATACTTACCGCGCACACACCTCCTTGCATCGGCGCGCAACAGCACAATCGTCCGATCAGCTGCTCGTGATACGATTGGTCGGGACCGCGCCTTCGTCGTTTCAAAAACACCGAGTGAGACAGAACGACTCCCAACTCCTCAACAACAACAACGAAATTTCCCACCCGGATGACGTGCCTACGAGAATTTTCGTTGCCAAAGGGTTGCCCGATATGTCAGCGCTTCTAGAAAACATCGTGCAGCCGGTGCAGGCTGCAGTTGCAGCCGAGGCGCAAGAGAAGCAAGACGGAGTCGACGAAGAAGAATTATACTTTAGTTGTCTCGTCGACGCACTGCGCGACCTCCACGAGAACGAGAGAGAGAGAAAGAGAGACTAGAGAGCCAGATAGAGAAGACAGTATTATACTATAGATACTACAGTGTGTTCGATCCAGTAAAGTGCCGCGCGTATGTGTACGTGCTGTGCTGGCTGTGCAGCAGTGTTCGTGTATTTTTAGCATGTACTCGTCACTTGCCTTTTGCAGCTATCGATCTGTGATAATGATTTTTTAGAAAGAGATAGAAAAAAAAGCGCGAGCGCTAATTACAGTGCCGCTAAGCACTGTTGTCCGCGGGTTTTTTTCCTCTTCGATGAAAAGGAGGAAGAGGAGGCGGAGAGGAGGCCGAGAGTGAAGTTATTATGCCGCCGAGTCGACTGGACGCGGTCTACAGGAGTATCCTGCTCACCAAGTTTTTCACCAAGGGCTGGGGTAATCCCGAGAATCTGAGAAGGTGAGTTGTACTTTTTTAGGGCCATTACAGCTAAAAAAGCATAGAGCACAGCACGGCACAGCACACAGGATTAGCATTGGTTAGTATACCTATAGATACGAAGCACAAGATGTGTGTTGTGTTTCGAGCTATATAGATATACTAACCAATGCTAATCTTGTGTGCTGTGCCGTGCTGTGCTCTATGCTTTTTTAGCTGTAATGGCCCTTAATGACGCGCGGAGGAGTAACGTTTTGCACAACTTGTTGTCTGCTAGATGACAAGTATACGCACTTACACCTACATGTCGTTACGAAACTTCGCGCAGCTGCTCGATTTTTTTGCCAACGTTGACACGATTGTTAACTGGTTCCTTGAATGAAACATCGAGGAAACATTGTTCAGGGATTTATATGGAGTTTAATCATTAATCTTGAGTGTGATTAGGTGCTGATTTATTGTTTTTTAATTGGGATAGAATGGGAAGACAAGGGGATGTGCAACCCTAATTTCAATATTTTTTAAAATGAACATTCAAACATTTATTTGGAAAAAGACGGCTGTCAAGCGCTCCGTACACGCAAACACTATATGCAGATTTTTTTCTGGATAATTCTATTGATATTTGCGTGAGTTATGCTCGTTTGAAAAGTAGGTTAATTGTAGATTCCTACTTACCGACAGTACGGTTTTTATTTAATTAAATAAATTCTCATCATTTTTTTGGAAAAAGACGTCTGTCAAACGCTTCGTACATGCAAACACTATATGCAGATTTTTTTCTGGATAATTCTATTGATATTTGCGTGAGTTATGCTCGTTTGAAAAATAACTTCGGTACTCACATCCCCTTAACCTTACTACTGTGGATGTTGTTTGAAGTATATGTAGAGATACTCACTTGTTGCATTTCTTTTTTTTTAAGAATTACACTGAATCATTCACAATATATCTTTTATTTCACAGGATATTTAAATTTAGAAAGGTAGTAGCAAATCGAGAAGCATGTTACAAGCTTATACCTCGAGATTACCCAGTGACAATAACAAAAGTTAGTATATCTGTGCATACATATTAAAAAAATTTTTAGAGTGTCATGGAATTAATTATATCCTATTTCTCAGGATGAAGAATGGTCCGATTGCCATGTAGTAGAGGGAAAATTCGAATCACCGTTCGAAAAAAATTTACCTGGTATAATGCCAGAAGAGACCAAAACTGCGTATTTCCAGATGATCTTACCTAAAAAGTGGGAATCCTCTAAAATCAAACCAATTTGTTTACATCTTGCTGGTACAGGAGATCATGTAAGAATTTTTTTTTTTAGTATTTTTCTCTTTTAATCTTGGTCTAGCGATCATTTTAGCTTTGTTATCAGTAAATGAGTCAGATGCAGCTTAAGTGGAAAAGAAATTTTTTAAATATACTTCTTTATCATACTATCAGTAAAAAATAATTTTATTGCAGATTTTTGTAGCAAAGTGAAATTAAAATTTTACATTTTGAATTTTTTAGTATTTCTGGCGAAGAAGAAACCTAGTAGCAAAACCTCTACTTAAAGAATCAGGAATTGCATCTATTTTATTGGAAAATCCATTTTATGGTCTTAGAAAACCAAAGGATCAAATGTAATGTACATTTTTATAATTTTAAATATATATATATATATATATATATATATATATATTATAATATATTATATATAAAAAGTACACTGAATACAACTAGTTTTTCTTTTTTTAGACGTTCCAGTTTACATAACGTATCTGATATTTTTATTATGGGTGGATGTTTAATCATGGAGTCAATTGTGATACTCAACTGGTGTGAACAGCAAGGATTTGCGCCTCTTGGTCTTACGGGATTATCAATGGGTGGACATGTTTGTATCAATAATTTTAAAGAGTGAACGGTATATATCCAGTAACTCACATACCTTATTAATATTAAAAAAATTATTCAAAGCGAAATGGTTATTAAATAATCTATACTCAAAATATTGATGTAGTATTTTAAATATTTATATTAAAAGCATATGTAATAATTAGATTATTTTTCATAAAATTATCATTTTTATTTTATTAACTATTTACATCTAAACAGAAAGAAAATATTTATAAGGGTTTTTTTTTTAAATATAAATTATTGTTGTTTGAAAAAGCATAGCTTTTATTTAAACTTTTGCAATAAGTGCACAATTAATAAGACAGCAAATAATTAGAAAATGTTTTAAATAACAAATTACTTAATTTTACTAGTAAATTTTTTACATATTTATCAGAATTAAAAACTTGGTGAATTAAAACCTGATCATTGCTGTATATCTCACCTTGTAGTTTGTAAATGTAATTTTCAAATTTATTAAGAAATTTACAAAACAATCATACTTTCAGATGGCTTCCCTAGCTGCAACCAATTGGCCAAAACCAATACCTCTAGTTCCTTGTCTCTCTTGGTCTACTGCTTCCCCAGTATTTACCCAGGGAGTTATGAGCGCATCTATTAACTGGGCTTTACTAGAAGCACAGTATTTCGAAAATGAAGCGTACCAAAATGATTTAGCAAAAATGGTTAAAATCGTTGACCAAGACGTAAGCACATAAAATCAGTTTGATTATAATAATTCAGAATACTTACTATAACTACTATACAATTGACCTTTTTTACTAGGACGCATTTTTAGCAGGGCAGCATTTCGCAAAACATTATCCAGCAAGTATGAAACGACTGAGTAGAATACAAAAAGAATCAAACGACGTAAATCAAAATTGTAATCAAATTGCAAATGGCAATGGTAACGAAAATGGTTTATCGGAAAATTTGCAGCTCAATGAAGAGAAAGCTGCAGCGACTATGTTCCCTCTAAGTCTTATTTCTAGTAGATTTAAAAATCCTCAGCCAGATGTTTTGAAAGGTAAGATTTATTTAGCGTCAAATTAAAAAAAAAAAAATTACAATTCTGGATCCATTTGCTATGCTTAAAAAAACTGACTGTGGCTTTTGTTTCCTTGTATTATTAATTACGTGGAAGCATGTAAAATACCTTTGCTTTGAAACATTCTATTTTTGAAGTAATATCCAAGTTTTCGAAAATCAATGCACGAAGTTCTATGAAATTAATATGACACATCCAGAGCATTATGTACATAGATAATAATATTACCTATGAAATACTAAATCAAGAATTGCAAAATCATTTTGAATGGGATGTCTAAGCTATTGGGTTATTGGGTTTTTATCTTGAATTGAGTTTTGAGTTTTTATATTGAATTTTTCGTTATAGACTTCAATCTTCAATTATGAATAATATCAATGAATCGTTTAGGATTGTAATAATGAAACAATAGATTACTAAAAAAAACTAATGAAAATAATGAAGTGAATAAAATCAAGTTTATTGGTATCTTTACCAGAACAATGCATCTTCTATTGCCGGAAAAAAAATGAAAACTCGAAAGCTTGGGTGTTTGCCTGCTCTGCCTTGTCGCTCTAAGCATTGTCATTGGGTCTACTATATACCAAGCCATATATATCCAAGCATGGTTCTAATAATGCCCGTGTGTTATGATTTTTCCATCAAATTTCCTCTTCTCTTCCTCTTGGGTTACCTCCGCACGCGCACTCCTCGCAGGAATCTGCCTATTGCCCGTGTCGAAACACCCGCTATTTTCAGACGAGAAGTGGCGGGAGCGCGAGGCGCTGCAATTCATGCGCGGCATAATGGACGAGTGCACACACCTGCAGAACTTCGAGGTACCCGTCGATACTGAGCTCATCATCGCGGTGTGCGCGCGCGACGACGCCTATGTCCCACGCGACGACTGCATGGGTTTGGAGCAAATCTGGCCCGGCGCGGACATTAGATTTGTCGACGCTGGTCACGTGGCTGCGTATCTGCTCTACCAGAAGATGTTCAGGTAAATGGAAGGATAAGTTTGCATTGAAAATTATTATTTATTCTGTTCTATTTTGTCAATCGCTAGCTTTATATATTTTTGCGTTTAATAGTGAGAACTTCGTCTATACATTTTATTAGATTGCACAATAAGTTTATTTGTGTACGATATTCACCGCTAAATTTATTGCGAGGTATTCTTAATAGCAAATAAATGATTTATTTACTTTGTTAACTTATATATCATTGAACAGAAATGAATTTCAAATGTTACTTTTTCAAACAAGCCGTTATTATTTCTAAAATGCCAATCTCGCAAGTAATTTTATTATTGTTATATTTATTTGTAACAAAAGAATGTAATTCACTTTAAAAATTTTAAGTAATATATTTATTCTTTGCGACATTTTTTTAAATGTAGTTAACGGGGTTCCATAGTCCTACCATTACCAACCGAGCAATTCACACAGTTTCAAGCTGATTAAAAATAAAATACGTCGAATCACAAAAAATCAAGAGAACACTTCGCTGCGGTTTTGAACGTTCTATCATCCAGTAAAAGTTTGGAGTCGAAATATCAAGTTGTTTTTGCAAAAACTTTGAACGAAACCGAATTTTGTTTTGTTCAAAGTTTTTGCAAAAACCACTTAATATTTCGACTTCAAACTTTTACTAGATGATAGAACGTTCAAAACCGCAGCGAAGTGTTCTCTTGTTTTTTTGTGATTTTACGTATTTTATTTTTAATCAGCTTGAAACTGTGTGAATTTCTCGGTCGGTAACGGTACGACTATGGCACCCCCTTAAAGTACTTATCAATCACAAATTTCGTACTCTTGTAAATTAAAATAATAAATTTAATTAAATATTGTATTTTTCAGAGCAACAATTGCAGAAGCGTTTCAGAAATATTTGATAAAGTATCCAAATGACAGTTGACGAGAAAACGACTGATAGTCATTAAATGAAATCCTTTAAAAATGTCATAAAGGAGTTCAATTTTCTGCTCTTGTGCTATCATGGGTGATATAAAACTTTTTAAATTAATCGGTGAAGATCGATGAGAATTACTTTAAAAGGGAGAGACGATGACAATACTCGTGCGATCGAACGCCGATCATTACATGTCAAGATTTGTACAAAGTTATATTGTTATATACACACTGTACAATCGGAAAACAAACTTTTTATATGTAATTGTTATTTTATTGTAAGCCGTATATGCAGATTTATATGTATACACAAATAGATGGAAATATTTACAAAATAAATCCTATCCTTTGAAGGTCCAAACAATACATTTTTCACGATTTTATTGCGTTATTTTGTTATTTACTATTCATCGTTATTGTTACGTATTCACTTGATGTAATAGTCAAATCTGTATAATAACGTTTAGCTTACATTTAAAATGAAAGTTCTTGAAACCTATACAGTGCAAGAAAGTATTGTTATGTAAATGATATTAATAAATTAAGCAATAGTGATAAAAGCATTACTTATTTCATAAAAAAATATGCGGAATTCCGGAAAAAATTTAAACGTCAAAATAATTAAGAAAAACTTTAGTTTCTCAGGCAATATGAATGATGTTTTGAAGGGTATGTAAATGAAACGCAATATAGACGCATTGTACAGTTATAGTATAGTATGTAATCGTAAATGTAATCAAACTTTGATAAAAAATGTTCACGTACAGTGAGTATTGGTCATACGCTAAAAATGACAAAAATAGTATTTTTGATGACTTTAAAAATTTTTATTTAAAAAATTAAAAGTCCCACAAAAAACTCATAATAATTTTTTATGTTGGAAATGGTCTGTAAAATACAAAGAAAACAAAATTCGCAGAATAATTAATTGTTAACAAAAAATTGTTTATAACAAATTGCCTGACTGTCAGCATTCTAATATAAAAATTTAGATTCAGGAGGTCCAAATGCCTATAATAATAAAGCATCGGTAGACCGATAGGCCACCAGACGACCTCAGAACCTTTCGTAGTTAGTGCATATTTGAAAGGCGCGCGCAACAGTGACACTCGACAGAGCGACATGTCGCTACCATGAAATCGCACCCTTACGGCGGCGGGAGAGGGGGTATAAGGGGCAATGTACATAAGAGCCGTGTCGTGCTGTGTCGCGCAGGGGTCCGATTCTCTAACAGTGAATCCTTATTGCGTGCTGTGCCTCGTGTGCCGTGCGATTTGTGCCGTACCATAAAGAAGTTGTTGTTCGACATCTACAAAGTTTATTGGCACAGGGTAAAGTGGAATAGACCTACACTTTGTCAAAGGTTATGTGCAATGAAATCGGAGCAGAGTGGCTGTCTGTTCTCTCTCTTTCTGCATTACTTTAATTATAATTAAATTAAATTATTGGTGCAAGAAAAAAAAAGTATCTTTGAATGGAATTTCCTTTGATGGATTAATAAATATTTTGTAAGTATTCAAGGCCCACCTGGAATTGATAAAACAACAACTTTAATCATCGATTTCGCAAAAAGGAAAAATAATTCAAATTAAAAAAAAATAATTTATGTATAATGTAAAATATTTGACAGGTTTATAAGCTGATAACATTGTACTTAGTGCGTCTTGCTGATACCTTTGAGGCTTGGTCGTCCTACAAGAATTGCTAAAAGAGCACTGCAATATTCTGTAGATACTTATTTAAAAAGAGATGATGGTTTTACTATTATGAAGGATATAAAAAATCAATAAAAAATGTTGCATCAAATATTAGTAATCCAGGAGCAAGGTATGCCTACAAAGAAATTATACATGAAGGAAAAAGATGTGATTCTCTTATAGAAGAAATGAAAATAATGGTGTCAACGCATGATGAAGTAGCAGCTAGGTATACAATTTTTTTCTTGTATATAAAAGTTTATCCCACCATTTTCGATTCGTTAAACTTTTCCTTAATTTTACTCATTTTTCTAATTTTAAAATGTACAACCATACCTGGTATAGGTACAATATTTTTCCTATATCTATCGCATAAATAAGCTGCTTTTAAAATCAAGTTAGTATTGACATTAGATCAATATAATACTATTAACAGTAGTTAGTTAAGTATCCCAAAATCAAATAAACGTCTTGACGACGAGGCCTGAAACTTATACCTTTAGAAGGAAGAAAAAAAAAGTAAATGTGTCTACTATATAATATAAACTTTTATATACAAGAAAAAAAATTGTGTACCTAGCTGCTACTTCATCATGCGTTGACACCATTATTTTCATTTCTTCTATAAGAGAACCACATCTTTTTCCTTCATGTATAATTTCTTTGTAGACATACCTTGCTCCTGGATTACTAATATTTGATGCAACATTTTTTATTAATATTTTATATCCTTCATAATAGTAAAACCATCATCTCTTTTTAAATAAGTATCTACAGAATATTGCAGTGCTCTTTTAGCAATTCTTGTAGGACGACCAAGCCTCAAAGGTATCAGCAAGACGCACTAAGTACAATGTTATCAGCTGATAAACCTGTCAAATATTTTACATTATACATAAATTATTTTTTTTTTAATTTGAATTATTTTTCCTTTTTGCGAAATCGATGATTAAAGTTGTTGTTTTATCAATTCCAGGTGGGCCTTGAATACTTGCAAAATATTTATTAATCCATCAAAGGAAATTCCATTCAAAGATACTTTTTTTTCTTGCACCAATAATTTAATTTAATTATAATTATAATTAGAGTAATGCAGAAAGAGAGAGAACAGACCCACTCTGCTCCGATTTCATTGCACATAACCTTTGAGAAAGTGTAGGTCTATTCCACTTTACCCTGTGCCAATAAACTTTGTAGATGTCGAACAACAACTTCTTTATGGTACGGCACAAATCGCACAGCACACGAGGCATAGCACGCAATGTGGATTCACTGTAAGTCCCTGTAGGGCATTTGCGCATGCGCCAAAAAATTCGAGATATTCGAGATATTCGAGAAAAAATCAATATGGCGTCGCAACATGGCGTTGACCATGCCAAGATGCATTTTTTATAGAGGGACTAGCGTTAATTTGCGCGCTACGCGCGCCTATGTTCTGCCATCTTGAATCCTCCATTTTGATTTCACCCATAGCGAGATTCGAGTTCGATAATTCGAGATCGACTCCCGAAAATAGATTATCTCGAATGCTCAATTTATATAAGGGATTAATGTTATCGATGATCTTTTATCTATCGATAAAATGGAGTGACATGAGAATATAAATCATAAATACACACCCATAATCTCCATAATGATCGATGATGATCATTTTTAAAATATGATCAATAATTAAATGTTATTATTAATATTTGTTTATTAGAGAAGCTACTAAGTTAGGGTTTAATGTTTATTGTAAAATATTTTTTAATTTATTTCTTAATATTTTACCAAAATTGTAATTATTTATTGGCGCTAAAGTTATTTATTTTATTTGATTACATTGAAATTAGGATAAAATATTTATTTCATTAAACTTATCAATTTTTTCATTTCCTGAATTACTGTTTTACAAATAATCAAACAATATTTTATTTGAAAATATGAGAATATGTTTTGTTGTTTAATATTCCAAACAATTAATAAAATATAAAAATTATTTGTACATACCTTAATTCATAGCTTCATTCATATAATTGATTAGTAGTTTGACAGTAAAAATAAATTGAATTCATAAGAAACGTATTTTATAATATAAACTTTATATTGTAGCAAATTCGGTTTACAAACATTCTACAAAATTAAAAATATTTTTTTTAAATTAAAAATCTTTCTTTAATCGCATCATATTCTTACAAATTAGTTATAGATTAAGTAAGACATACTACATTGTTGAATCAATCAACAAAATGTCTTTAACAAAATAAAACGTTTTTCACATAGCGGTAAGCTAGAAAACTGAAATAGTCACAATATGACTACGCAGATCACATAAAAATGCAGGTCGAACATAAAATAAAACAAGTATTTTAATCAAATATTTTGTAAATGATGATGTGGCTAAATAACTGCGTTCTTGTAATCATCATCTGAATTCAAGTGGCTTCTCTATTTACAAGCACGTGTTAGAATAAAATATTTGACAAGATTTTTGAATTAAATTATGTATTATAGCGGTTAATTATGTTTTGTCGTTCTATGATACCATCTGCATAATAATCACGACCTTCACAATTATTATCTTGATCATTTTCTGGAATATCATTGTTTATGTGTCTAAAATATAAATTTATTCTTCATTTTACAATAACACTTTCATAGTTAATTAAAATTATACAAATAATTTTGACATTTTATTAATTGTTTAGAATATTAAACAACAAAACATATTCTCATATTTTCAAATAAAATATTGTATGATTATTTGTAAAATAGTAATTCAGGAAATGAAAAAATTGATAAGTTTCATGAAATAAATATTTTATACCACTCTAACCTCAAAATCACAACTTTGATATGATTTTTCGGCGCTCGTGGTATAAAATACCGTTCGAAACTAGTGCGTAAGTCGATTATTTAGGTGGTGTGGCTTTTTTGCACTCGCTTCGCTCGTGACTTCCCCACCCGTGTCGAAATGTACTATTCTTCTTATTTCAATGTAATCAAATAAAATAAATAGCTTTATCGCCAATAACTAATTACAATTTTGATAAAATATTAAGAAATAAATTAAAAAATATTTTACAATAAACATTAAACCCTAACTTAGTAGCTTCTCTATTATTATTTGTTTATACAAATATTAATAATAAAATTTAAATATTGATCATATTTTAAAAATGATCATCATCGATAATTATGGAGATTATGGGTGTGTATTTATTATTATCATATTATAATAATAATTATTATAACAATTAATTGTTATAATAATTATTATTACAATAATTATTATTATAATTATTACTATAATTATCATTATAATTATCATTATAATTATCATTATAATATGTGTAAGTGATGCTTTTCTCGATCAGGCGGGGGTCATGTATGAAATAAAACACATGCAATTTCCGAGTAGATCGCATTTCCGAAATCGAAAATTCGGCGAAATAATGTCGGTCGTTCGACTTGTTAACATGCGTTAACATACACAACTTTTAAGAGCCTGAAGAGGTTGACACACCAGTCAACAAAACGTCGCTTTAAAAAAAACTTACATGAAATAAGGTGTTTTATTTCATACATGACCCCCGCCTGATCGAGAAAAGCATCACTTACACATATCAACCATGGAGGGTGAAAAAAACTTCAATTCTATCATTATAATAATTAATGGTTATAATAATTATTATTATAATTATTATTATTATAATTATTATATTAATTCATTAATTATTATTAATTCTATTAACATTCCGAAAAATATTCGGGTTTACGCACGTGCATTTCGTACGTTTCAATTCCTTATGTGTTTATGTGCTTATATTCTTATAGCAGTTATGGCGCCGTAAAGTTAGAGAATCGGACCCCAGGTCGCGCTGTGCCTTTGCCGTGCCGTGCCTTGCTCTTGCCGTGCCTTACGGTGAACCCACATTACGGTGAAAGTACAATGGTGTTCCGTGCCATGCTCCGTGCTCTGTTCCGTGCTCTGTTCCGTGCTCAGTGCCATCTGTGCGCGGTGTCCACACTGTTCCTGTTGATTCCATAATTCTGGTTCAAAATTTAACGTTGGTATGTCATCTCTATAACATTTTTATCTACGTACTATAATACTATAAACAGTATAATCCTATATATTTTACGAGGTTTGTAATTTGTAATATAATTGAGATATTAATAAAATTTGTAATTTTATTATAATTTTGAAGTCGTAAATTTAGATAGCAGTTTTTACAGTGTAATATAAGTGTATATAGTATATAGTAATACAGTGATAGTAATGTTATTATAAGTGTTAAAAGATGAACGAATGACTCCAGAAAAATTATAATTGTAATAAAATATTGAGAGCAATAAATGTAGCAGCACATTGTATACATTTATTAGAAATAGTGATGTTATTAAAATTGTTAAAAAAAAGAAAAAAAAATTTTAGCCCAGAATTATGAAATCAACAGGAACAGTGTGGACGCCGTGCACAGATAGCACAAAGCACGGAACAGATCACGGAACAGAGCACGAAGCATGGCACGGAACACCATTGTACTTTCACCGTACGTGCCCGGAGCTGTGCGCCGTGCGCTTTGCGCTCTACCAAAAAGAAAGTGTTGTTCGACATCTACTCACTTATTACCACAGGATAGAGGGGAAGAGACGTAGTCTCTTATTGAACAGAGCATAGATGTCAAACATAGATAACAGTACATAGATGTCGAACAACACTTTCTTTTGGGTATAGCGCAAAGCACACAGAGCACAGCTCCGGGCACGTAATGTGGATTCACCGTTAGGGACAATGTACATAAGAGCCGTGTCGTGCCGTATCGTGCTGTGCCTTGCCGTGTCGTGCCTTGCTCTTGCCGTGCCTTGCCGTTTCGTTCCTATTTCTGTCGGTTTATGTGCATGTATTCTATATCTCGGTAGGAACGAACCGGCAAGGCACGGCAAGAGCAAGACACGACACGGCAAGGGCAAGGCAAGGCACAGCACGACACAGCACGACATGGCTCTTATGTACATTGTCCCTAAACCGTTTCGTTCCTATTTCTGTCGGTTTATAAACATGTATTCTATATATCTCTGTAGGAACGAAACGGCAAGGCACGGCAAGAGCAAGACACGACACGGCAAGGGCAAGGCAAGGCACAGTACGACACAGCACGACACGGCTCTTAAGGGCGCTACAGACAAAAAGAAAAAGCAAAAGCACAGGAACAGATATAAGATTAACATGGATATGTATATCTATATATACGAGGAACAGGAACAGTTAGAAGGAACACCTAGATCTGTTCCTGTAGCTGTTCCTGTTCCTCATATATATAGATATACATATCCATGTTATTCTTATATCTGTTCCTGTGCTTTTGCTTTTTCTTTTTGCCTGTAGCGCCCTTTAGGGTGAATGTACATAAGCACCGCGCTGCGCTGGGCCCTTTCTACATATGTGTGTTCTGTCTGTTCTAGGTAACTTCTCTCTATGTCTGTCTCTGTCTTACATAAACGGAACAGATCTATCTGCTTTGTCGGGAACACACAGAACACACAGAACACACATATGTAGAAAGGCCCCTGCGCGGTTCTCTGCTTGCGCTGGTCCATAGTTCCGTTTCTATATTCCATTGTTAATGGTACAATTCTATAGATCTATGTCGTACATCTATCATTTTCATGGTCATGATCATGATTGAAGCCAAAATAAAAAAATTAGAAAAATGTATAATTTCATTAAAGTTACTGAAATTGTTAAAAAAATTAAAAAAAAAGAAACAACAATCTTGCAGAAGGTGGTGGGTTCGACCACATTTAGCAATACCTCAAAGAAATATTCATAGTGCTTATAGTACTTTATTTAAATATTTTACATTAAAGGATCATGAAGAGTTTTATAGATTTATTAACATGAGTTTTAATCAATTTCATCATTTATTTGAACTGGTTAAAGGACATCCCATTATCGCCTAATTCCATCTTATTCATCAATAGCTGCATTTTCCAATGTTCTAATCAATTTTATAATTCATAGTATATCATATCAATTGGGTCTTGTGTTTTCTTTCTCGGCTTAAAATACTTTTGTTTTTGAACTGTCCTTCATCTAAACTATCCCTTCATTTATTTAACTTTTCATTTTGGAGCATATACACATCGTCCGTGATTTATAAATATCATAGACATGCAACTGCTCATTTTTTTGTAAGAATATACGAATGGAACGGAACGGCAGAGCTAAGGCCCTCGCTACATAAGAGCGTTTGCACGCGGGCGCACGCGTATGCACGCGTAAGATAACTAGTAATTGTCGATGCAGCCAACGTGAAAAATTTAGTGCCTCCAAAGAAAGCAGATACCGAACAGTTTTTTTTGGAGGCACTAAATTTTTCACGTTGGCTGCATCGAAAATTACTAGATATTCCCTAGTTGCATACGCGTGCACCCGCGTGCAAACGCTCTTATGTAGCGGGGGCCTAAGCTTCAGCTCAGCGGCAGCACGGCGCAGCACGGCGTGCTTTATGTACATTCACCCTTATGTACATTGTCCCTAACTGACGGAGCTTGCCGGAGAATCATTCCGCATTAACATGGCTGTCGCAGGGGCCTTTCTACATATGTGTGTTCTGTGTGTTCTGCTTAGAGCATACACTCCTGGAGGAAGCATGTCGTGTTAAAAAACCGTGGTCGGTTTTCGTACGGGGCGAGAGAGAAAGAAAAAAAGAGTGCCCCTCATTTGTCTCTCTTACACTGTGCTGTGATTGGTTGTTCTATCATCTTAGTTTGGAGGGGAGCGCGAGTAGCCAATCACAGCATAGTGCGAGAGAGACAAACGAGGAGGATTCTTTATTTCTTTCTCGCACCGTACGAAAACCGACCACGATTTTCTTATTTAACTTACTACCTCCAGGAGTATATGCTCTAAGGTGTTCTGTGTGTTCCCGACAGACAGATAGATCTGTTCCGTTTATGTAAGACAGAGACAGACATAGAGAGAAGTTGTCTAGAACAGACAGAACACACATATGTAGAAAGGGCCCAGAAGATTGAAAAGAGGCAGCGCCGAGCCGAATCGCGGAACGATTCTTCGGGGGTCTTTCTATATATGTGTGTTCTGTGTGTTCTATGTGTTCCCGACAAAGACAGATAGATCTGTTCCGTTTATGTAAGACAGAGACAGACATAGAGAAAAGTTGCCTAGAACAGACAGAACACACATATGTAGAAAGGGCCCGGTAGGCTCCGACAAATGGACCGTGCCGTGCCGTCGCCGTCCGGGCCGCCCAGGGCCCTTTCTACATATGTGTGTTCTGTCCGTTCTAGACAACTTCTCTCTATGTCTGTCTCTGTCTTACATAAACGGAACAGATCTATCTGTCTTTGTCGGGAACACACAGAACACACATATGTAGAAAGGCCCCCGTGCCATAGCGTGCCGAGCGCTTTTCGAATCGGAGTGCGCCGTCTATCAAGAGTATTGCTTCCGTGCTCCAAGCCCTTTTGGACATATGAGTTTGCCATCTGCAATCTTTGTTTATGACGAAAAAAATAAGCATAGCCTGGATTGCTCCGAAATATTCTGCAGGTAAAATCATTGTTAAGGTGATGTCGGAGCTACGCTGATTGGTTGACAATTTCCTAACCTCAAAAACTTTATATCATAAATAAAAAAAAGTGTACAATCGTAAAGCACAAAAATACGGTGAACGCGTGTTCTAGTTATAATAAGGAATGTTTATAAATGTTATAAAGCATTTAATAATTTTTAGTTAAACCAAACAATGGGAATACGAGGCGAGGTGAGGATGACGTTTCACATGGAAAATTATAAGATGACCGTCACTTTTACGTAATTCCACGCGTCAATTTTAAGAATATTGCATTATATAAATTATTGAACATTTTGATTATTGAAAATGCTGCGATCCCGCGTTCTTTGCACGATAAAAAATCGTTAGCAACTTAATTTTCTGTATTACGAAGTAAATTTCGCGCGAACAATGGGAAATGCGGCTCGAGGTGTAGGTCACCATCGGTAAAGTTCGCTTCTACATCCTCTTAAATCACTGTAAATGTAGCTAATGTCAACATTATGTTAATTTTACGGTGTTATAACACTTTTTTTTTGTTTAATACTGGGCCCTTTCTACATATGTGTGTTCTGTCTGTTCTAGACAACTTCTCTCTATGTCTGTCTCTGTCATACATAAACGGAACAGATCTATCTGTCTTTGTCGGGAACACACAGAACACACAGAACACACATATGTAGAAAGGCCCCTGTTTAATAATTAATTTACAGAATGGACCAAAGTAAAATGGAAAAAATGTTAACGTGTTGTAAACTACATGTGACAGCAGTATCGTTATTGATAATAGCTAGAATATTAAAAAAAAAAAGAAAAAAAACTCAGGAGATGGTGGGTTTTTGTGTATCTACTAAAACATGAACAATAATATACTTTATTACAAATTATTATTATTATTAAATTAAATTCAATAATTAATAATAATAATTAGTAATAATTAATTATTATTAATAATTATTAATAATTAATTTATTAAATTATTATTTATTTTATTACAAACGAGGACACAACAGTTCCATGTGACATACAGTAGGTTAAGAGTTGCTTTTTTATTTTAATCTATGCTATTCCATGCTATTAAACAAAAAAAAAGGTGTTATAACACCGTAAAATTAACATAATGTTGACATTAGTAAAATTTACAATGATTTAACAATGATTTTACCTGTAGAATATTTCGGAGCAATCCAGGCTATGCTTGATTTTTTTCGTCATAAACAAAGATTGCAGATGGCAAACTCATATGTCCAAAAGGGCTTGGAGCACGGAAGCAATACTCTTGGTAGACGGCGGACTCCGTTTCGAAAAGCGCTCGGCACGCTATGGCACGGGGCGGCCTGGGCGGCGACGGCACGGCATGGCACGGTCCATTTGTGGCGAGTCCCTTAGGGACTCGCCACAAATGGGACCGTGCTGTCGCCGCCCGGGTGCCGGTGCCACAGCGTGCCGAGCGCTTTTCGAATCGGAGTGCGCCGTCTAAGAGTATTACTTCCGTGCTCCAAGCCCTTTTGGAGATGTGAGTTTGCCATCTCCAATCTTTGTTTATGACGAAAAAAATCAAGCATAGCCTGGATTGCTCCGAAATATTCTGCAGGTAAAATCATTGTTAAATTATCGTAAATTTTGTTAATGTCAACATTATGTTAGTTTTACAGTGTTATAACACCTTTTTTTTGTTTAATACTGTTTAATAATATGCTTGATTTTTTTCGTCATAAACAAAGATTGCAGATGGCAAACTCACATGTCCAAAAGGGCTTGGAGCACGGAAGCAAACTCTTAGACGGCGCACTCCGATTCAAAAAGCGCTCGGCACGCTATGGCACCGGTACCCGGGCGGCGACGGCACGGTCCCATTTGTGGTGAGTCCCTTATGCCCTAATCACATAACCGCGTACGATCGCGTACGTCTACGTACAACCGCGTCCGACGTTAAGGAAGAATCTAGTGATTTTCGCTGTTGCCAACAGCGGCAATTTCAGTGGAATAACTAGTACTTTCGAGGAACAGACCTACTCACACGAAGTGCAGTAGATCGGAGTAACGCTTGCTTGTTTATGTTTGTTGTCTTTGGTGTAGTAGCCGACTTTCGTATACGTAGGTCTGTTCCTCGAAAGTACTAGTTATTGCACTGACATTGCCGCTGTTGGCAACAGCGAAAATCACAAGATTCTTCCTTAACGTCGGACGCGGTTGTACGCAGACGTACGCGATCGTACGCGGTTATGTGATTAGGGCATTAGGGACTGTCTACATAAGAGGCACACGTGCCGTGCGCCTTGCGTCTTGCGCCTCATGGAAAAAAATCGTCGTCCGATATCTAGCATACGCATGATCCATGGCAATAGATTAACATATTGAACTTCTGCCATGGGTCATGAATATGCTAGATATCGGACAACGATTTTTTTTCACGAGGCGCAAGACGCAAGGCGCAAGGCACCGTGTGCCTCTAATGTAGACAGTCTCTTAGGGAGATTGTACATAAGGGTACCCTTATGCGATGTGCTGCGATGTGGCGCAGGGCCCTTTCTACATAATATGTGTGTTCTGTCTGTTCTAGACAACTTCTCTCTATGTCTGTCTCTGTCTTACATAAACGGAACAGATCTATCTGTCTTTGTCGAGAACACACAGAACACACAAAATACACATATGTAGAAAGGCCCCAGCGCAGTGCGGCGCCGTGCGACGTCGTGCAGCGCGATGTGGTTCACTTTCGTTCCAAAGTCTTATTGGTCTGGAATGAGTTCGTGTGTTGCTCTTCTTTATTATTTCATAGTTATCGGACGTGCTCCAAAATTTACGTACTCCAAAATAACCAGTCAGCTTTAAAACGTACCAAAATAATTGTCTAATTATTAAGCATTTTTACTTGCTAGATATTTAAAAAATCTCTAATTGGCGAAAAAATAGTAGGTGATAAATTTCTAGTTATCGTATTTATATAAAATAATTTCACCACCTTCTTGAAGATTTTTCTTTTTCTTCTAATGCGTTTTATTAACTATTTTAATAGTTAATTCAAGTAAATTTAGCGTTCTTCTCAATGTCTTCAACTTGCTAAAATTTTAAATTTTTAAAGAGGTATCGTTTTCATGTCAGGTCCTCATCAATTGTGTAAATATAATCTGATGAGTACAAAATTATAATAACCAAAAGTATCCCTCAGCACCACACGGATGTACCTGATTTTTTTTCTTTCAATACTTAAGAGGTATTCTATTTCTAGCTCCAGAGACGGACGTACCTGACGTGTACATACGTTCACTTTCGTATAGCCATAGAGTACGTAATATTAAGACGTAACAAAACTATTTGTTTTGTACCGTAATAAGACGTAGGAAAATACGGAATTGCCTGGCATCGCACAGCGCCGCGCCGCAGGGCGCCGCACTGCGCTGCGCCACATCGCAGCACATCGCATCATCCTTATGTACAATCTCCCTTAGTTATACGATACCCCCTCTCCCGCCGCCGTAACTGACGGAGAATGACGGAGCTCTCATCGGAACATACCATCAGTAGTCAGCACTTGGCTTTCACAAAAATCGAGAGACTCGTGAAGTTAGCGAAACTAAATTATAAATATCAATATTTTTGATTAATCTTTAATCCAATCGATTCCTCCAGTTTTGCCGAATTAACCTCCGTAATTATTTTTATTTGCGTATTAATAGTTTAAAAGTTATTTGCAAACAAAATATTGCATAGCGAGCGCGGCGCTAAGTTAAATTAAATTATTTTATGCGATATATGTTTAAAAATTAATTATTATAAAAATACCATTAGAAAGCTCCGTTCTTGCGGATTATGGTAATATAATAAACGTTGTGATTTTTTATTACGATTAATAAATAAAAAATATTTTCTTTTCATAGATAAATATAGTTTCATTTCCTAGTGACTGTTGTAGACGCAAAAATAATCCCTTATATAAATTGAGCATTCGAGATAATCTATTTTGCCCTCGAACGATCTCGAAATCTCGAATAATCGAATCCGTCTCGAATCTCTAAAGGAGAGAAACAAAAGACGAAACAGTGGCGCGCGTAGCGCGCTGATTAACGCTAGTCCCTTATATAAATTGAGCATTCGAGATAATCTATTTTGCCCTCGAACGATCTCGAAATCTTGAATAATCGAATCCGTCTCGAATCTCTAAAGGAGAAAAACAAAAGACGAAACAGTGGCGCGCGTAGCGCGCTGATTAACGCTAGTTTCCTATAAATAGTTCAAATAAATCAAATTGCACAAAATATTTAAATTAACGCGTTACTTAACGATTTCTCCATATTTGCCGATTAATATTTCTTAAGATTCGTACCATTTTAAAGTATGATTAATTTTTTGCGATGATAACTTGATTGATCCCTCCTGTTCCGTCTAGTCCAATATTCCTGCGTCGCGCCATCTCGCGCAGGTGTGAGTCAACTCTCACTAGACTCTCGAGTCTCGAACGGAGGCATTAAAAATTCGAGATTTCGAGCTTCGAGATTTTCAAGAAAATCAACATGGCGTCGGCAGTGTGCATTATGCTTATGTACATTCTGCTTGTGTGCAGTTGCTTATGTACATTCTCCCTAAGGCTTTGGCCACATATGTGAATACGCTTGCGCATGAATGCGTATGGCGCAGCGGAATCACTAGATGGCCTAAGCGAAACTCGCTAGTGCCAACTGTACAGGAAAGTCAGTATGACTTCGTGAACCCTCTCAACAATAGAAGTTCCTCACGAAACCATAGTGACTTTCCTACAATGTTGGCATTACAAAGTTTTCCTAGTGACTCCACTGCGCTATGCGGATTCGTACGCAAGCGTATTCACATATGTGGCTCTTCCCTAAATGCACACTGCCGACGCCATGTTGATTTTCTTGAAAATCTCGAAGCTCGAAATCTCGAATTTTTAAGGGAGGAAATACAATAGGCGCCGTGCTCTGCTCCGTGCTCTGCGCCGTCTGCGCCGTGGTATAAGCATTCAGCTGATTGGTTGATTCCACCCATCCCGACCTTATATATATATATATATATATATATATATATATATATATATATATATATATATATATATATATATATATATATATATATATATATATATATATATATATATATATATATATATATATATATATATATATATATATATATATATATATATATATATATATATATATATATATATATATATATATATATATATATATATATATATATATATATATATATATATATATATATATATATATATATATATATATATATATATATATATATATATATATATATATATAAGGTCGGGATGGGTGGAATCAACCAATCAGCTGAATATAGAGTATGATCATAGAGTATATATATATATATATATACTCTATGATCTTAATAGAATCAACCAATCAGTTGAATGCTTATACCACGGCGCAGACGACGCAGAGCACGGAGCAGGGCACGGAGCAGAGCACGGCGCCTATTGTATTTCCTCCCTTAGTGCGTAAGTGCGTTCGACTCGTTCGAGACTCGAGAGTCTAGTGAGAGTTGACTCACACCTGCGCGAGATGGCGCGACGCAGGAATATTGGACTAGACGGAACAGGAGGGATCAATCAAGTTATCATCGCAAAAAATTAATCATACTTTAAAATGGTACGAATCTTAAGAAATATTAATCGGCAAATATGGAGAAATCGTTAAGTGACGCGTTAATTTAAATATTTTGTGCAATTTGATTTATTTGAACTATTTATAGGAAATTATTTTTGCGTCTACGAAAGTCACTAGGAAAAGTCACTAGGAAATGAAACTATATTTATCTATGAAAAGGAAATATTTTTTATTTATTAATCGTAATAAAAAATCACAACGTTTATTATATTACCATAATCCGCAAGAACGGAGCTTTCTAATGGTATTTTTATAATAATTAATTTTTAAACATATATCGCATAAAATAATTTAATTTAATTTAGCGCCGCGCCCGCTACGCAATATTTTGTTTGCAAATAACTTTTAAACTATTAATACGCAAATAAAAATAATTGCGGAGGTTAATTCGGCAAAACTGGAGGAATCGATTGGATTAAAGATTAATCAAAAATCTTGATATTTATAATTTAGTTTTGCTAATTTCACGAGTCTAAAATCGAGTCTTTTAATTTAGGTTATTTCTTGAAATTGTACATGTCTTTTACATAACTCTTGAACTCATCTCCAATTATAATATCCCTAGCTCTTTCACTCTTGGCACTACAAAACAATAAGTCAATTCCTTTAATTTTCAAAATGTCCCTCACCCACCAATTACATACGCAGTTAAAGAATTAACTCGGAACATGACGCATCCACCTGTGCCGTTTCTTATATATCTGTCATCCGAACTAATCTGATAATATGCTCACAAACTGTGTTCGCGGATTGCAGAAGCAGAGTCATAACGGCTTCATTGAGCTACCATACTAGTGAATACTATATACCTACCGGCGTATTCAACATCTCCCCCCTCCGAGAAGGAAATAGCCCCGCAGCTCCTTCTATACGTTACCCCCTCGCCCTCCGCCGCATCATCGCACGCATCAGCGCATGCGCGAGAAAACCGGAAGCGCGCTGCTTTTCGATTTTGATCGGTGCTGTACTACTATTACTGACGTGCTCTCGGTTCTCCTCTTTTGCTTTTCACACTTATACTATTGCAGCTACCTTATACTACTACTTGCTACCGTCTTCTCTCTCGTCCCGCGAACTCGTTCGCAACGATTAGTGCTCTATAATGTAGAGCGTGACGTATTTTTACAAGCTTAACGAACTCCACTGCTCCAAAATGCAAAACGGAGGAGTGCATATAGGCGAAGGAGTTCTTTTAATCGATGATGACCGAAGAAAGAAAAGAGCAAGCGTGTAGTCGCCTGATACCGGTGGTTTCACGACTCCCGCGCGCTATAGAGAGCGACGCATATTGTCACGTATATGCGTATTGAAAAGGGACAGAGACAACACATACAGGGGCCTTTCTACATATGTGTGTTCTGTGTGTTCTGTGTGTTCCCGACAAAGACAGATAGATCTGTTCCGTTTATGTAAGACAGAGACAGACATAGAGAGAAGTTGTCTAGAACAGACAGAACACACATATGTAGAAAGGGCCCAGGAGAGCGCAGGCGCGCGCGACGTTCGAATACCGACACATGGCTGCGGTGGCGGCGGCGGCGCTTACCGAAAATGTGACTACTACTACGCGTTTACGTAATAATCGCGCTGCGGCCCCCGCGGGTGCTATACTTCGCCCACGACGACGTGCCGTATAGTAGTGGTAGAGGCAGAGAGCTCGACGTCTCTTTCGAGAGGCTAAAAGAGAGATAGAGCGAGAGAAAAAGAGAGCGCGTATATATCATATATACGCGAAGGACAATACGCGCCGAAAATACAAACATTACGATTTCGTGCAAGCGTCTGTGTATGAGCGCTGAGTCGCGCATCTGCAGGCAGCAACAGCACACTGCGAAAGTACCTTACAGAGGGGCGCGAGCGGTAACGCGCACACGCATTTATACTTTGCCTGCTGTAGTGCTGTGTACCTACTGTACTTGCTACTGTGCAATGTGCATGTAGGTGCGTGGTAGCGGCGACCACTCTCAGCAGTCTCAGCGCGTGTAAAGTGCGGACTCACAGTGACGGCGCAAGAGTAGACTTATATACCTATATTACAAAACAATATATAACGAGTGCGTATAGGACAGTCTGGTAGCTTGTAAGCTGAACGTGGAACAAAGCGCGCTACCGATCAAACAATCCGCTGTCATTGCGTTTTTCACGCTGTGCTCTGTCTCTCTCTCAGGGGGGTGGAGGGGGAGAGAGACAGCGCTGGTATATGAAGACATACAATACATAACCCCCAAAACGGGCTGCTGCTGGTGCTCGACAACGTGCTCGCACTGTGCTGCCTCAGCGCTAGTGTAGCTTATACCTACTCGCACTTCGCAGTCGGTGCGGTACTCACTCGCGGGACGCGGACGCCGAACGCGATCTCGCACGTACACACGAACGCAGACGACAGTGCGTGTGTAGTCGACGGGAGGCAGGGCAGAGAGAAAGAGAGCGAGCGGAGTGCGACAGAGGAGACTGGTGCGCGAAACGTGCGCGTCGACGACGGGGCCTGTGTCAGGGTGATCGAAAGCTTCTCGACGACGGCGAGCGGCACGAGAGCACGTTTCCTCCCGCGTCCCGAACGTTTGCGTGAGTGGGCGCGCGCGTTTGCTCTGTGACTCTGTGTGTGTGTGTGTGTGTTTGCGTGCGAGAGAGGCGACGATTTCTCGCAGAGACAGGGGATTTTTTTCGAGCGTCTGGTGCTAGTACGCAGTCCGCGCGTGAGAAGAACGAAGAAAGAAACGGGCGAGATTATGGACGCTGACCACTGTCAAGCCGCGACGCGCCCCCGCTGAAATTATTCGACAGTGACGACGACGCACCGACGACAACGAGGTACACCGTCCCACACCGCGTGCGTGCAGAGCACACCCACGAGGCGGGCGCCGCGCGCCATAACCTCACTTTCACGGGCCGCAGCTTCGTTTTCTTACTGCGGCAGGTACGCATGTGTCTCGGCTGCGAGCAAGCGGGCGTGTGATCGTTGTGGGGACGAGGAGACGAGGACGACAGGACTCATTCATGCCGTCCGCGTAGAGGAGGCCACACGCGCGTGTCTCTCCCCCGCGAGTATAGCTCTCGCTCTCTCTCTTCGCCTCGTGTGTGCGTGCACAAGGTACGCTTGTGTGCGAGAGAGAGGAGAGAGAGAGAGAGAGAGAGAGTATACGTGTAGGCGGCGAAGCGCGTAGGAAGTTATAGAGGAGAGAGCCGTGGAAGAAAGAGAGGGATAGATCGTCGTGTCCTCTCAAAGATGGCGGCCAAGGTGGCGAATGTGCAGCAGCAGCAGGGTGCCGCCGCCAGCAGCGGTCACGAGAAGGAGGGTGACGGCCCGGCCGGCATATCGTACGCAAGCGTCCTGAATCCTAAGGCCGCAGCAGAGGTGGCAGCGGCAGCTGTCGCCACGACACCCGTTATGATGGTGGCTGTCGCCGCAAGTGCGGCTGCCGCAGCGCAGCCGGCCGCGACGACGATGACAACGCCGACTTCAGTCGATCTGGGTAGGTGGTGCGAAATAAGTATGGGTTGCGGGAGATGGGTGCTTGTACGATTCGTTGGGTGCTTTGAGAGACAATGCTGACTGATCCATAAGTCTGTTCAGTCAGGCTGGTAGAGTTGTCATTAGATGGAAATTACTGGAGCATGGTGATGAGCAATGGCAGATGAGAATTAATTGTTATAATTACAAGTTTCGATAATTATTTAAATGATTATACAACTTGTTCGGAAAATGTATGCGTCTGTAAACATAATCCTGTAGAGCGCAAAATTCTAAGAAAAAAGTTCCTTTACTATTTTTTCATATGACTAGTATTTTTTTAGTAACTGATGTGTTTAAATTCTTTGTTTTTAATAGAAAATATATACCTATGTTTATAAGATGATATCTATAGATATACAATTCCTATTAAAAACAATTTAAACACATCAGTTACTAGAAAAGTACTAGTCATATGAAAAAATGGTAAAGGAACTTTTTTCTTAGAATTTTGCGCTCTACAGGATTATGTTTACAGACGCATACATTTTCCGAACAAGTTGTAGTGTCAATTAAAGCTAACAATTTGCTTCTAGTTTATATTGTATGTTGTACGGAAGCTTTGAGAATTAAATAATGAAAATTTATGAGTCTATAGGATTATTGAGTGGTAGAAAGATATATCGAAACACTTGTCCTTTAGTAAGAGCTTTTTATCCAAAGATTTTTTTTATAATAATTCATCACTTTTAGATAAATACATTTTGAAAATTGAACATAGCTTTATACACTTTTTACAAATTCACTATTTTCTTCAAAATTTTAAAAGCGACATCAAATTTTAGAATTTAACTTATTTCTTACCTTCTGTAGGTTCTTCAAAGGAGAACAACAAGGAAAATATTGGTGGACAAATGTCTACTACACAGAATGCCTCAGATGCTAAAGGCAAATCATATCGCAAAATCAATCGCAGGTTTGAAAATCAGAGACACATACCTACAGAGCGTCGACTGTATGGAAATTATGTGCCACACAATAATGCACCAGCTCCTATGGAAGCTAAAGCTCTTGCAAAAACAGTAGTCACAAATACAAAACGTTCAGATGGAAACGTTGAGGAATCACCCACAGAAATCCTCAAGAATGGTGATATTGGAAGCGATGGAGAATTCCAGACTGTTGCACCAAAGAGTGCAAGGCGAAAAGAAAAATTACATATGTTAAAAGAACACAGAGATCATATTGAGCCTCAACCATATCGTCACAAGGACAAGCAACGATTGCATGGTCGCATTGGAGAAAGTAACGAGAGGCCACACAAAGATAGAGAACACAATAATTTTAATCTCAAAGATGGTTCAAAAGACAAGGACAAAGATAAGGACAAAGATAAGGATAAGGAAAAGGAAAAGGAAAAAGAGGATTGTGAGTCAGGTGAAGAATCTGAACAGCAACCGATCAAGTATGTTGAGGCACCTCTTCCTGTCGTCAACCCTTGGACAAAGAACAAAGTTAATGCACCACAGCCTGTTCCCGAGGTTCCTTTTACTTCAGTTCCTGTTGCTCCAATAGTAGCAGCTCCAATTCCAGCTCCAGTGGCACCTGTACCTGCACCTGTAGAAAAGCCATTGGACAAGGAGAAGAGAGTCCTGCAGCCTCAAGTACCACGAGGTACAGTTGGTGAGTTTTTAGTAATGATTGATGATAGGAATCATTCTTAGAAATCTACATGTACATTTTATTCTGGTAAAATTGGATTGGTGAAATTGGACATCTGGTAAAATTCATTTTTTACCTTATATTTCTTAAATAACAATCAATGTTTATTTCTTTTAGCATGTATTTATCGTATTACTCATTTAACCGATGCAAACATATTTTTACTCACGTTGATATATATATTTTATTATTATAAATTCAGAAAACAAACATTTTAAAGTAAAATTATCATTATTGCAATCAAGAAATTTAAATAAAATTTTATAAAAAATGGTAGAATACAATATATTTCAAGTTATACTGAGTATACGCATATTTTTCATTTATTCTTTTTTTTATAACGCAAGAATTTATCAACATATTGGTTTTTTTTATTTATCCACTAAAGTAATTACTGTTATAAAAACTTTAAATTATGATATTGACATTAAAAATAAAAAAAGTCATTTATTACAAAAAAACAATTTAATTTTAAAATTTTCAAACCGAATTTCATTGTGGATATCAAACAATTAAGGGTTTCTCATTCAGTTGCCTTTTTTTATTTATGTACATCCTTCCAAGTACCACGAGATACAGTTGGTGAATTTTTAGCAATCATTTGATGATAGGAATAATTTTTAGAAAGCTACATACACATTTTATTCTTTGATAAGGAAAACTATGTAATAGTCCAACATTCATATAGTAATTTTAATAATTGTAATATTAAAATCATGATTTTCAACTGACAGTTTTGTTAGCCTGAAAAATTAAGTCATGTTATTCTGAACTTTGAAGCTCTGACACTCTGACACCTCTTTTTCCCTTTTCTTAGATTAGACTTTCATTTATCAACTTATGTTATCTTTAGTCGATTCTTATGCCTCAGTAGAAATAATTTCTCATTCTAAGTATCTACTTATTAATTAAAACTAAAGTGAATATGAACTATGAATTTGTTTGAACAGACATTGATGAAAAGTAAATATAAAGAAGTATTACTTGTTACAACTCCTAATTCAGAAAATTTACGTAGCACTGGCAATTATTCAAGATAGTAGATTTCATGGAATTTTTTCCAACTGTTAACTATAGGATAAAATGTTTTATAATAGTAAAATTGTTACTACTGCAACTGTTACATTGTTGACCCAAATATTCAATCGTGTTTTATGTTAATCTTTATACTGCCATTAATTATTTAAAACATATTAATTGAGATTCATAGTAATTAGATGAGTTGCATGACATGAGTTTAGTAACTTCACAATGAAAAATTAGCACGGTTTTATTCTAGGAAAAATTATTTCGTTTACATGTGCAGCTATAATTTCCTTATTAAACTATTACTGAAGTAAAGTTAACATATTTATCTATTTTTGCATTCATTGAACCAATTGATAGTGGCCTTCCCCCCTTTTTATTTCAGATTTAAACTATTGTGAAATGATGAATTGCCTTTAATAACATGTTAATGTATTTACAAACGCTTGAAACGTATTGAGTAACATTTCGATCAGACTAATCTTTTTTCAGCCAGCAGCTTATTTTACTGAATACATATGGTCTCTTATCTATTTCTCAAACTTCCAACTCGCCGTCACGTCTAACTGAAATACCGAATTTACACACTCGATCAAATAAAACTTATTGTTGTAAGATAAACTCAACAAAAATCGTTTTATCACACCTACTCCAATGATTTTTTAATTTCCTCTTATTATGACGTTACGACAAACAGAACGAGCGTGTGTGTTCGCTATTGCGACCCATCGGCTTCGCCTAATCCGAAAAATCTCGTCTCAGGCAGTGATACACTTATCAATTATACAGATCTGTCGAAGTTCAGCGAGCACCGTCGCGAAATCCGGCGCGCGCGAACGAGCGATAGGTCACGCGTCATCGAGGCAGGCTGGTTTTGTTGGTCGCCGTCGATCGCCTACATAACTCACCTCTTCCAGCCACGAGAAAGAGAACATCCGATCGGATTACTATGCCCGCCGAGGGCAACTCTCACTGCTCCGTCGCGGTGGCGGTCAGCCTTTTATTTCGCTCTCTCGCTCTGTCCCTCGTTGCCGTCGTCGTCGTCTCTGTCCACTCCTTTACGCCGCCGCGAGATAGGCGCTTTTTTAGACGTAAGCGTAACCGAAATGGCTCGGATGGCATAAATGGTGCTGTCGTAGTATATACGGCTAGCTTAGTTTTTTTTTTTTTGGAGCAACGATGGTTTTTCATTGCAATGAGAGTATGAGAAATGGTAGACTAATAAGGGCAGTTTGGGGTTGAGAAAAAAGGCACGCGCATTTTTGTTTATTAGAGCTACTGTTATTATGCTCAAAAAATAATGTAAGATGCAGTCGAAATATTTCGAGCAAAATGCATTGATTTATTTGACCATTCATTCATTATTGTTTTGGAAGTATGCCAATAAGAGCAATTAATTGCAGAAATACTAAACTACTTAGGATAATCTTTACATTATTGAGTTAAGGTTGAATATTCTTGTCTTGTATCATTAAAAAATATAAAGCTGTCATACATAATTATCATAATTATCAGCATTCAACGGTTTCCAAACAATTATTAATAAAATTTAGAAAGTTTTTATACATAACAAGTGACATTTTTGTACAATGTCTTATTTTCGGTAAAAGGAAATTTTGTAAGTCACGCATCACAGCGAGAATACAGCAGCTGCGCGTGCTTATGAATATGCGGGAAAAGATTGAGGTTAGGTATGAAAAGCACGTGGTCATAAATAAAAGTATGTTTTAGTAATAAAAATATTGTATTGTTTATGTATGTCATTGTGACATCTGGTAAAATGAATTTTTTTACCTTATATTTTTTAAATAACAATCAATGTTTATTTCTCTTAGCATATATTTATCGTATTACTCATTTAATCGACGCAAACACATTTTTACTCACATTGGTGTATATATTTTATTATTATAGATTCAGAAAACAAACATTTTAAAGTAAAATTATCATCATTAAAATCAAGAAATTTAAATAAAACTTCATAAAAAATGGTAGAATACAATATATTTCGAGGTATGCTGAGTATATGCATATTTTTCATTTATTCTTTTTTCTATAACGTAAGAATTTATCAACATGTTGTTTTTTTTTATTTATCCACTAAAGCAATTACTGTTTATACAAAATTAAAATTATAATATTGATATTAAAAATAAAAAAAGTCATTTATTGAAAAAAAAAACAGTTTCTTTTTAAAATTTTCAAATCGAATTTCATTGTGAATATCAAACAATTACGGGTTTATCGCTCAGTTGCCTTTTTTTATTTATACGTCCTTCCAAGACTTAACCTTTGAATGTCGTTCCTTTCTCCGTAAAAAATTTGTTCCGGGAGCCAAGCTCACGTATATACCGACCGAGAGGCGTAGAAAGTAAATAAGGAAAAATGTTCCACTGGGGATGAAATTTCAACTTAATGAATGCAAAAAGCGTTTTATTATATTTTTTCTAATTTTTTGAAACCATGCACGCACGCCGTCACGAAGAAGTATTTTGAAAACGCTTTTTGGCGTTCATATCTTTAAATAACTGTATAGTAATTAGCTGTATTATGTCATATACAACGTAACAGGTGCATTATACTAACGCCTTAGCTACTCTCTCTCTCTCTTTCAATGTCAATCACCTCGCATCAAACGTTATTTCATATTTACAGAACCAATTTTCCAAACTTTTCCATAGTAAGTATGAACACATACTATTAAAAAAAACCTACAATCAGTTCATCTTTATCGTTCACTACATTATCTGAAAAAAAATACAAAAATTCATTCATCAAAACTACGGTGGCTTATTCATAATCAAAAAAGGCTCATTCCATTCCAAACAGTGAAGCTGCCGCTTAGGTACACACCATCAGGGATACATTTTCGAAGCAGTCGAGTGTGTAGAAAGAACGAGCGCACGTGTGTCGTGTAGCGCGTAGCGACCGCCTCTAATCACGTTGAATCGGCGCAAATTTTGTTTTTCGACACAGCCGTATCAGCCACGTTGGCCAATGGTGAGGGCCAACGTGTAGCTCGGGTTCTCCACGTCCCGCGCGAGATATTGATAAAGACTATAGAGCGCTCCCGAGTTTTTCGGAGGTGTATACACAGTGTGTGTGCGCGCATGCGGCAACATATAAAAAAGTCTTTCACGACTCGCTAATCAATTTTGAAGTAGTCATTGCTGGAATTCTTTTTACAATGTGCAGCAGCTGTGGGTTTTTTATGATTTAAACCTGGCGCGAGAATGCGAATGGTTTTTTTGTTAGGAGTAATGATTCTCGTTAGATTTGTTTTGAAAGATGGACAAATCTCGATTGAAATGTTAGCGAATTAGTTTAACATATGACGTTTGAAGTGAAAGATATCTTAACTGCGAGGAATTTGCCAAAAGTTTATAAATAGTAGAATCTACAAATATAGTACATATATATTTGAAGAATGTGATTTTACAAAAGTAAATTCTTTGTACATAAATGACACCTACCTAAATATTGATTTTCATGGAAGAAATACATGAAAATAATAATTCTACTTAACTACTATATGAATACCCTTTGGTAAACTTGAATTTTTTATTTGGTATTTAATAAAGAGCTTTCCGAGAACAGTGTAAACGAGAAAATCATAAATTGCGAATAAGAGAAATTGGCGATTGAATTTGATCTTATTATTTTAAGCAATGTGATAATATTTTAATGGCAAATTGATAAACTTTTTTCTATGAGTTTTAATGAAAAGGAGATAATGATAATAAAATCTACCATATCATTGGGAAATTTAACATGTACATAAATTCATATAAGCAACAAATAGAATGTTCGTTGCCATCATGTTCTATAATTATGTAATTTACGTAATACAAATATTACTTACGTGTTTACATTTTAGAATAATTTATGAATAAATTATTTTTATTAAAGATCTTAATTATTTGTTTAGTCACACCAAGAACTTCCTACTTTCGTCACTCGTATGATACATTCTTTGTTCGATTATACAACTCAAAGTTTTGAATTACGAAAATATGAAAAATAAATTTGTTATACAAAAATTGCATAAAATTTTGATGAAATAATTTTAATTGTTCAATTTGCAACCGAAAAATCTGTAATCCAGGCAATTAATATGCTTTCACTACGTTATTACAACCTTCTAAGCGTTTTATTTAATGCGCAAATATTTTCGAGCGCTTGCTTATATTTATGGGTCATAATTTAATCTCATAATAACATGTTCACTTTTATTCGTTTGCATTTCAAAACTAATTTCTCGATTAAATTCTTATAACAAACCTAAATATATAGATATTTTTACATTCCACACCTTTAAATCCAAAATTTTCCAAGATTATCAATTTCAATTATAAACACAGATAAGTTATTACAATCATTTCTCAATATATTTAAAAGGAATCTATAAGTTACGCCTCGTACTTTCCAACTACTTATTGCTTATTGTGCAACCAGCGTACTAATTATTACTCGCTGTTACAGCGTCCGACACAAAAAAAAAAAAATTTCAACCGCGCACTGAGAAATTAACGCGAAAAGCGGGAATAAATATCGACGACGGCGAGCCCATCATCGTTTCGAAAATGGCTCGTACCGTGTGGTCTCACCTCCTCGGGGGTTTTTCGTGTGCGCCCGTGGCACTGTATTGAATAACAGCATCGCGCGGGTATCAATATTCGAAATCGTAGTTACGTCGACGCGCCAGATTAGCTCAAATGTTAAAGCATGTGAAACGCAAGCAGAAGGATTTTATTAGTCGCTACGGCGCAAACATTTGTGAAATTTCATTTTCAACTGAAGTGTAGTTATTTATGTTTATGTGACTGAAGTTAGTATTGGTGTAAATACTGTAAAAATATGACTCTTTTTATCGTTACTTGTATATTCGAGTTTATTGCGTGACAAGTTTTGATAATTTCAAAAGCCGGCATGCAAGTGTTTTTATATTTAAACAAAATTAATGTATACTATTATAGCTATAAAGTATCAATTTTATTCGTGTGAAATTATTAATTTACTTAATATTCTATTTAAAATATAATAATTCTAGGTATTCTTTGTTTTTTACGGAGTAATTTCTGTGCTCAGCTTGACAAGTCTTATGTAATTTACTACATTATATTGTCTTTATTGATTAGTTTTTTAAATTACATCGTGAAGTAATAGAAAGCGTTATGCTCTGCATTGAGCAGTTCTTTTAATCCTTAATCGTTTTTAGACTGTTGTTTTAGAGCTATTATCCTAAGAATTCACCAATTCCGGAAATTAATTTTACATAAGTACATGACAGGTGTAAGATATTTTGTATTTTGAATCGAAAAAAATATCATACATATTAAGGATGTTCAATGGTTACAGTAAAGTTAACAGAAGTCTTTGAAATTTTAATATATCATTACTTAGATAAAATAAAAGCAGTTTGAATTTTTTCAATATTTTATACTGAGCATTTTTTCGAGAAAAAAATTCTTGAAAATCGAGTTTTTAACATAGGCTCTTATGGGAGAGTAAGGTTATGCGACCTTTGAACATAAAAATTTCTTATAAAAAGTTAAGAGATTAGATTAAAAGATCTTTATTTGAATAGAAAAATAATCAAAGAATAAAAACGTAGAGGGATCTTGACCGCTTACAGGGCACTTGGGAAAGAAGTATAGGTGAAAACGTAAACAAAACACCGAGTGAGGGGCGTCCCTCTCTTCGCCCCGCAGCATGACACCATTGAACATCCTTAATTGCAAATTGTTTTAATGCCCAAATGTTTTATTCATAAGTACAAATGAATACATTAAAATAACACACATCTTCTCAATTAGTTCACCAATTTTATGGGTGATATCTGATCATTGGAAAAAGTAATTCTATTTAATTCAAAGATAAAATGTATTTGAAGTTAACAACAATTGCACATAAATTCACCTCGTAACGCATTCTCCATTAATTATGCGTGTTGTAAATTTTCTTTCGATAAAATCAAAGCTAAGAAATGAGTCGCCAATATATAATATATGTTTATAAGAAAAGTTCTAAGCTTTACCTGAAAGTGCGTACATTCTCCTTTACATTCAAATGATTTTACATGAATATAAATTTTGTTCCCTGAAGTCCGAATTTGAAGTTGAAAAACCAAGAATCCATTAATAAAAACTATTAAAAAGTAAAACCATCAGTTTAAAATTTTTATGTCAGCATCAAGAAATAAAAGAAAATACGTCCTAAAAACGAGGAAAATTAATATTACACAAATGAAATTTTAAATTGATTAAAGGCGATTATAGATAATTGAAATATTTCATACTGTTTTCCTCGTATACATTTATTGTAGCTCCATTTTCGAAATCGTACCACCGTTTTTCCTCCTCTAAATTATTACAAGAATTTGAAAAACTCCAATCGATCGCACAATCATTACCCTGACAACATTTTCGCCCTACTTTAGCTCACACGCCGCGGCCACCTCGAGAAAACAACTCAATTTCCAATAGCGACCAGCAGACATATATCTGAATTCCAGCTAGAAAAATCTTAACGACACCTCCTCCGACCAATTACCTCTCCTCGCATAATCGTCAACCTGTACAAACACTCGTACACACGTACACGTCGCACGCACATGTGCGCGCTTTCCTTGAACTCGCGCAGCCGCAAGTCAGAGGGGGCCGCGTGTCGTTACACATATAGACGCTCGCGCGACATGCGGAGCGGGTGAAAAACTGCTAGTAACCACGCCTCTCTCTTGCATGCGCGCGTAATTGTCGCGAGAGATCGGCTACGCTGGCGGGCGAATTCGATAGCGCGATCGATCGGCCAAGTGTTTCTGGGCTGAGCGGCGGTGTTGCCTCCAGGCCGAAATCTGCGTTATGTGCAGGAGGTTTGAACGCATGTGACGACGTTTCTTTTTTTTTTTTTTTTTTTTTCTTTTTCTTTTGCGGTTGTCGAGAAGGCGCCGAGTGCACAGTGTTGACTGGAAAATTTATCACGGTGTTGCAGTGAATTACATTGTTGCGTGTCGATGGATTCAATTCTATTGAATTGAGATAGAAAAGGGTTTGTTGATTTCAGTTCCTTTTCTAGATTTGTTACCCCAACTTTAAGATTTATTCTATAGGCTGTTTTTCAAAAATTAAAAAATCACTTGGTCGAATAAATCGGATCATTACTCATCGGTTCACAGCAATTATTGAGTAATGCTACCAACGATATTCGACCTAATAGATCTTCCAATTTACATAAAGACCTTGTGTCATTTTACAAAATAACATGTTTCCGTCGTTAATATGTGAATGGTATTACAGCTCGGGTATTAGCCGTTTTCCAAAATAACGTTCCAACGAGTTTTAGTATCAGTTTCGAGCGATGCCCCATTCAGTGGTGGAGGCGTCCGATTCCACCTACGCCTCGCTCAGTGGGCTTTTTTTTCGGCGCGATCTTGACCTCCCTGGCGCGCTACCGATCGACGCGCATTGCGAACCAACGAATTTCTCTCAATATCGTGCGCGCGCTCTACTTTGGTATTTTTCTGCGCTTCGCTGTGGCTATAGGCGCGTCTCTCTCTCTCTCTCTCTCTGTGTGTGTGTGTGCGTGCGTGCGTGTGTGCGTGCGTGTGTGTGTGTGTGTGCGTGCGTGCGTGCGTGCGTGCGTGCGTGCGTGCGTGCGTGCGTGCGTGTGTGTGTGTGTGTGTGTGTGTGTGTGTGTGTGTGTGTAAATACCGTCGCGTATACGCCTGATGCAACAACGTTGCTGTGGCGTGTGGCGATACACGCCGAGAGATGGAATAAGCCTGTCTATATAGCTCAGACGAGGGGAGGGAGAAGAGTCGATGATGGAGTATTGGAAATTGAATTGAGACTAATCATTTTAAGCGGATGGAGGAGATGGATTGTATATACGGTTATATTACATTATTGACGCGGGACAATCGGATAGAGAGAGAGAGAGAGAGAGAGAGAGAGAGAGAGAGAGAGAGAGAGAGAGAGAGAGAGAGAGAGAGAGAGAGAGAGAGAGAGAGAGAGAGAGAGAGAGAGAGAGAGAGAGAGAGAGAGAGAGAGAGAGAGAGAGAGAGAGAGAGAGAGAGAGAGAGAGAGAGTTTTGTTAGATTGTGTTTGCGCGCTATGATGTGAAAAGGGTTGCAGTCCGCGAGGCGGCGGTAGCTTAACGTCGAGAGAAATGGAAATGGAAATGCCGGAGCCGCGGAGCGTGGTGAAGTTAATTGTGGCGAGAGATACAGATTTACGGGCACTTATAATCGGATATTGAATTCAATATCGATTTGGTGTCGGTTTTAATGAAACTTAGCTGTGTGCCGTTGAATACTATGTTGATATTTTTCTTTTACCTTGTTGTAGAAAATGTATTTTTAGGTATAATAATAGTTAATCACACTGCCCGACGACAATTATTTGCTTCAACTGAATGAGGAAACTACAGGCCGACAGCGAACGAAATAATTAGCGAATACATAGTAATATGTCCGCAATAACGCGCGTAGAGATTTTTTGTTAAAACACTCGACGAATATCACTTATTTTTCATTTAGACCGAAGGTGATGTTAAAATATATATCCATTGTTTTGAGAGGGGGAAAAAACCTGTACGTCGCACTATTTGTTTATGCTATGGTTCGGTTATTTAGTCCGTATGGTAATATTTTTGCCGGCGAAGTAGGTTTATTATGTCTACACGGAAAAAAATTCCTTATGAAAAATGAGTGGAATATCCACTAAAAATTACTAGAGTGTTAATTAAAAGTGGGACATACTTGCATTCTATCAAGTTTTATAATACTAGCGTTAATCAGCGCGCTACGTGCGCCACTGTTTCGTCTTTTGTTTCTCTCCTTTCGAGATTCGAGACGGATTCGATTATTCGAGATTTCGAGATCGTTCGAGGGCAAAATAGATTATCTCGAATGCTCAATTTATATAAGGGATATTATAGTAATTTTGACGAGAGGTTGAAATTCATGAGAAAAAAAACTCCGGAGAAGGAGATTCGAACCCTCGACCCTCCGACTACGAAGCTGCGCTCTTATATCCACTCGGCCACTGCCGCACTTGTAAGGTTTCGACTTGTCTACATATGGTACACCCTGTTTTATCGACAGACCTCGCGCCAACAAAATTACTATACTGTCTATTAAATTTTCAGTATAACTTAGACTAAAAATTAAACTAATTCTATTAATTTTTAGTAGATAATATGGTAAAAATTATTTTCTATTCTGTGAAAATTTAGATTTAAAATTTTTATGATATTATTTACTAAAAATTAATCGTAACTATAATAAATTTTAAAACTTTTTCTATTAATTTTTAATAGAACTATGCTAATAATTAGTAGAAGTATACTAAATTGCTCAAGAGTGTGAGTATGTCCCATCTTTACCTGAGATTCTAGTAATTTTTCATAAGGTATTTCTTTCCGTGTATTCGCTTGGCACAACTCCCAGTGTTGCCGTCCCGATTCCCAGTAGAAATATCAATGATCCGAAGATTTTTTAATATACGCCGTGTAAAACACGCGGCTAATTTCCCGAAAATATGCGGCTCGTTAGCACGCAAAAATGTGATCTACTGCGTGCATATATACTGCACGCTTGCAACTGGATAGTTTAACGTTCAGTGTGTGTGTGTGTGCGTGCGTGCGTGCGTGCGTGCGTGTGTATAAATTGAAAAATATAACGTTTCTATAAATTCTTTCGTAAAATTTTCATAATATGGGAACAATTCACTGGTTTTCGATTGTAATGAATTCTCGATCGATATATGTCTTATACGCGCCGACATCCTTTGTCTCGTACGGACCTGTGCACCGCCCAACTCTGTCGCCAAACAATCCCAATCGCGAATCCGAGAAACTTGCCGCGCGACAGCAACCGAGCTCGCGAAGACCCGTAATATCGATTACCCGCAGCAGCGGCGGCGGCGGCGAGATTCCATTAAGGGGATGTGAGTACCGACGTTATTTTTCAAACGAGCATAACTCACGCAAATATCAATAGAATTATCCAGAAAAAAATCTGCATATAGTGTTTGCGTGTACGGAGCGCTTGACAGACGTCTTTTTCCAAAAAAATGATGAGAATTTATTTAATTAAATAAAAACCGTACTGTCGGTAAGTAGGAATCTACAATTGACCTACTTTTCAAGCGAGCATAACTCACGCAAATATCAATAGAATTATCCAGAAAAAAATCTGCATATAGTGTTTGCGTGTACGGAGCGCTTGACAGCCGTCTTTTTCCAAATAAATGTTTGAATGTTGATTTAAAAAAATATTGAAATTAGGGTTGCACATCCCCTTAACCCTATCCGTGCAGAAGCCACGACCGAAAAGAAAAATAAAGAAGAAAAAGGGAGCGAAGCCGATCGGCAATACATAAAAAGCGAAATCCGCGATCGGTCGACTTTTACTCTCTTACGGTTTTTATATATATATATAATACGCGTGCGGCAAGGCCGCCTGCGGAGGAGAGTACGGCGTTTCTCTCGCTCGCTCGCTCGCTCCCTCGGCGATTGAATCATCGGCGTGCAACTCGTTTTCCGCGCCACAGTCGAGAGTAAGAGCCGCCGTTGCCGCCGTCGTGCGTCTATAGGCCGCGGTGCGGGACGAGGATGACATAACAGTGTGTGTGTGTGTGTGTATGTGTGTGTATGTGTGTGTGTGTGTGTGTGTGTGTGTGTGTGTGTGTGTGTGGGTGTGTGGGTGGGTGTGTGTGTGTGTGTGTGTGTGTGTGTGTGTGTGTGTGTGTGTGTGTGCGTGCGGCCGTGTGTTTTGTTTACGCTCTCGCTTTCGTTCATTATTGTAGTAGTAGTGGTGGTATAAGTACCTGTAGCAGTCGGTAATTTGTGCGAGGTGTTGGTTTTGGACAGATTTTTTTCTTTCTGGACTGGTTTAGATCGAGTGAGTCAGAGAACAGGCTGTTCTGGACTGGAGACTTTATTTTTTCGGAGTGTAGTCGGAGCGAGAGCCAAAGGCTTTATTTCACGGAAAGAAAAATAAGACGCGCCTGGTTACAGAAGGTGCGGAACGGATACAGTGCCGTAAGTCCGTAACGGTATTGATGACAGAATGAAACGGTCGCGGTACGCTATACTTGCGCGCGGGACAGTCAAAGGCGCGCAACGCCAGCCGTTGAGTGATGAAACGTCGCTCGTTCCAGTGCGCTGGAACGACTGTCGTTTCGCAGCCGAGACGCACGCGGTTTCGGGCTGAAACGACAGCGCATTGCTAAAGTTGCGTGCGATGGCGTTTCGAGACCGAACGCGCCCGGTTCGCGCGCTGAACTCGAGTGGTTTCCGCACGCTGAAACCACTACTGTTAAACAGCCGAGACTCGCGCGGTTTCGGGCCGAAGCGACAGCGCATCGGTAAAGTTGCGTGCGATGGCGTTACGAGGCCGAACGCACCCGGTTCGCGCGCTGAACTCGGGTAGTTTCGGCTCGCTGAAGCCACTGCCGTTCCACAGCCGAGACGCGCGCTGTTTCGGGCTCAAACGACAGCACATTGCTAAAGTTGCGTGCGATGGGGTTTCAGTCCGAAACCGTGCGCTTCTTGGCTGGAAAACTGATTTGAACTATTTTCATGCTGAGACGCGCACGGATTCCATCATGTAGCACATTATTGCTACTTGCAAAACCACTGGACAATTGATCTATATATGGGAGTCTTTTTCCTTTTTTTTCACGTCAACGAAAGCACTTTCATGAATTTTTCTTTTTAAATTTCGTTTAACTCGACACTGATTGTTTTTCGTCATTAAACAGAGATGCTTTTGCTCTGTAATCATTAAAGAGATGACCAATACATGTATATTCTAATGTTTTATTTGGAAGATAATCTTATACTCAGTATACTGGTATGGTATAGCCGAATGCTTGTATGAACCTAAATTCGTTATACTAGTAGTATTCCCCGTAGGAAAAAGTTTTGTGCACAAATAAAATTTGTGCATAAATTTGTGCATAATTTAAAAATTGTGCATACATTTGTATATAAATGCATGCACACGTGCACACGAAAACCGTGCACGAATTTGTGCATAAACATATGCACAATTATTAAATTATGCACAAATTTATGCACAAATTTTATTTGTGCACAAAACTTGTGCATACTTTTTTCCTACGGGTCGCTCCTCAAGTTGTGAAACAGGGTTTCCAAAAGTAATTTGTAGATCACCCTTGATTCGTTCACAGATTCCGCTATATACAATCGATTATTATCTGTAAAATTATTAGCCGGTTGCATGGAAACGTAAAAAATAATTTTCAATCAAACAATTTATATTCGTCACATTAAAAGAATAACCATAAAAATCTTAACATTATATTCGCTTTATAAATAATTACTTCTTTTATAGAAAATAGTGTAGTTGCACTGCAGGAGTGCCGCTACTTTTCAAAAAAATTGTCGTTACACTACTTCTGACGCTATACGATTTTTGGACGATAATGGCACTGCTTTCATCAAATAGTGCGACTACACGGCTCTCAAGACATAAATATTTTTGCCGCAAAAATACTGTTTTTATGAGTGTACAAGTCGCAAGCATCACTTACGACTTGCAGATCATCCACTTCTTATCGCTGAGTCTAATTTTTTTAATTCGAAAAGACATACCATACAAATTTTAATTTCATTGTTTTTGAAAGTAGTGCAACTACTTTATGCAAATAGTACTATCACCTTTTAAAAATCGTGTAGCGCTCTACGCAAATATCGATGCCACGAGTAGGGTACCATTTTTTGTAAAGTAGCACTACTACAATAAATTTTATTTGTAGTTGCACTACTTGTACCGCCGCTATTCGTGTAGCAAAATATGTTGCGGTAGCGCAAGTTCGGATTTGCCTAACACTGATTTTCGATAAAACTTTACTGATATCAGTATAAAACATTTATACACGAATTTTCAAAAGAATGTATAATGCTTTCAATGTATATTCAAGTACTTTTTATATCAAAAATTCAAACGTTCGCGCTTTCGCAATACACCATCATCACGTGATCATTTTAATCTACCAATAACAACGATCTGAGTCTTCAAGTATCTTCTTTAGTAAGGAAAAAATCATATAAGGTAAGTTAGTGCAGGTAAGTTGGTCTAATTTTCAATTCTATGAAAATTAAATTCGATTCCTTTTTAATCATAACATCGCAGTATCTACTTTTTACGAGTCAATAGACTTGCAAAACAAGATATAGTATTTTGTTTCCATAAATGGCAAACATTTTTACATAATTTGATTCCCGGAAACTGAATAGATCCACAATCTATATACTGAATTTTTCATAAATCTTGGAAAATAACAATGCTTTGTAACCAAAATTTTTAAAGTAAAAGGAAATTCAAACTATCCCGTAAAATAATGCATATTATAACAATTTTAGTAGACTACTCATTACTATTGTACGAAAAAATTTTTGACTAATAATAATCATGATTAACTATTAAAAAAAGGCAAAAAATTAATTGAATGTGTAAAATTTATGTAAAATTCATACAAAATACGTATAAAACTTGCATAAATTGTATACAAAATTTGTATCAAGTGTATCAAATTTTTACAAATTTTTTCCGAAAAAATGCATATAAAGTTTATACAAGTTTTGTACATATTCTTAGACAAATTTCGTATATATTTTGTACAAAATATGTATGTTTTCAGTAGCGACCTGTATTTTACAAAATTCTGCACAAATATGACCAATATTTAACAATTTCCATTTATTGACTGTCTGAAAGAGTAAATTGGTAACATGTGAACAGTCGAGTGCGTAAGTCGACAGTAACGCTTGATAGGTACAGAGAAAAATATTTGTGTTTAAAAATTCTTAAAAAACTCGCTGAATGTGTCAGAATCCGACTATGAACTGAAGCCACAATCAGCCTTGCGATGCGAAATTTCTTTGCAATCGAAAAACGGAAGGAATCGTCAATTTTCCAATAATTATAAAAATAATAGCACATCGTGGATCCATTTTAACAAGATATTTTTTAACAAGATTGTATATATATTTACATCTATTGACTTGTACAAAAAAAAAATACCATAATAGTTAGATGCTACGCTCGAAAACAAATGGTAAACGAATTCAATTTTTATGTAGCTAAAAATTGGACCAACTTACCTTGCAATAAACCCCATCCAATTAAAAATTGTTGCTTCTGAAGCCGGTATTGCAAATGACTCGTCAGGTCGACAATTTTATAGAAAGTCAAAAAATAAAGGATTTTCAAATGCGTGTCGATGAGAACAACTATTAATTTGTAGTGAGAGGTGAAAATTGACGTCCAGTGCGCGCTCAGCAAGGAAAAATAAGAAAAGCCCAAAAATTTATTTTTTGCTCTCAGTATTACTGAAGGCAAATATTTTGAAGAAATACGCATTCGGCAATGGAAAAATGTATCGCTGAAAGTATTGATCAATTTTGATAAATATATCTTGTATTCATTAATAAAAACAGTATTGATTTACGTGATAAATGTTTTATTGTAATAAAAAAAGGTTACGTAGTCAATAATTTAAAATAAAACATTGGAATATACAAGTATTGGTCATCTCTTTAATGATTACAGAGCAAAAGTGCATCTCTGTTTATTAAATGACGAAAAACAATAAGTGTCGAGTTGAACGAAATTTAAAAAGAAAAATTCATGAAAGTACTTTCGTTGGCGTGAAAAAAAAGGAAAAAGAGACTCCCACATATAGATCAATTGTCCAGTGGTTTTGCAAGTAGCAATAATGTGCTGCATGATGGAATCCATGCGCGTCTCAGCATCAAAACGCCGTTCGTTCCGTCCAAGTGAGCTCAAACCACCGCCGTTTTCCAGCCAAGAAGCGCGCGGTTTCGGACCGAAACTCCATCGCACGCAACTTTAGCAATGCGCTGTCGTTTGAGCTCGAAACCGTGCGCGTCTCGGCTGTGGAATGGCAGTGGCTTCAGCGAGCCGAAACCACCCGAGTTCAGCGCGCGAACCGGGCGCGTTCGGCCTCGTAACGCCATCGCACGCAACTTTACCGATGCGCTGTCGTTTCAGCCCGAAACCGCGCGCGTCTCGGCTGTGCAACGGTAATGGTTTCAGGGTGCGGAAACCATCCGAGTTCAGCGCGCGAACCGGGTGCGTTCGGCCTCGTAACGCCATCGCACGCAACTTTACCGATGTGCTGTCGTTTCAGCCCGAAACCGCGCGCGTCTCAGCTGTGGAACGGCAGTCGTTCTAACGCACTGGAACGAACGGCGTTTCATCACTCAACGGCTGGCGTTGCGCGCCTTTGACTGCCCCGCGCGTAAGTATAGCGTACCGCGACCGTTTCATTCTGTCATCAATACAGTTACGGACTACGGCACTGTATCCGTTCCGCACCTTCTGTAACCAGGCGCGTCTTATTTTTTTTCCGTGTTGTTCAGTCCGGAATATGATGTAGGAGTGAGTCGAGAATGTCACACACGCACACACGCACGCGCGCGCGCGCACACACACACACACACACACACACACACACACACACACACACACACACACACACACACACACACACACACACACACACACACACACACACACACACACACACACACACACACACACACACACACAACGACCTTTAAATTGTTTTATGGCCATGTATAGTCGTTTGGAGTAACGACGAGGCTCTTGTACAGTTTCAGATTGTAAAAAATATTTATTTGATAAGCTGCGATGATATTTCAGATGTCTGATGCCTTCAGTCATCTAAGCTGGCCTTTATCCGCATATAGAGTTTACTTAATATGTTTTTGCTATCTTTCAGATAAGGAAGAGCTTCTATAACCAATGCTATCTCAGTATAGGAATAATTTATTAACTGTAAAAGAAATGTATAAAATTTTTTCACGGAAATGATTAAAAATTACTTTTAGAACTCTAGAAGAACGTGATAGTGAATGATAATAGTACATTACGATACGTGTGACTTAAGTGGCTCATTATCGCACGGCGTGAGGTTAGCGCCCGAGCGTAGCGAGGGCGATAATTCACGTCGTGTGATGGGCCACTCAAGTCATAAGTATCGTATATTATTTTATAGCACGTTTACCTAAGTCCGCTGTCACGCCTATTCGTGCCTTAAGGGGGTGCCATAGCCGAATCATTACCGACTGAGCAATTGGCACAGTTTCAAGCTTATTAATAATAAAATACGTAGAATCACAAAAAATCAAGAGAACGCCGAAATATCAAGTGGTTTTTGCAAAAACTTTGAACAAAACAAAATTCGGTTTCGTTCAAAGTTTTTGCAAAAACCATTTGATATTTCGACTTCAAATTTTTACTGGGTGATAGAACGTTCAAAACCACAGAAGAGTGTTCTCTTGATTTTTTGTGATTCGACGTATTTTATTTTTAATCAGCTTGAAACTGTGTGAATTGCTCGGTCGGTAATAGTACGAGTAAGGCATCCCCTTAAGTCACGGATAGGCGTGACCTAAGTGCGGACTTAGGTCACACCGTGCTATAATAGTACATTTCGACACGGGTGGGAAATCCGATTATTTAGCTGGTGTGACTTTTTGCACGAGCGAAGCGAGTGCGAAAAAGTCACACCACCTAAATAATCGACTTACGCACTAGTTTCGAACGGTATTTTATACCACGAGCGCCGAAAAATCATATCAAAGTTGTGATTTTGAGGTTAGAGTGGTATAAAAATTATTATTTCAATCAAAACTATACCAACTTTCTAAAGTTACAGCACTTGACAGATATTTTAATAGACGTGAAATCGCAAAAGATTCTATCGTTTTCACGCTCCAAATTATCGTTCAACGACATTTCGCACAATCACCAAAGACAAGCGCGACGCCCGCATGGACTTACACTCGTTGCGAAATCTCTCCAACCTTTTCAGAGGATTTCTATACATATCCACCCATGTCACATGCGCCCTATCCCTAGAAAACGACACACGCGCGCGCGCATTCCTCGCTCACACCCGGCAACCGCTAATTTCACGGGACGCGTGCGTAAGTATTTCAGGCAACGTAAATATAATCGCGCGCGCGAAAGCAACAGCTGCTCGTCGCGCTATGTGCCGCGAGAAACGTTTCCGCGTGCGGCGGAATTTCGAGAAGCAATAGGGAAAAGTGCGCCACTGCAGTTCTGTTTTTACGAAGCAACAAGTTGATCTCGCGTGACGACGCGCCGTTATCGGACTAGGCGTCACAGGGTGATAATAAAAGTTGGCGGTTGGAGGGTGTAGGTTGATAAGTGGTAGAATGATGAGGAATGGAGGATGATGAGTAATTTTCGAGTTGCCTTGGCATTTATGATGTACAAACATATGGAATCGGTTGACTTCCGTTCTGGGGCGCTGAAGTTGAGCTACGACACGTGTTTCGACAATTCGAGCGCTCAGGTCACACAAAACGTGATGAAGAGCACCTTCGGCCTTGAATTTTTCCTCTGAGCAGCTGTTACGATCCCACGTGTAGTTATAAATTTCTGTTATATAGAATTTTTTCATCAACGATCATAAAATTTTCCTATACGTTGCAAAAGTCTTTTCCAGGCAGCGCTTAGACATTTCAGATGTCCGAAAATAAGCGAATGCCAAAATGAATAACAAATGACGCCTTTATCAGTGTGTACTTTTTCTATACTTTTTCTTCGTCAATCACGACCGTTTGATTGTTTAAACATTTCCAGAGATGAAAAGGAAACAACAATTATAGCCGCTTGTTAAAGTAGCCTACGTTGTAATTAACAGCGCAGAGTGCGATAATGTGCATTTTTCTCAATTTTCCTTATTTGCCGGCGTTTTACATACTGCCCGATGTGACTCTATCTCTTGATAAGCGAATGGTAACCGCGTTTTCCCTGTTTGCAAAAAGCGTCGTGTACAGGAATAACGTTACATTTTTCCTTCATTGACGTGAAATTTTGAGAAACAAATGAGAGAGAGAGAGAGAGAGAGAGAGAGAGAGAGAGAGAGAGAGAGAGAGAGAGAGAGAGAGAGAGAGAGAGAGAGAGACAGAGAGAGAGAGAGAGAGAGAGAGAGAGCAGTAGCAGCCAGCCTTTTTTGTTTAGCGAATGCTTTATTCTATATTTTTAAAAGCTTGTTATTTATAGAAACCGACTAAAACCAAGTCACACGTAGAAACGTATATTCCTATTGTACTATACAGATGAAATAAGTTTTAAATATTAGAATAAAGAAATTAACGCTTTAGCAATAATTTTTTATCGTATTGAACAATGGCAAGTTATATTATTTATAGTAATGAATTTCTATTTTATTAGTATATATAAGATATATACGTTCTTTTAAAATTACTATGCAAACTTAGCTTAACGATGGCTTTTATCGCACTCTAATTATTGGTGGCTGTTGAAATTCAACGCTATTTTGAATTTTCTAGCAAAATTCAAACGCGCTTCTTTTGCAGTTATCAAAACTATTTTTCACCACGTTTAAGTTTTAATTAGTTTAAATGATAAATAAGGTAATTACATACATTTTTTAGCAAAAACCGTGGCCAGCACATACATTGGCACTTAGCTTTCTTAAAATAATGTATTTATTCCCTTTTTTAATTTTTAACAATAATAATTAATTGTATCTTACCCAATTTTCTCTATGAATATTCGTAATAAAACTAATATATATTTTTTGAAAATACATTTTTAAAAAGTAAATATACTAATTATCTGATGCCCAATTTTATCTATTAATATTTGTAATAAAAATAATATATATTTGTCGAAAATACAATTTTGTAATTAAAATACACTAATTATCATGTGCGTGGTTGGGTTGGGGGATGACGGAATCTGAAAAAAATGTTAACATAAAACATCTTTGTTCGTATAAGTCACATATTTTAGAAAATGAACTAAGTTTGAAGATATAAAAAATATAAATCAAGCAACAAGGAAAACGCAATACAATTTTTTTTCACAAGAACAAATGCAAATAATCTACTTAAATTTTAACATAATATTGTCTTCTATGAGTGTAATAAACAGTTAAAATTTTAAGTCTATAAATCAAATATTTTCTGAGAAAACGCTTTTCAAACATTTTTAAAATTTTAAGTCGATGAATCAAATATTTTTTGAGAAATTAATTAAATTTATATTAAGTAATAGTGTCTATAAGATATAAACAAATAAAAAATAATAAAAATTCAAAATCGTTTTTTGGTTTTAAAAACAAATAAAATCTATAAAAACTTAAATGTCAGGGCTTTCCTCGAGGCGAAGAGAATAAGCCTTGTCCGATGAAAATCGGCCGGATGGTCCTCGAGATATAGAAAGTTTACATACACGCACGCACGCACGCACGCACACACACACACACACACACACACACACACACAAATACAGACACGAAAACAAAAATTTTCTGTAGGCTATTTCGGACAGACCAATCAAATCAATTTTTAAATGCTTGACAACATCCGGCCATAATTTTTTTAAGGGTGGAAAAAAGAACTGCATTATTATTATTTTTTTTAATAATATACTTGACTTAAAAGAGAAATACATTTTCAATCTAAAAAAATTCAAATATTCGCGCTTTTTTCAAATAACCAATCACATCGATTCTTTAAATGAGCACTACTTCCGTCCATCATTTTTTTAATAGAGGAAAAAAAAGTGATAAAATTGTTTTCCTTATACTGTACACCACCCAACATCTATACACTGAGAAAAATGTTGTAGTAAATTTTATTATAACTGTAATAAAAATTACTATAAAGTATAGGAAGGGTGAGACAAATACACTTTATGCTGCATTTTTATTATAATTGTATGAATAATTACAAAATTTCTTGTAATTTTTATGACAGTTGTTGATTAGAAAGTATTACGAAATAAAAGAAAAATTGCTATACACATAGCAAAAACTGTGATATAATAAAATTTAAAATATATGCTTTTAATTTTTATTAGAATAGAATATAAATTTTATTTTGTAGCGTTTAAATTTTATTTTGTAGCGTATAAATTTTATTTTGTAGCGTATTAAAAATTACTATAAACATAGTAAAAAGTGCCACATTCAAAAATTGCTACAGGCCATAAGAAAGTTTGCTATCCAACATAGTAAAAATTGCTACAACATTAGTACTTTCTGCGCAGATCAAGGCGCCCACGTGTCTGATTGAGGTTATGTTTCTACGGGAATTTCACTTTGTCTTGCTTTTAAGTTTACAAAACATTCAAAACCTTACTTCAATTATTTTATTTTTATATTATGCACATTAATGATAAGTTTCTTTGTGTTATCAAAGTTATTTATTGTCATTATTTAATATTATCTGAAATTTTCTTGAAATCGATGGTTTGACATGTACAAGTTCCAAAATTTTACACTCAAGAATCCTATTTGGGTAAGTGGTTAGCGCGTCCGATTGCCGCGGTGAAGGTTGCAGGTTCGATCCCAATGCTCGTAAAAAAATATTTTTATTTCTCATTTTAATTTATTTTCACATTAAATATTGTATGATTAGAGTCTGAAAATAGTTCTGAAAACAGGAAGAGCGAGAAAAAATTTAATTTTTTGAAATTTAAGGTCATTCATAAAAATTACTATGTTGCATAGCAAAAATTGTTATAATTTCGATTTGTCCCTCCGTTCCTACAAAATATAGTAATTTTTCTTATGTTTATAATAAATTTTACTACAACATTTCTCTCAGTGTACATCAGCCCTCGCATTAATTTCAATATTCACAACGTTGCAAGCTCGCTATTCTCATCACTATAATGTAAAGTATACAAAGTCGACAGACGCCGTGTGTGTGTGTGCGCCGCAGTTGCGCCAAAGCCAGCAGTCTTCCCCCCGCAACTGGGCGCGTCGCCCCCGGGAGAATAAGTTAAGACAGAAAGGGAGAAGTGGGGCAGAAAGGGAGCGGAAGCGATCCAAGGGAAAAGGAGACAGAGGTGGCGTGATATGTGTGGGGGGGGGGGGGGGGCATGCTGCTACTGCTGCTTACCTTCGCCACGTGTGTACGTGTATGGGCGCGTATCCTCGAAGGATATGAAGATTTTACAGTCGAGCCGATGCAGAGTGATTTTTCGCGAGTTTAATGGCGAGTCTTGGCGTATTTATAAGCGTGCGTTGCGCAAAGAGTATATGCATACATATTTTTAATTGAACGCGCGGGAGAATTAATAAATTACTGCGACTCGGGGAGCCGCGTATTTGAATGTTGATTGCTATGGGCAGTCATTTGGGAGTTACGTATAGGTCGCTTTTGTAATTGCTAAAGTCGTTAAGCGACAAAATTCGTTGAGACTTTTGTTGACTTTTCATGGGCCCGCGAGCATCAACGAAAGTTCTTATCCTTGCATAACGTTTATCTATATGCAAATATTCCGCCGTAACGCGATAAGGTACACATGAACGTGTTTTCCATGAGTTTTATTATAACAAGTGTGCACACATCTTTCTAAATGGATTGCCACACACATATATACACACACTTCGGCAAAAAAAATAAAAAAAATAATTATATTTTCCAGTTTTACGGTTACTGCGCTATAGTCATGCTGGCTTCGTGCTATTATCGTAAAACAATTCACTATAACATTATCGTAGCTTCTTCGAACGAATCATCGTTCAAACCCGAAAGAAAAAAAAATTATATATATTATTATTAAAAACACTTCGCACAGATTGTTTATTATCTGTCGTCGATCGATCCCAATTTATCCCACCGCAGCTTGTTGACAAATATAGATACTCGGGCTACTGCACTATTTTAGAAGAACTTCTGGGCCATCTTGTTATTCCCTACCACACACACAGACACACACAGACACACACGCGCATTTTCTCTGACCGTGCGGCACATCACGTCTTCCACTACTTATATACCACCACCACCACCACTGCGAGTCCGCCGAACCGTGTGACCCATTTCTCAGCGCCATACTTCCTTTCCTTTTCGCCAATCTATCCCTAAACCGAGCTGCCCCCCCCCCCCAAAAAAAAACAAAAATAATCCGCGTATATATCATCGTATGTACACATGTACATACATATACGCGCCAGCCGAGTTGTGTTCACCATCGCACACACGTGCCGCAGATCTCGCATACATATACAGCAGCTGCCGGCGGCACCGGGGTGCAACCGTTGCAACCTTCCTGCGCGCGCATGTGTACATACGCGCTCGCGCGCTCCGTCTTTTCTTCCCGGCGCTAGCGAGCGAGCGGGCGCGCAACGGCGCAAACGGCTTTAGTACGTCGCGGCGTAGCCTCACGACGACGCGGACTCTGTGTGTGCAGGTTTCGCTCGCTCCGCGAGTGTGTTGTTTGTTTCTCCTTCGTATTTTACAATATATACATATATATATATATATATATATACTTGTCGGCGGATGTTTGTAGAAAGAAGATATAGGCGGAGAGAAAGATTTTGAATTTTTACGTCGAACGCCGTCGCGATCAATACCAGTGCCAGTGTTATATACCGGTATTTAATAAATGTGCGACACTCGTCCCGGCTCTGCAGTCATGACCTGCTGTGCCTGATTGCCTCGCCCGTACGCTAGTGAAGCTGCGCAGCAGCAGCAGTATTATAGTGTCCTTCGGTCTTGTATCATAAACACCTTCCACCGACCGCGTTCAGTGCATTTGCATCATGAAGATCGATGGCCGCAGCAAGGACGCCGTCAACCACCGAAGTGAGTTCGCGCGACTTTACGGTCTCTCTTGTATTACATACGCGTGCAAATTGTCACCCTGATGTAGCAGAGAGCAGCCGGTGGCGTAGGTACCAACCGCCGCCGCCGCCAGCCACGCGTTCGAACAGCTGTCGCCCCGAAATAGAATCGACCGAGCGCGCGATATGGAGAGAGGCGATGGTTTTGTGGCGATCGTCGACCTTGAAGTTTCTGGCGCCGCGGCGTAGATATAAGTACTGCACGTGCGGCGTTCCAGAGCCCGCGCGTGGCTTCTTCACGTGGCTTTGTTGTCGTTAGGCGATGATAAGCCATCGCGGCGCTCGCTTACGTAATTGCTGCGGGTGACGCCGAGTGCGGCTATTAGGAGCTCTCGCCGAGCGGCAATTTTTACGTACGAATTTTGGTCTTTGGAGCTGATATTGCGGTTGCGAATTATAATGGATCCGACGCAGTTGTCGGCTGTAGCCAGCATATGTCAGTCGAGTGGCTCGGGAGTGATGACATTGGCAACGATTTTGATTGTAGATAATTTTTGGATTTTTTCGCGAGTTTTTAGATATTTATAGAGCGCGGTGTAATATATCGCGTCGATAAGTTGGTGATCGAGCGGTTCGCCGATAATGAAGAATTGTCGTAAGTTATTGCATCAGCTTCGAGAGTTTTCGTTGCAAAATGATGAATGTGTTAATTGTTATCGGTATATACTTTGAATATACAATTAACTAAAAATCGAAGGAGAAAGGACAAAATTGAGAGCAACGCTTACTTCAAGATTTAATAAAAAAACAATCTATTCTAACCCTTACGATCGTTCTACAACTCTCGCGCGAAATTTAAACCGAGCGGTTCGCTTTTCCTAATGTGGTTCACCGGTCTTTGTCATCGATCCGGTGGCGTAGCAGCAACTTGAAACCTCAACGACACGCGCTAACTACACGACGGGGATTTTTTTAAAAATAACAGCGATCGAATCGCAATGTGCGCGATAACGAAGGCGCGCGCGCGCGCGCGCTCTCACGATTAGGTTATATGCTCGCGCTTACGTACTACGTCGATTGCGATCAGCGCCGAGGCGGCGATCTATTTTCGACCGTGTCGCGTACGCGCCGCGGAGACAACACCCAATTGCCTCCGCGGCGAAACGGGGGCGCTGCTGGCCCCGACTTCAATTTTTTTACTTTCTGTTTTCCTTATTGAGATATCAGTGTGCCAGGTCGGCGAGCCGGCGTCGTGGATCTGATTAGCATGAGGCTTTATAGGCGCGCCGGAGCGAATGAATGCCGGACCGGCTGCTATAGGTGGGGGGCGCGATGATGCGAAGTGGTTTAAAGGAAAGAGATAACAGAAGTTTTTGTTGTATTTCGAGATACACGGTAAAAAATGTTTTTGTAAATATACAACAAATTTGTAAAATTACACCAATTTCCACCTAAAATAGGGTAAATTTACGCCTCTCAGAACAGTAAAAGTACAAATTTTAGCAATTTTACAACGCTGGTTGGAAAATGACTACTCTGAAGGTTGGTTATTTTGGTTTACTACCTTCAGCGTAGAAATTTTACGCCTAGCGGAAATACCATTAGTATTGGAAAAGTACAACCGCCGTGTAAAATCTAACCCGTCCGATGCTGTCGAGATATCAAAAAATTACTACTCAAAGCGTAAATTTACATTTTTGTTGTAAAATTATTACCTTCAGAATTGGTTATTCTGGTTATTCTAGTTTCCTACTCTCAGAGTAGTAATTTTACGAAAAAATTTTTTACTGTGTAATGGGGAATGAGTATCTATTCTAAATAATTTCTTACAATAAATTGAAGCTTTTAAACAATGAAAATTTCATTTGAACCTTCGTTATAAAGTTATTTTATTCTATAAAACATTAAATCCACACACAAAATTAATATTAATTAGTACAACCATAAAGCAAAATAAATTTTTCTTTTTATTTCGTTGCACTCCAACGTTGCAAACTTCAGACCCATTCTAAATTAAGGTTGGTTACAATTATAATTAGAACAGAGTTTGGATGGTGCGAGTGGAAATTTTTACAGAATGAATTATTACCACGAATTATTAGTCTAATCTAAGGATTAGTTGACATTAAGAATATTATGTGAAATTATCATTATCGATACCTTCGTAAATATCGAGCAATGTAATCGCTTCATAAGAACACGAGATTAGATCACATCTAGTCGAGTACTCGCGACCCCAGTAACGAGCGAAACGACGACCGACTAATCGCTCATCTTTAAAAAGTGAAATTTCCAAATTTGCATTCCATTCTCACCTTGTGACCAGTTCGGCCCCCCCTCCCAAAAAAAAAACCGTGTTCAGCACTGCAGACGCAATCTTTCAAAACTATTCACCTTCGTCGTTGTCTCTCCACACACATCTCTCTCTCTCTCTCTCTCTCTCTCTCTCTCTCTCTCTCTCTCTCTCTCTCTCTCTCTCTCTCTCTCTCTCTCTCTCTCTCTCTCTCTCTCTCTCTCTCTCTCTCTCTCTCTCTCTCTCTCTCTCTCTCTCTCTCTCTCTCTCTCTCTCTCCTCTCTCTCTCTCTCTCTCTCTCTCTCTCTCTCTCTCTCTCTCTCTCTCTCTCTCTCTCTCTCTCTCTCTCTCTCTCTCTCTCTCTCTCTCTCTCTCTCTCTCTCTCTCTCTCTCTCTCTCTCTCTCTCTCTCTCTCTCTCTCTCTCTCTCTCTCTCTCTCTCTCTCTCTCTCTCTCTCTCTCTCTCTCTCTCTCTCTCTCTCTCTCTCTCTCTCTCTCTCTCTCTCTCTCTCTCTCTCTCTCTCTCTCTCTCTCTCTCTCTCTCTCTCTCTCTCTCTCTCTCTCTCTCTCTCTCTCTCTCTCTCTCTCTCTCTCTCTCTCTCTCTCTCTCTCTCTCTCTCTCTCTCTCTCTCTCTCTCTCTCTCTCTCTCTCTCTCTCTCTCTCTCTCTCTCTCTCTCTCTCTCTCTCTCTCTCTCTCTCTCTCTCTCTCTCTCTCTCTCTCTCTCTCTCTCTCTCTCTCTCTCATCGTGTCACACTCATAACTCAGACCGAAGCGGCGCGCAGCGGCCCAAAAAACCTCTGAATTTGAATCCTACACAAGAGCAGCAACCGTCGTCGATCTTTTGTCCATCCGCTCCTAAATTCTGCGCGCGCGCAGGAGAAAAAGCTACGAGCGTGTAGCTGTACTCCAATCTTCGCCGATTCCTTTCTTTCGCAACGACCGGTTGCTCCTGCATTCGAATATAAAAATGTTCGAAACGAAAAAATCGTGCTCGCGCGTGCGGGTGTGTTCGCGAAATGTGTAAAAGTCCCATAACAACCGCGCAAGGTCGGCCGCGCAAGTGTGCAGTACCTACACGCCGCTCGCGGGCAATTGACCGACGTACTGGCGCGCGAGTGATTCAATCGAATTAATCCAGCGCCGGGGTTTTTTTTTTTCGTCGAGGTGAGGCGTAAAAGTAAGAGTGCGCGAATCGTTTCCTGCGCCGCTCCGGGAACGTTGATTCGGATGGCTGGAAGTTGCTGAAAAGGTGAATTGCGAGAGCGCATGTGCGAGGTGTAAATTTTTTTTTATAATTAAGTGCAGTGGTTGTTCAAGTCATGTTTTTACGGTTTATCAGGGGCAAATAAAAGTAATTAAAAAATTGGAATGCAGATGGGTCAACTGTTTTCAGATATTGTTTGGTTATACGAAATTTTGTTTTAAACTTGTTCAACTACTAAGTAAATGTTTTGTTTAAAAACACTTCATCGTCGATCCTTCACTTCATCCTCTTTATACAATCAATGACACCACTACAGCAGTAAAACAAACCTTTCAAATCGCAAACAGTCTAGGCCGTCTCGCGGCAGCGACACTTGACTCATCGACTAAATGTTGCAGCGCGCGTCTGTAAATAACGCACTCATTCGCGCGCTAAGTATAATTGCATTATCGTGGCGCATAAACAAACGCGCGGCGCTGTTACGTAAACCGCGACACACACACACAACATGTATACCGTTGCAATGTTTTTGTTTGAACTCGTATAGCAGCTATACCCTTCCACTCAGGTGTGCGTCGAGGAAGTCGCCTCGAGTCGTCGTCGTCGTCGTGATGGGTTTGCTTATCTCGTCGCGGGTACGCGACCGCGACGAAGATGCACAACGACTGGCGCTAATTTAAAAGAAAAAATAAGAACGCACTATATAGGTGTGAACAATATAGGGTCGATTTAATGGGATGAAACGGGAGCGAGAAGCGCGTGTAAAACAATAATCGGCGCGTTCTTTTTTTTTTTAACATTTCTACTTGTAGCAAGTGCGCGTCTGCGCGTTCATGCATAATTTATCGGCACAGGGGTTTTATGCATGCGTGTGTATTGCGAAAAATTTACGATATGCCCGTTACGCGTATCGATCACGATTGCCGCCGCCGACGATGTTGTCGCGTCTTTTTGGAGTGACTGGTAGAAGCGTGACCCACGTACACACATACATGCCGTTGAATGTCGCCAATAACGAGGAGCATGCGAACGCGAAATGACATATTTTATGTGAAAGAAGTGTTAAAGGAATATATATATTACAGTTATATATAAAAAAAAGTTCCAGAAATAACACTTAGGTATACTTATATATATATGTGTGTGTGTGTGTGTGTGTGTGTGTGTGTGTGTGTGTGTGTGTGTGTGTGTGTGTGTGTGTGTGTGTGTGTGTGTGTGTGTGTGTGTGTGTGTGTGGGTGTGTATATATATATAAGACGGAGCGGATACTCGCACGGCGCTCGTTAAGTCAACTTTTCTCGGTGTAAATTTTAATGGCGCGTGTGTTACTTGTAGCGCGCGATTTTGTATCGACCACGCACCGCTGCCAAGCCGGCAGCGACGAAAACAATACGACTTTTTTTACATAAGTATAATGCGCGTATCTCCGCGCGAAACTAATAAAAAGCGATTCCCGTAATACAGCGAACTAACGAGAACGTGGCGCTGCATTAACTCGACTCTCGCTCGTTATTGTAGCTCACGTATATGCACCTGTGGGTGAAAATGCCAAACGCAGTTCCCCGCGTATTACGCCATCTACATACGCGTTACTTAATAATCCACATTAATGAAGTGAGAATGAGAGAAAAACGAAAAGCCTTGTTCCTCCCGAAAAATATGCGCGTGATGAAAAAGAACGAATCTCTGTAGGAGAAAGAGAGAACGATGAGATTGCGCGGAGAGTTATGATGAAACGCCACGTGCGTGTTAGTGGCCGCCGAGAAATTCCGTCTCTCGTTGGAATAGAGAGAACGAGAAGGAGAGCGTTTATCATTTATGTCGACGAGATTCGGGTTTTTGTATCTGTTATCAGGGGCTTAAATCACCGCGGAATGGCGTTTTACGAGTGTAGTGCGGGCGAACTGTAACAGTTCTTTGAAAGTCATTATCGTGGACATAGCTGCCTCTTTGTGCTAATATTTGAGAAGTAATAAAGTTTTACAAATTTTATCAGGTTCTAGTTTATAACTTTAGTGTAGCTTTTAACTAGTAAGAAAAATATTTTCTGTATTAATCAGATGACAAACATAGTTACAATTGGTATAGTTTATGCAAATTTAGTATATTTTCAGTAAAAGTTTAGTATAACCGTAATGTACAATTTTTCGCTCACTTTTGACAAAGCTAATTATCGAATGATATATTCTGGCATTCCACAAAAAAAAAAAAACTTTAGAAAATTATTTCTGTATTTCATAAATATGTAAAATATATGCATGGTGTAACAGTTTTTCTGTGCCTTCGTTAAACTAGTTTTTTTTCTTGCACGCCGAATATACTTATGTTAAAATCCCGTATCAGTATAGCTCTGTAATCTTTTTCAGATAACTTATATGCTCGAGAGTGGTATTTTTAGGCACATATAATGTTTGTAAAAATGGCCGAAAACGTTCGTTTCATGCAAACGATCGTTAAAAACGCCACCACTATATGTTCGTTATTAATCTTGCGACAGAAATCGTTAAAAGTATTTTCAAGCCGTTAAAAAAAAAATATTCTAGTTGAACGCCAATTTTTTTCCACTTATGATAATCAATCTTTCCGCAACTCTGCACGTTGCATAGCTATACTTACTGATAAATCACTCTCGCACTTTCCTCGACTGCGCATCCCATACGCGCCAGCAGCGCTGCATACATATATGTTTCGCGTGGCCGTACGACGTTAACACGACAGATTCAATTCCCGATTCTCATTCTCCGCCGACGCGTATGGGAGGAGAAATCCGCCCGGCCTATTACGCGGTCATTCTCTTGTCACCTCCTCCCCTTCTTTTTTGGCGCGTGGATAAAAATAATTCGCTGCGATTCTCTCTCGGGGTCCCCCGCGCGAGTCAGAAGAAAAAAACACAGCCGGCGGGGCTGAAAGAAGGAGAAGGAAGGTACAATCGAGGTCAGATGATTTGCCGAACAGGTTGTACGACCGGATCGATAAGCTGCTCTTGTTTACCGACCGCAGAGACGACGAGCTTCACCGGACGAGCGAACGCGAGCTTTTCTAATTGCGGATCAGCTGTTTTTTGGCGCGGCCGCGTGACTGCAACTCGAGTAAACACATACGCTTCGGGAGGTTCGATGGGTCTTTTAACGAGTTTGGACAGTTTGCAAGCGGCCGCGCACGCCTGCGAAGTGTAAATTGTAATGAAGTGTTTTCGCGCGAGGAGGCGATGCTCGGATGGAGATTAGACAAGTTAATGGGATTATTAATGAGCTTGACGCGGATTACGTAGGCGACTTTTGTCTCGTATTTGTCGCGCGAACTTCGTTCTTTAGTTTTTTTTTCGTTATGTTATTGTTAGCATGCCTATTCCGATATGGCTAATTTGGACATTTATCGATAAGCTCCTCAAGTACTTGATTTAAACAGTATACGCATCTAAGCGTAGTACCGCGATTCAGCCTTTTTTGCTTTATGTAATTAGCCAGGTATACTGCAGAATTGACTCTGCAAAATTAGCTTCACCATGCAGAAATGATTTTAAAAATAGATTTCTATCTAATGATAAAATGAACGTTGGACCATCCCAGAGTATTTCATAGTCAACAATTAAAAATTACATGAAATTGTGATATTATTACAGAACAGCATTATCTATTACCCCTAAAAGAAGCAGTCATTCCATGTAATCATTACATTATCAAATAACACAATACCACTTCACTAATGCCGACTTTCTTATCATTACAGAAAACAGCGTGAGCAACGCGCAGCCAACCATCGTGAAAGCCCCCAAGGACCGTCGGAAGATCAATCACAAGGTACACACACACACACACACCCGCGCGCGCGCAGGCACGTATTGGCCGAGTCGCATTGTTTTCTTTCTTTCTCGCTCTCCTTCGGCCATCTTCGCCACTGGTCCAGAAATAAAAAGCACCGGAACCAGCGGCGCTGATTGGCCGAAAAGTGCGCGGGGATAGGGACCTCCAGGGCACGCGCCCGCGCGCGACTCTTTGCGCAACGTGCGAAGAGCCGTGCGCGCGTTCTGCTATTTTGGCCGCCCCTCTACCCCCGAGAGTAGTCTGCTCTTGGCTTGTATACTACTTAATGGCTTTTTGTTACAGCTTCATGAGTGCTTCTCGCTTCTTTTTTTTTTTTTTTCATTTTATTTAGCTTCGAATTTGCTTTATTTTTGGGCACGCGATAATTTGATTGTGTGGGGTAGCTTGTTCTATGCGAGCTAAAGATTTGGATGGTATAAGTTTGAAGTTTCAAAGTAAATTATTACGGATTTTTAGTATTATTTTTACAATACCGTAATTAGAGAATAATTACACAGAGTGCTAAGAAGTATTGAGGAATTGGTGGGCTTGCTAAGCAGAAAATACAGAAAGCGAAGTACAAATTTGTCATAAACTTTAGACTTTCTAAGCTAAATTATTTTTATAGCTATTTTATTAAAATGGCTCAGCTTAAAGAGTGCTTGAAAATAGAATTTTAAAGCTGCGGGAAACGGTATCAGTAGCAATTATTTAGTTAAAAACTTATGTGCTTTGCACTTTATATCAATAGTTACACGATTTAATTAATGAATTAATCGTAATTTTTGCTTAATATTTATGGAATAGCTACTTTAAAAAAGTTTTTATTGAGTAGATTATATGTGACAGTTTTGCGAGAACTACTTTCAACATTAAAGTGTGAAATAAAAATAAAAAAAGTATTTCAAGTTTTGTTTTCAATCATAGTATAAAATGAACTCACATATATGCCAAAGATAAATTTTCGTCTCATTTTAAGTGTGAAGTTCGTAGAACTATAATTGAAGACAAAATATAATTGTAAAAATTTAACTTAGGTTCGCAGAAACTTGGCTTTTGCCTGGATGCTGTGTCCAAATGTAGACTATACGATTATCGAACCTGCGAATAAGAATAAAGGCAATAAGAAAAGCCGAAAAGGCAATGAAAAGGAAAATAAAATAAATGACAAAGAAAAAGATGTGAATGATAACGAGAAAGATTTAATTGACAATGAAAGAGATGTGACTAGTAAAGAAAAAGGCATAACTGATAAAGAGAAGGATATAACTGATACAGAAAAATTTGTTGTTGACCAACAAAAAGATTTAATTAATAAAAAAAAAGATGTAATTGATAAAGAAAGAAACGTGACTGATATAGAAAAAGAAGTAACTGGTGACGAAAAAACTGTAACTGATGAAGAAAAAAATATAACTGATGAACAAAGAGATGTAAATAATAACAAAATACACACAAATGAGAAAAAAGAAAATATAAGTAAGAAACAAGGAAACGTTAACGATAAAGAGAAAGATGCAGATGTTAAAGAAAGAAAACAGATAGACATTGTTGTAAAAGAAGATAAAATAAATCGCAAAAATAAACCTGTACATGATAATGGTAAAGAATTAAACAAAAGAGAAAAAGGAGTGAAAAAAATAGAAAATGAGGGGATCAAAGGAAAGAAAAGAGCTTGGAATATGATTGTAGCAGGACCAAGAAAAGTAAGATGAATAAACAGAACAGAAAAAACGTCCAAGTAGTTGTCAATTTTAGTTCAATTTTATTTATGAACTCGCATGATTCGATGCACGAGTACAATTCAAATTTTGAACGGTCACAATTATTGTTCAGAATTATGCACTCATGCCTCATAAGACAAGTTTCACTATCACCAGTAGGATGATATATCCGATGACTGAGGCGATGGTAGGCTTCTGATATTTATAAAAAAAAAAATGTAGTGTATAATTCAGTGAAACGATGTACGTCCATATTTTCTATTTGCAGCTCATGTGCACATTAGGAAGTATCGATCCTCAATCAATACATTAAAACATATTAATTAAGATTGAATCAGATACAGAACTATAGTTTCAGTAATATTCAAAAGATTACACATTTTGAAACTATTATAATCCATAACAGTCACTTATAAGCAATAGTATAATGAACCCAAACTAGGCTTATTAAGAGAATCTTAATTGTCAGGGCAGAAAGCCGATACACACAAAACAAAGCCCTCGCCGCGTCGAAGTAGCAGCGATAGCGGCGAAGGCTGCGCGATCGCGCGCTGTGGTGGTGGCTCGGTGGTGGCTTAGCACGTATATGTCACGTGGTGGTTGTAAGGTGGTCCATGAAGAAGGTGCATGCGCATCGTGACTGAAAAAAGAATATAAAAATAACGAACAATATCATATGCACACACAGACACATAATAACCAAGAACCCCTTTCTAATTTTTCCAGGCGAGCGACTTCACGGATATCGGAGACTGGCCGACTTTGGGCGCTCAAGGAGAGGTGGGTCTCTTTCCCTTTTTCTTTCTCTTTCTCCCCCCCCCATTTACTTATACTCGGTGTATATAGGCGTCGCGTTATATACCTATACACACACTCGCACGCAGCTTTATAAAAGTCTTTCCCACGGACGTCGTCGAACGTCCTTTCCTTTCGCCTCGCTCAAGGACGCCGCGCGAGAGCGCGAATGGATCGCCCGACTACGGAAAGCGAGAGTGACAGAAGAGAGAGAGAGAGAGAGAGAGAGAGAGAGAGAGAGAGAGAGAGAGAGAGAGAGAGAGAGAGAGAGAGAGAGAGAGAGAGAGAGAGAGAGAGAGAGAGAGAGAGAGAGAGAGAGAGAGAGAGAGAGAGAGAGAGAGAGTATGTATCAAAGCTAGAGCAAACCGCGGAATCGTCGCTGCCGGAGCTGCCACCTTGATTCCGAGCGAGAGACAAAGATTTTGCGGAGAATACACGTATTCAATGACGAACGGCAATCGGCGGGGGCTATGATACCAAGTCTGTCCCAGTCGCATGAACGTTCGGACAGAGCTTCTTGAGGAAAAACGGGTTGCCGCCGGTGTATTTTAGCTCCGGTAGCTCGGGTTATGTGTTATCGCTCGTTTTCCTCATTTTGAATATGATATACACAGTTTCGAGGTATTTTAAAAGCATGTACTTCCAATGAACAGCAATGACATATTTACATAAGTTGCAGTGGGAATGCGAACAGACGTTATTCAAAGAAATATTGTAAAACGCGATGTTTGCTTCTGTTTGACGTCTAATCATGCTAATGTGTGCGCGTTACTTAATAAGTTCTAGGTTCAACTAATCGTTTCTAGCGCGCATACCTTTATCCAGTGAAATTTATGTAGGGTTTTTGAACTACCACGAAGTCATCGAATCACTATACTCGTCAGAAATTAGAAAAATGTATTCTTTTCATTTTATGGATAAATATAACGGAAAATAATAGTTTAGAAAATAATTAGTGTATAATAGAATTATTTTGCAAATATTTACAGCATTAACTCTTAAAGACGTAATTTACTTGTAATGTACATTTGAACTATTTACAAAAATTAACAGTAGGTCTCTCCATTTATAAATATTTTCACCGATACACCGTGACTTTGTTATCAATTGGAACTATTTTCCAGCATATCTTTTGCTGACATAGCATTTTTTTTTTACAAATTCCATAGAAAAAGCCGAGTACGAATATACCGAAACAAAATGGAATCATTGAGCAGCACGGCAACTCAAAGGAGGGCAGCGTTGGTACCTCTGAGAGCAAAGGCAAGGAGAACAAGGAGCAGAATCATTGTCAGGAGGACAGCGACGAGCACACGGATACTACCGACAAAAAGAAGAAAAGTACGTTGGTTGCTGTACTTTGCTCGTGCAATTAATTATATTATTATACAAATATGCTAGCCTCTTTTACATGAGACTGTTTAGCTAATTAATTTCTATTTTTACGTTTTTTCTAAAGAAAATGTGAATATTTATTATATTAGAATAGTCTCGCATTTATGTAAGAATGTATGTATATTTTTAGATTGATTACATAAAATTTACCAATGGATTATTACTTTTTTTGTAGATTGTATCTCAAAGCACCATTGTGTCATTACATTCTTTAAATAGTTTCAGTAGAATAGACTAGTGTTTATGTACGGGACAAACGTAAAGTTAATTGCTACACAATTTAGATAATAGATTATTTTCTGTAATTTCGAATTCTCGAAATGAATAACAACTACTGCACTAATATTTCAAAATAACAGGATAAGAATACTTTTTTGTCCAGTTTTAAATTTTTATTTCTATTTATTGATAATTTCTTTTTTTTTACAGCAACCAGGCAAAAGTGGACTCCATTACAGATTGATATATCTAAAAATCGTTTGAAGAGGGAACGCTCTCCGAAACATCACTTACAAAGAGATAAGAATGGAGATACCAGGCACAATGGTAATTTCATTTTTTTTTTTCGAAATTAACAAACTTAAATATTTAATTCATGTGTAAACTAAGCATTTTTTGTAACAGAGGATGAGAATTGGAGAGACAGGGATTACGATAGAACCAGTTACCCTAACAATTACCGTGGCACCCGTGCTAGAGGTTTCCGTGCCCGGGGCAGGGGTCGTGCTGGTATGTCCCGCGGTGGCTACCGACATAGACCAGATTATTTGGGATACGGTGGCGAATATACTCAGGTGATTATACCACAGGTGAAGATCGTTTACCTATTTTTTATTACTATTCGTATTCAAATTATTTGCAATACATGATGATAATTATTGGGTGAAACTTGAAATTTTTCATGAGAGATTTCATATTGAAGGTAGAACTGAAGCAATTCATCTCTCGTGAAAAATTGAATAGTCAATTGTTACAGTTTTTAATTTTGTTATTGTATCATTTTGCATAGATAAGTAAATACGGAGGTACCGATCCATATGCGATGCCTTTCATGGGAACGTACTATTACGATGATTCGAACAACAGTGCAGGAGATGAGAATCAAAAAATTATGAGGAAGTTTATAAGACAGCAAATGTAAGTATTCAAATGTAAATCAAGTTCAGCGCACTTTTAATTTTTATAACTAAATTTTTTCTTCCTTACATTTTTTAGAGAGTACTATTTCAGTGAAGAAAATCTTTTGAGAGATTTCTTCATTAGAAGAAAGATGGACGTAGAGGGTTTCTTACCTGTAACTTTGATTGCTTCATTCAATCGTGTACAGTCTATGACAACAGACTTTAGTATAGTCATAGATGCCATGCGCGAATCAGATAAGTTGGAGATGTCAGAAGATTTTAAAAAGGTATGTCTGGTAAATTAATATTTTTTCCATTCTATGCACAGTGCTCTTAATGTTAAACAAATAGAATATTTGTTAAAATATCGCATATGTGCAAGAAAAAAATAGAAGGATTCGCTAACGCCATTAGGATAATAATTCCGATAAGTGGAGTTTGAAGGTTAGCCTTCTGACATGAAATTTAATAAATCCATATACATGATTACAATGATTATAATGATTTGTGGCTTAAACAAAAATACTGTGCTTGTTATGACATTATAAAATATGTAAATATAATCCACTGTAGAAAATAAATATGACATGAATTTTTAGGTGCGTACATTATTCGACCCACTTAAATGGCCAATACTCGACCATGCTGGGAACCCGATATTTTCGGATTCGTCCGAGGCTTCATCTAATTCACAGCCCGATTCTGTAAATGGCCACCCAATGGAGTCTCGTTTCCATCCTGCGGCCAAAACTTTGTCCTCGATTCCCACGCCGCCAGTTCCTCGATTGCTTCAAACTAGTACACCAATAGTCGATATAGGTGACCCGGAGGGTATTCTATCCGTCGGTGAAACCTTGAACCCCGATGTACCGGAATTTGTGCCAACTGTTTTCGTGAAGACCCAACAATTGGAAACCGTACCAGTGGAAGCTAAAGTTGGAGAGGAAGAAAAAGAAAAGAAAATTGAGGAAAAGGAAGTGAAGGAAGAAATTGCAAAAAAAGAAACTACCGTAACATTTGCAGAAAATATAGAAGAAACAAAAAAGGAGGCCACAGCTGATTCGACCCTCACCAATGGAGAAGTTGAGCCACCCACAGATCATGCTTGGAAAGAGGTACAATAAATTTATTTATCCAGAAGAAGCATTTAAATTAGTGATGATAAATATTAGTAAATTCAATACTCTAAATAAATATTATGCACATTTCAATTTTTATTTGACAAATTACAATATTTGTTAAAAGAACGAAAGTGTGCAAGATAAAAACAGAAGGATTCGCTAACGCCATTAGGATAGTAATCCGAGAATTGGAGTTTGAAGGTTAGCCTTCTGACATTCGATTTAATAAATCTAAATTTATAAAAATGTCATTAAAATAATTAACAATTTATAAAATATAAAATATAAATTTTAAATATTTTACATTTTTTAAAATATATACTTGTTCGTTATTCATTTTCACTTTTTTTTTTTTATAAAATTTAAATTTTATTTCTAAAATAGGTCAAACGTAGAGTGAAGCAGTCTGTCAAGGAAAAAGAAAAGGGAAGGGAAAAGAATAAGAGCGCAGGTGGTTATAAAGTTAATAGCAAAGAACAAGAAAAGGAAGAGTTAGATTTTCAGTTTGACGAGGAATTAGATACTCCTCCACCTACTGGAAGACATAATGCATTCTCTGAATGGTAAGGATTTTTTTTTATTTAGAGGATAACGCAGTCATCCTATTATATTTTATTAAGATGATGATATTACTTATTTTTGTCTTCTTTTCCCGTCTGTGAAATTGTTGATGATATTAAATAATCTGAAAAAAAAAATAATGCATTTATTTAAAAATCTTACCTGTTACTTCTCGATGTTAAGAAAGTTATTTCTTTTTAAAGGTCTGAGGATGATGATGATTATGAAATATCTGACAGCGATATCAATAAATTGCTCATCGTTACACAGCCTGCTTCTTCGAGAATTCCCAAACACGAAGGACATGATCGCACTGGTGATTGGACTACCCGAGTAAAAATGTCACAAGATCTTGAGCAAGCTATTAATGATGGATTATACTACTATGAAGAAGACCTTTGGGGAAATGTTGGAAAAGTAAGTCATTCAAAAATAAATCTTTTTTTCATATAAAAAAGTATATTTTATATTAATAACATAAGATTATAATCACATAATATAACGTGATGAAAAATGTCTATTTCTGTCTTCTTTTCCCGGCAGAAGAGACCATGTTGATACAAAATTTTCTGATTATTCTTTTCTGTACATGTCAGAGTATTCAGATCCAAAATAACAACAGTACTAATAAAACAAAATTTTTTTCCTAGTACGGCTCTTCAGTATCAATCGGAAGTTACAAGACCATTAATATCATAAGCCAAGAGGCTTTCGAGAAAATAGTACCAAGAGCTCCTCGCAAAGCCAATCCGGAAGTGCCACCACCTCCTCCGGCATCTATGGACGATGCGCCGCAAGTCTCGGAGTCTGCCGGTACCAAACAAGCCTTGCAATCTGCACAGGTACCAGTCGGACAAGCCGAGAAGCGGGAGCAGGTCGGTGACAAGAGACGTAAGAACAGAGTTCCTGAGATCAGAAGAGCTGTGCCAAGGTTCTTTGGTGTCATCAAGGCTGAACCTGCAGTCGATCCGCGAACGCCTCGTAAACGCAAAACGCGCCACAGCAATAATCCACCGGTCGAGCATCACGTTGGTTGGATTATGGACGTCAGGGAGCATAGGCCTAGGACGTATTCTACAGGGTAATTTAATTTAATTTTGTAATATTTTTATACGGAGGAAAATATTTACATCTTTTATTAATAAAACATAATAATTACTTTATTTATAACTTCTTTTTGGGCAATAGTTTAGTCTGAAGTTATAGATGCGTATTAAAATATTATTAGTGAATCTGTACATATGTTTCATTATTTTATAGAAGTGATTGAATTATATCTTATAAAAGATTAGCGCTTCTAACTAAACGTGAAACAATTTATGTACAAAAATTGAATTACCTATTCACATATTGTTTTAATAAAATAGGAATAAACGTGCCGAATTTCATTTTTATTCAATATATTTAAATTTCCAGAAGCAGCACTGGTACAAGTCCAAATGAAGGCTTTTTAGCCAGTAGCTATGGTAGTGCACCGCAGTCATTGCCAGTTTTCCAACATCCTAGTCATTCATTATTGAAAGAAAATAACTTCACTCAACAAGTTTATCATAAATATCATTCGCGTTGTATGAAAGGTAAATATCTCTCAAATACCAGAATATTTATAACAAAAAATACTTTTAGTATGATGAAAATCTTGTTTTTGTCTTCTTTTCCCGGCAGAAGAATTTATGTTGAGAATAATTATCTGACACGCAAATAATCAAATATTTTAAAATACTTTATTTAAAGATAAAATATTAAATAGAATCTTTTATTGCAGAGCGTAAAAGACTAGGCATTGGCCAGTCACAAGAGATGAACACTCTCTTCCGGTTTTGGTCGTTCTTCTTAAGAGAGAACTTCAACCGTAGTATGTATGATGAATTTAGAAATGTAGCAAACGAAGATGCTTCTGAAGGTTACCGTTATGGACTTGAATGTCTGTTCCGCTTCTACAGTTATGGATTAGAAAAGAAATTTAGACCGCAGATTTACAAAGATTTCCAAGTAGAAACAACAAAAGATTATGAAAATGGTACGTAATTTACTTTTGTATTAATCCTTAGTTTTGTAACTTTGGTAACTTAATTAACCAATTAAATTAATATTTAGAAGTGGTATTTTTACTCATCTAACTTTACATTGAATTAATACACCAGATTGTTTAATGACAAATTCATAATCACCAAGTAATAGATAAATGTAAAAATAATTGCATGTTTGGGTGTACAGCATTGGGTTTAACCCTTAGAGGACGGCGCTGGTCTCTCCCACCGTTGGTGGTGGTCACTGAAGCGGGCAGTGCGGTCTTCTAAGGGCTAATATCATTAGTGAAATTAATTGTTAGAACTAATCTATTTACTAAAATAATTTTGTTTGATATCGAAGTATATATTATACATCAAATCTATATTTTTTCTTTTTTTTTTTTAAAGGTCAACTTTATGGATTGGAGAAATTCTGGGCGTTCCTAAAGTATTACAAACACGCAGGTGAACTTTACGTTGACCCAAAATTACAGGAGTATCTACAACAATTCAAGACTATTGAAGACTTTAGAGTAGTAGAGGTAATTGAACATTTTTACAATGATAAATTAATCCAGTTAAACCGTAATAAATATTAGGAGATAACTATTATCAATATTAAATATAAATATCAAAGAAGTAAAATTTTACTGAAATATTCATATAAAACGTCCAGCCGCAAATAAACGAACTCTCGAGATCCCAAGCTGCCAAACGACGCAACAGGAGTGTATCGGAGAGCGCTAGCGGACTCGAAGCCTCCCCGAGCAGCCGTGTGCGCCGATTATCTGGTGGCTCGAGCACAGTCACACTGCCTACCGCAAATAGTTCCACAGCGTCTGCGGCATCTTCGCAATCGCAGCACGCGCTAAAAAGCGTCAGTCTCGCGCAGTATCGCAACAGAGCGGGGTCTTTTGGCTCTGGCAGACTTGGCCATTCCAGGCGACGAACCACCTCTGGGTCATCGACAAATCAGTCACATCAACAGCAACAGCAGTCACAACAGCCGCGAAGCTGGCAGAACTCGGGCTCCTTTAACAGACCTCAGGAGGTCAAGACCGCCCAAAAGTGAGCGAACCCGTAAGGGGTAAGTCGACGATCATGGGACACTCAAAAAGAACAGATAAATACAAAAACTTAAAAACTCGAATGTGCGGGAACTGGTTCCCGGCGAAGTATTGAGCGTGTTATTTTGACTATTTGAACGCAAAATCACAACGGTGACGAAGGGTGTCGATGATTATTGACGCTTTTGAGCGCATACTCATTTTTGCTGTGAAGAAGAATGATAAAGAAGAGGTGCACTATGGACTGAGGAGAGGCTATTCATTTTTCTTTTGTTAAAAACAAGAAGGAATACGTAGTTTTTTTGTAAAGATGCTGAAATTCCCCACTATATTTTGCAGTAGCGAATCACGTGCTAAAATTTTTTTTCTTAAAGATGCGTGGCAATAATATATACGGTTCAGGAATTGCGAATTCTAATGCCACCGCTAGGATCCGTTATTTGGGCAGTTCGTAAAAAATTAAATTATACAATTGTAGTCTTCCCGTACAAGATGACTTCGTCGTTCTCGACTTTTCCATCTTTTTGTTCATTTTAGTTTTTATCTAGATAGCGTTAATGAACTGATAGAAAAGAAGGGAAACGAACGAAAATCATTCATATCTATATTAAACGAAAAATAAGAAAATCGTACGTGTATTGAAAAAAGTAAGGACATTTTTAGATTCGAATTTCTAATTGGTACTCAATTATTGGTAAATATTCTGAAAGAATAATGTTCATGTAAAATTGCAAAGTTACACGCCTACTCTTGGTAAGCTACGTAGCATTAGGAATTTATACTACTACTACTACTACTATTACTACTACTAACTACTACTACTACTACTACTACTACTACTGTTTCTAATACTGATATTATAAATGTAGATTTAACGAAGTAAATCATGAGATAGAAAAGCAAAACACAATGTAGTGTAATTCGCATAATCGCAAGTAAATTCGTATGAGCCTACTTTCTAATAGTAGCTCTTTGAATTTGCTTTAAAGCTTTCATTGTTAGTTTTTTCTTTATTTTCTTTTTATTGGCGAAAGACTACTACTTGAGAACAGGAGCCAATTGTTTTAAAGGACTTTTGGTGACTTTAGAGAATAACCTATGATAAATCGTAAGGTATTAGTTTTATACGTCACTGCAAATATGTGCTCACCCGCCACAGACATCCAGTGATATTGTTGGCTCTTTTTATTACAAAATAAAAAATATCTAGTAAAAATGCACATAACAAAAAAATTACGGATGCACCAGTTAAAATATAGTTTCGATTGCATAGAATGTTACGTTTTTGGTTTTTTCCTTTTTTCATTGTCCATTTCTCATGAAAGTATATTTATCAAAAAGTTACGAAAAACAATACAAATGCATTATAGCCTCGTACAGAAAACGCGCGCTTTGCTCATCCGTTGTACTCGATTTGATTATACAGTGACAAAAAGGGCGTAGCGCGTCATACTTTTCTTTGTGTCATTTATAAAGACACTTCCTGAAAATTCCCGCTGCACTGCCATATATCTGCACCTATAAAAGCTCACATACCTTTTTCACCTTAAGAGTGCTCTCTACCCCGATTGGAACGCCACCTACTGTCAAAAGTGTTTTTTGTTAATTAAAAAAATTTGGGGCAATATTAACGCAAAAATAAAGTTTTCCCACGTGTAATTAGTATTAAAGACACGATTACAAGAGTTTTCCCAAATTAAATTCCATTAATAAATCTGTATTTTGTAGAGAAAAATTTGGAGTCATTTTCAGAAATGTCCACTGAACGTTTGAATTTTCTCTACAAAATACAAGTTCATTTATTCATTTAAATTCATGAAACTTGTTTAAAAGTAATCCTTATTAACTTTTACACGTGGGAAAACTGAGTTATGATTAATTTAAAATTTATAAGTACACTTAAATTAATGAAAATACGTAAATGAAGTCATGGGGGCGCTGCGATCTATTCCGGAGTTGGGGTTAGGTAGAGAGCACTCTTAAGAGGAAGAGAGAGAGAGAGAGAGAGAGAGAGAGAGAGAGAGAGAGAGAGAGAGAGAGAGAGAGAGAGAGAGAGAGAGAGAGAGAGAGAGAGAGAGAGAGAGACGATCGCAAAGTCTGAAATGTCATTTGATTCTTTCGCTTGATGTTGAAAATCCAGTCATATTTCGACAATCTTATTATGTATTTATTTACCATCGTGATTCTTTTCACAAAATCCACTAGATAGATGAATGAAGTAGTAAAATTTAAAATCCGAGGTAAAATCATTACACATGTTTACTCATATTGTGAGTTGTCTAAGGCTGTATCTCCAATAGAGTGACAAGCGTGATATCACACTGACACGGACGTTCGTGACAGCCTGTGATATCACGCGAATCGTAGGGTGGGGGTAACTGCCAACTGTAAAAAATATACACTTCTCCGTGAACACCTGTTTTTTTCGCAGTTGGCAGTTACCCCCACCCTACGGTTCGCGTGATATCACAGCTGTCACGAATGTCCGTGCCAGCGTGATATCACGCTTGTCACGCTGTTGTAGACACAGCCTAATGAAAAAAATTACAAGACTTTGAAATGTTCTATTGAAAGAATTCTAGAATCTTGGTCGGTTTTTAAAAGTGACTCGAATACTTTTCATTTTAACAGATAAACATCATAAAGACAGAAAATTGAACACTGTCTAATTTTTCTATATTGTATAATTGTGTACATATATCATTTTGCCAACTTGTATTATATGTAAGAAAAAGTGACCTTTTTTATAAGAATTATGAATTGATTGTTTGAATATTTCGCAATACATTACTGAAAGCTATATTATAATGTGTATAAATAATAAACATTTTTAGTCATTTTTACTCATCAAAAGAAATGATAATCGACTTGCATAAAATCATCTTTTAGTTTAACAATTGAAAGAAAGAACTGTTGATTATTTAATTTAATATCCGGTCTTATTAAAAGGTTAAAAAGTTTCTTTTACGGCTGCTAAGTGTTTCCTTAAAAAACTGCAGTGATAAAAGGGATCGGCTAAAAGCGCGTTACGCCCTGTCCTAGTCGAGAAATCCGACGGAGCGAGCGATAATTAGAGAGCGCACAGAAGATCTCGCACAAACACAAAAGATTTCTGAAAGCGAGACACGCGCGTCGCGTGAGGCCGAAACGATTAATTAAAAATGTCAGTTGTCTGTAAATAAATTAATTTCTTATAAGAATATAATGATTGTTAATACCGAACGTCGCCTCGTGAAAAGCGACGTAGGTTTATTATTATTATTATTATTATTATTATTATTATTACATTATCATTATTATTATTTTTGTTGTTTTAAGCGAGTGACTAGCTATTTTGTCATTAAAATATTTTTTGCAACGGTGAATGAGCGTTTACTTGGAAGGATTTATGATAGAGATTAGAAGAGATTTGCGTGATTTACACTTAAATACAAAGAATCGAACCATTTTGTTTAAAAGGTTTCTTATTTTTATAACAATGTATAATTTATTGATTTTAATATCATAAATTGTACTAGATTGGATCTGCAAAGCTGAGTATTATATCTATGTACAAAATTTTTGCGTGACCCAATTACTCATTTCGAAATAAAATAATAAAACAAAGTCAGATTTGACTGCTGTATATTTTTGAAATGATTGATGATAACGGTCGTCGAATACGTTGAGTAGATGACAAAATTTCTTTAATGTAATAGCAACGCTCACTAGAACAATTGAAGGTTAAGGTTAGAAAGTAAAGTCAAAATAATTTGGTCATTCAATGCAAAGAGAACATTTTATTTTTGGTCAAAATGCGAAATGGTTTGATTTGCTGCCGTAAAAATTTAAGTGTACGCGCGGCGGCATGAAAATGGGCGAGCACATTGTGAACACACGAAATAATGGATGTATTTGTTTTTTTTTTCCCCTTATTTTTTACTTGCAATTTTAGCGACAAAAACCAATCGTTGACGCGTTTTATCTAATCCATACGTACACGATAATGTACCACTGAAGTTTGAAACTGAAAAAAGTCAGTGATTGTTCATTTTCGTTTTCATCGCACGAGACAGAAACATTTTCGACTTTGTTTACTACTTTTGTCTAGCGCACATGCCACGCGATAACTTGCGATGCACATTCAATTGCGAATCTGAGTGAACGAGGTGTATGGTCAGAAAGCGCTAAAGCATGTAGAAAAGAAGCGAAGCGATAATGTGGGGTACGCCGCGAGATCAGAGATCTCAGCTTTGTAATATATATACATACTTAAGATAAATACTTACGTATATTGTTACTTATAAATATAATATATATTATATACATAATACTGATGATAAATATATCTTATTTTAAGGCTTACGCTACTATATAGTTGGGTGGGGTTAACGGTTGGAGACAACTCAAAAATGTATAAAAAAATGTTGCATATATTATATATATAATTATAGATATAGTTTTATTCATATACATGAGAAGCGAGTAAATGCAAAGTATATCATAAAATAAACGCCGTAAATAATAAAGCAAGTAAAAAGGATTAACATTAACGATACAGCGCGAGGCGTATTTAGCCATTGCATAAGTTCCGCGACGAATGCAATTGAAACACAGAGAACGAGTGTAACAGAGAGCTTTGATTGAAAAAAAAAATTAATAAATAACGCATGAGAAGAAACGAATGATCATTTTCGTTGAACCTTTTTACGGAAACCATCGAATAGTCTGTAAACTCTGACGCGTAGCCAGAAGATTTTTCAATTTACATTTCAGATAAACGGAAACCGAGTTAGTTTGATGTTTCAAAACACGTAAACGGAAAATCTCGTTGGGTTGATCGGCTCGACGACGATCGCTCATCGAGTCCCGTCACAAACTAGAATTCTTTGCTTTCTTTCGCTATAGTGCCTTCAATACGAAAGGGAAAAAGTACGAACTGGTCGATCATGTAAACCGCCTTTTTTACGATTTTTACACTTGTCCCCCTATTTGTATAAAAAGAAATGAAACGAAAGACGAATGATTAGGTGGTAAAGTAATAAACGTGCTAGTTTTGGTCAGCTTTTTCTTCATTTTCCTCGCGAGCAGGTCGCCACAGAGCGCTGTATAGATGAGACTGGCGGTCATTATATTGTAAAACGGCAACTAAACAATAACATCGTGTAAAAATTACGTATGAACGCAGCGTAAACGAATTATTTCCTAACTTACTTTCACATACGCTTTTTCCATCTTCAATTAGCGAATCTTGCGTACGTCTCAGCTTCGGTCGCATTTTAACGAAAAATAAAAGAAAATAGATAAATGTCTACAAATTAGAGAAGGGTTAGCGCGTCTCGATCTTATAGAATCACGCATTTTATATTAAAATGTTTGGAATACTTTCTTTTAATGACCTTAAAGAAAAAAAGATTATTCAGTACCTGAAATTCGTTTATATTTACATCGTGTTACGGTGATTCTTGTGCGAATCCTTGCCCACAGCACAGAGCAAGCAAAGGTACACTAAAAAAACAAGCTTTTAAATCAACTTCATTTCGTTCGAATGACAAGTGATCTGTTGTGAGCCCTCACGTGTATATAAAAAGTACATTAGCGTTTAACACTAATCAGTAACGATAAGATCATCATTTCGACTTGCTTATTTTTTCACCCCGTGCTAGAACTGCCTTGAATGAAAAAGGAGACTTTCTTCGAGTTCGCGAGACGATAATACTATATACGGTGACAAAATCTCACTCTAGAGAATCTCTTGCAACTGTTCTACCGTGCAGCCTCTTTTGTTTGTAAGATCAAAGAGAAAGAGAGCCTTGCTCGCATGTGTATAACGAATGATCGAATTGACGGCGCGCTAAGCACGCGACATACACTCGCATACACATATACATATATAAACACAAAAGTTGAGAGTACGCGAAGGGAAGGAAGAGAAAGAAGGGAAAACCCATGTGAACGGGCGTCCGCGTATAGGCGCACTGCAATCGTCAGCCATGTAAATATATTCATAGTTCATAATGATAGACAATAGGATATAGGAAGTAATAGTTCCAGGCGCAAAAAAATCCAAAAAAGATGACGATTTAAAATGCCGCGGTTAATTTGCGGCGCACCTAGCGAGTGACAGTGCTGTTGTGATAATGTGATGATGCTGATTTAACATTAAATGATTGAAAAAATTGATGCTATGATGATGAAAATCTGTACCACGTGTCTGATTACGAATCTTGTGTATGTGTACTTGGGAATTGTAACGTTTGTGAATATAAAATAAAAAAAAAACCAAAAAAACCGAATGCTGCCTCTTTGTATTTCATTGTCATATTCATTTGAATTAAAACCGACTTATCAAAACCTTTTCTTGCCATCCTTGTGGTAAATTTTACTGTAATATATTCAATTAACTTTAATCTATCATAAGGTTTCAAATTACAGCACGATGTACCCGAAGAAAATAGAAGAAAAAAAAAAGAACTCATTGCAGGGTTCGAATATTCCAAACATAGGCATCATTGGTGTAACGCCTAATTAATTCAACTCCTATTAAACAAGCTTTACCATTGGCCTACACTCTGCAATCAAACAAAACAATCAATCAATCCCTAATCAAAATCTAACTATAGCCCGACGAAACAAAGCCTCTTTGCGAAGGAGGCCACGCCGGATGAAAAATGCTTTATTCAAATGAAGCGAATCTAACGGCGCAGGTCTATAAATAAAACCACGGTGTGCTCTGTGCGCCCTGCTGCACGATTCGTCAGCGAAGGACTCGAGATTACGCGCGTGTACGTGTAAGAAATCGCACCACCGCCGCGGCGCATAGATCAGCGGAAAAGCCGTTGATCCCGCGCGCGCAGCGTGTGGCGCCTTTGCAATGGGCCGCGCTGAAGTAATAAACATCGTAGGAGTGAATCTTGGAAATTGTATTGACTTGCGAGATCGAGGAGAAACGGAAAAGCCCATGAGGGTGCGCAGAGAGGTTTTTCCCACTCAGGACTGTACGTTGTTGGACCAAGGTTCAGTGTTGCGTATGAACGATTTTTTTTTACTGAACTTTGATGTTACTTCAGTTAAATTTTTTTATTGTATGACATGAAATTTGAGACTTAGTAACACTTAATCTGTAATGGTATAAATAAAGAGATTTGCTTTTATTCATTTTTATTTTAATCACGATACATCTTGTATAAGGATAGTTTTGTCTCAACATTTATTTTATTCGTATAATAGTATTATTGTGATATTATTGTACGACATTATAGTTTTTATTTTTCTAACGAATATCGTGTTTTTGTAAGTTCAAATTTCCAATGGATAATAAATTATTTGAAATAATAATTTAATTAAAATAAAATGTAAGCTCTAAGATGTATAGTGCTTCAATTTGTAGTTAATAAGAAAACTTTAAACTTGTAATAAGATTGTGATTAAAGGGTTGGACACTGCGAAAAACAATTTTCTTTATAAATTGCACTTTATTCATTATATTAACAAATATATTTAGATTTTAACAGATACACCTTTAATTGTGTTTTCTCGATTAGTTTTTTTTTCTTTAAATTTATTTAATTACAATATTTATATTGATGTATACTTTATTTTTCAGACTTTTTATTTATATATTATGGAGTACATATAAAGTTCAACGGTTATCTTAATTCTATAAATATTTTATAGTACTTTAAATATTTATATTTTATTAATTAAAAAACTAAAATTTAGACTATTACGCTTATTTAGAAATGAAAAGGCGCATTTTCGATGTGCCCATCCGTTCCTTCAATAATTGCAAAGATTTTTTTTGAAAAACAAAGTATAAGTAGTTATCAATCGTCTAAAAGTCTATGTAAAATAGCAATGAACTAGCAACCTATCCAGCTAACGACAAATTAACAAAATAACCGTAAAACCAAAAGTATTTCTAAATTATTTAAAATCTCAATAAATTAACAACAAGCTTTTACCAACGAAGGTATACTAGCATTTGCTTATTTCGTTGAAATTAAATGATTTTTTTTTCATTTTTCAAATTTCATGTCTTTAATCTATAATAAGTATGAATGTAGCACGATTATAACCGGGTACTTCATTGCTAAGGTCGAAAGATTTCAAACACAAATACATTATCGACGTTTCTCGTTCCCGCATCAAAGTCTCATAAAACCCCAGAAGTCGACTGCAAAACGCAATGAAACAACTGAAAAAAATATAACTCTTTTCCTTTTGTCTTCCACGTCCGCTGTTCCCACTGCCTTACTGCATCTGCAGCTTTCGCAGGAGGTTGCGCAGCTCGTGCTCGAGTCTGGGGGTAAGGAGAGTGCGGCCCAATCGCGGTGGGAACATGGGAGGCGGAGGCGCCTGCTGCTCTTGGTCCTTGCCCGTCTGCTGATCCTCGACGCGGCTGAGCAAACCGCGCATCAGGTCGTACACCGACACGGCGTCCTCGAGCTCGCGGCCCAGGCGCGGCGTGAACGTCGTGTCCTGACGTTTGTCGCTGCCACCTGGGGGTAGACGAGAAATAAATAATTATACACTGATATGTAATATTGTTTTATATACATAACGTGTTATAATGTTGTATACAAATTTTTTTAGATCCCTAGTGGAAATAATAAATGTTAATAACTGCAAATAATAATAAATAACTGTGAGAAACTATAAATAACTGCAAATAACTGTAAATAACTATTATAAATCGTTTGGTTTGAGACGTAAATAACAGTTATTTTCAGTTATTATCAGTTATTTGCAGTTATTTGCAGTTATTTACGGTTACTTACTGTTATTTTCAATTATTTGCGATTTTGTAAAATATTAACTGTCAAAATAAAGACTTTCAGTTATTTGCAGTATTTGTTCATGGAAACTGTAATCATTACTATAGAGAATAAATAAAACTGTTAATAACCGCAAATAACAGATAATAACTATTATTAGTATTTTTATTTTTACAGTTATTGTTTTAAAAAATGTTAATAAATGTTAATAAATGTTAAAATAACTGTAAATAACTGTAAATAACTGTAAATATCTGTAAATAAATGTAAATAACTGTTAATATCGGCTATTAATGTCTCAAACCAAACAATTTATAACAGTTATTTACAGTATTTAACACTTATTTTCAGTTTCTTACGAAGACGATTTTCGCAAGGGATACAAAAATATCTAAATCCGAAGTATTCGGGTTATTTAAAAATTTCATAGATAATACGAAATAACAATGAAACTATAAGTTCTTGCGCAAATTATAAGTGACAAATCAATCTGAATTCGCTACGACGTATTTAATATATTTTGAGTAAATATCATATAAATTATTATAGAGTAAATTTAGATATGAAGTTATATTTCACGCATTCTATAATTATTTTGACGAGTCTTTCGGTTCCCAAAAATATTGTTTAATTTCATTCATCAAAAAGACCATAATTCTGTATTTAATGATATTCCATTCCAGGCAAAAAGATTTCCAGAAACCAAAAAAACCCTTCCTCAAACCGTCCAACATCTCGATTCTCTCCACTACCAAAACCCCTTACATCTCGTCACCATCTTTCCTGCACATCTCAAGCTCTCGACAAAGCAATACCCTAAAAACGTGCAACAGACAAAAGACAAGGTGGTGAGAAAAGAAAAAAAAATGTGAAAATTTTACCGGGAATGGTGAGCAAGTTCCAGGCGGCGGGCGCGCCGGCGGCTAGTATCTCGCTGAGCGCCTCGATCTTCTTGCCGGCGGCGAGCTTGGCGTCGGATCTGCGCCGCCTGCCGAGCCGCGGACCGAACCACATGGCGCCCACCTGGCCCTCCGAGTTCTGCGTCAGGCAATTGCCACCTGCGCACGCGTCCGACGTCTCCTGGTGCATGCGCTCGACTCGCGGTCCCTCCACCATTTCCGAGCCTCTGTCATCTGTAATAAGAGAATTTCACATTTTCGTGCGATAACGGTGATCGGATTGTGAGAACGTACTTTTCATTGTGTAATGTAGATTGTAATAATGTTTTAAGAAATTACTTTATGCTATAATGATATATTTCAGATAGCAAAGGTGTCTTGTAAAAGAAGTTTTTATCAAAGTTCCCGCAGTAACGGTAAGTCAGATTCACTTTTTATATTATTACACGGAGCTTCCCGACAACGAAATACAGACGACGTTGACGTACCATAATCAGCGGCCACACTTCCCGCCACCACGATCACAATGAGGACACAGGCGATCGTCTTCGCTTTCGACACGTCCATTCCGATCTCCATCTCGGCAGCTCTCTTCTGTAACTCGACTTCTTCAACTTCCAACCCTTTTGTCCACCACGCGCAAATTTCTATATACTCTCGAGTACAATACACCGTTGGACTGGACGACCGGAGCGTGTCTGATGTGGATCGGCCACGGCCCCGGAGCTTTTATACCCCCTCGAGTCGATGCAGAAAAGCGTGTCTACGTCGACGGGGCTGCTTTCGCCCGTGTTTTTTTCCACGCGAGGAGATGCTGTGTAAGAGAGAGATGGAGGTAGTCTCCCGCATGCGCTCGCCGCGATTTGTATCAATTACAGGGCGGGCAGGCCGCGCGACTGCGAGTCGCCCATACGCAATCAGGATCGGTGGCGGTTCTCTCTCGACGCACTGCGGGACGCGCGCGTGCGCGAACTCCCACGCGAGTATGAGCTTGTCTCGAGTCGTCGTCGTCGACGTCCGAAAGTTGTTCCTTTGTCTTTGTTTTCTGCATATGGGGAGGAGTTTCGTAGACGCCGGTGTATATTAAGGTCGAGCTTTTTGATGAAATATGGTGAAGGGCTGTGTGAATAAGGGTATTGTGACGAGCACTATAGATACTGACTACGAGCGGAGGATGGATCGGTTGTATTCTTCTTTTTAAATAAACGAATATAATAATGTAAATGATAAAATATAGTGCGTTGAGATCATCTAACTAATATATTAATTTAATTAATTGAAAAAGTTTAAAGCCCAAAGTTACTTATAAGGTCACGAGGTTTATGAGAACGATGTTTCATCAGTGGCGGATTCAGCACTTGGAAATGGGGGGGGGGGGGGGGGGGATTGGTGAATAGCTAATAAAATTTCTAAAAAAAAGGTACATACAAGTATATAACTTTGTATTTTGGAAGTTGATTTCGAATTGAACTTAAAAATAAATACTGATATAGAAAATATCTACTAAGAGAGATAATCAATTACACACACACACACACACACACACACACGCGCGCGCGCGCGCACGCACACATATATTGGAAGCTATTTATTAACAATTGAGTATTTTTCAAAATATAAGAATCACCCGTATAATAATACAACAATATTGTACGCTTGATGCGATTGTTAAACTGAATTTTGTTACTTAAAGTACAAAATCAATTCTATGTTTTCTGATAGCGGCGTAACGATCAATTATTTTGTTCACATTGAGTTCGATGTCACTGTGTATGCTCATAAGGGTTAAGCCAACTAATCGGTCTTCTATCATTGTTGATCTTAGCCACGCTTTTATTCGTCGCAGAGTGGAAAATGTTCTTTCCGCACTAGATGCGCTTAGCGGCAGTGTGGCTAGTATTCTTAAAAAAATATAAATGGTAGGAAAAATATCAGTGTCACAAATTTCTAATAATTTTATACTATCATAGCTGTCCTCATATTTTTCTCTCTCCCACTTAATTTTCCACAATACTATCTCAGATGTTAACAATCTCTCTATAGAATCTACACTCTTATTGAAATATTTTTATCTTTGAGTTTTGCAGAGGGGGGACGGCGACCCCCCCCCCCTGGATCCGCCACTGCAGTGTTTCATTCGACAAAAGTTGTGTTATTGTCAATAAATTTAAAACGAAATACCTACAAACTGTGTAAAAAATTCATTTTCAGTCGCACGCATTTTGCAATAAAAAAAAGGCAAAGCAACGTAGTATTCATGAAATACAAAAATTTATATATGTTTCGTATATTGGAAAATTTAGTTTCATCCCGTGTAAAAAAAATTTTGTAGGCTGTATATTACCCACAGTGTTGAAAAAGTAGAAGCAATATATTGGCCATTGCAAGCCACATGAGGGCAGTATATGGGATATATGCTGCCCCGGCGTCTGAGCTGGATTCGAGCCATACAGTATCCCACATAATCCCCATATAGTCCCATATTATTTTCGCGAGAGCAATAAATAAAATAATGATATTATAATAAATATTATTATAAGCACGAAAATTCATGGTTCGCCAGTTCCCTGTAACTCCAAGGGTTTATTGCTATTTCGTCGGATTAATATTATTATATTTTGCATATTTAATATTTTAAATTATGGATAGAATTAATAAGAACATAGATTATAGGCTCAACATTTATTTTCAAAAGCATCATTTGGTTTTCTCTAACTGAGTTAATAATCTCTTAACAATTTTAGCATAATGTTTTTTAAAACATGAAAAGACATTTAATTGTAACGGACCTTACAAAAATCTCTTGGAAGCTTAGAAATAATCCAAATTAAAATATTGTTTTTTTTTCTTCGGTATCGGACACCCAAGTATTATTACCCAGGAATGACCGGATCATTTTATTTTTCTTTGAAACTATATATATTAATGAAAGTAAAATAAATTCATATTTGATTATAACAATCGTCTACAATACATAAATACTATTTATTTATTTATTAATTATTAACCAGATAAATTACACAGTAAATTCCCCTAAAGCCTAACTTACTTTCGTGCATCAGATAATTTACATAGTAGCTCTTACAGGAGTAAATATGTTTCCTGATACATAGGCTGGCATCTATAACTAAAAATAAAGTAACTTAAAAAACTAAACTATTTTGAACTAAAACCATATCGACGACTGAGAGGAAGAAGTCGCCGGTTCGTTCAAGAAGCAGTTATCTCGGCGTTTTGTTTTAAAAAGCAGCTATCTCGGCATTTTGTTTCAAAAAGTAGCTATTTGAGCATTTGTTCAGAAAAAGTCTATCTCGAGTCGCCCTTTCAAAATGATGTTAACTCGGCGGGCTCTTTAGATTTTTGCAATATTCGATATTAATGATATCGGTCTATTAATTATTAATTTTTTCCCTGATTTGTAAATTGGTACCACTTCAGCAGCTTTTAGCGCATCCGGCCATATTGACTTTTCAATACATTTATTGATGATATGTGCTAAAGGATCTGCTATAAGATCAGATATTGTTTTGAATGCCTTATCATTTATTTTATCAACTCCGCCATTCTTGATTTTCAAATTTTCAATTATTTTTTTAATTTCAATTTCATTTGTCGGATTTAGGAATATTGAATTTAAGTTGCTAGGTGGCAATTGAATAAAATTGTTACTTGGAGCAGTAATCTTGTCGCTCATTTCTTTGCCCATATTGCCGTAATAGTCATTCATGATCTTTGCAATTTTAGATTGGTCTTTTACTATCTCCATGTTTTCATCATATATTTCACTTATATTATTATCTTTTTTACATTTGTTAACAAGTTTGGAATTTATAATTTTCCATAGTTGCCTTGGATTACCTGAGTTTTTCTCTATAAGATCCTTATCATATTTAATTTTGGCATCTTTTATAACTTTGTTTAGACATTTAACATAATTTTTATATTCGCTTTGTAAACTTACATTCATTGGATCTTTTTTAAGCTGTTTATATAATTTCTCCTTTTTTTTTTACAAGATTTTAGTAATGCAGTTGTAATCCATTCATTTCTAGGTACATTATTGTTTTTAACGGGGTTCCTTTTTGATTTTTCATGACATTGTATTATTCCATCTATAAAGATGTTTATTGCTTCGTTTGGATCCTCGATTTGTTTGTATTCAGTCCAATATTTTTGACTTACTATAATAGCTATTTTTTTGTAATTTAATGAATAATTGTTTTTTTTCCATGTCTGTATTCACTAATGGTTTTTTATGTCTATAAATAGCGGATAATGATCAGTAATAAGTGTCATTAATTTGAAAGTTTTTGCATTTATTGAGCTCGTTTTTATAAAAATATTGTCTATGCATGTTTCACTATCAGTAGTTATATTATATGGTCTAGTCGTATTTGTAAAACCAGGGTAATAGCCATTTTCAAGGAAATTGTATAGAAAATTCTGACTAATATTGTTTTGTAGCATTATATTTATATTAAGGGGATGTAGGAGCGAACTTTACCGATGGTGACCTCCACCTCGAGCCGCATTTCCCATTGTTCGCGCGAAATTTACTTCGTAATACAGAAAATTAAGTTGCTAACGATTTTTTATCGTGCAAAGAACGCGGGATCACAGCATTTTCAATAATCAAAATGTTCAATAATTTATATAATGCAATATTCTTAAAATTGACGCGTGGAATTACGTAAAAGTGACGGTCATCTTACAATTTTCTATGTGAAACGTCATCCTCACCTCGCGTCGTATTTCCCATTGTTTGGTTTAACTAAAAATTATTAAATGCTGTATAACATTTATAAATATTTCTTATTATAACAAGAACACGCGATCACCGTATTTTTGTGCTTTGCGATTGTACACTTTTTTTTATTTATGATATAAAGTTTTTGAGGTTAGGAAATTTTCAACCAATCAGCGTGGCTCCGACATCACCTTAAAGTCGCCTATTATCAAATGGTTTTTAACGTTTTTCTTAAGTTGCAAATATTGATTTACTTTTAAAATAAACTCTGTATTAGGCAAATCATGTGATCTGTACATAGATGAGATTTCTAAATGACTATTGTTTTGAAGGTTTATAGTTGTATTTAGTATTTTTAGCCTACCCAGTTCTATAACATTAGTTGTCTGGGTTACGTCTTTTTTTACATATACGACTACTCCATCTGATTTGTTTATGTGACTATAGTTATAATATATATTGTACCCATTCAGTTGATAATATTGATAGTGTTCTAAGTTACGGGTTTCCGCACATACTATCACATATGATTTGATTTTGAGCCTTTTATTCAAGATTTGCAATTTCTCAAAATTAGTCTTTAAACCTCTTATATTCAAATATAAAATCAAATTATCTGTTGCTTTTCTATCTCGATTAAGAGACTCCAAATCATTATATGCAATTTCCTGCTGGTATACATGATTATGTATGTCTTCTAATACTTCATGATTCTGCTCCATTTGTTGCATTTATATTTAATATAACATGAAATAATAATTTATTTCATATATTTCTCAGAATTTCTCAGAATTTCTAACATGACGTACATGATGTTTGTACGTCAAACAAAGCCGATATATACAGCTGACATCTGCTGTTATAAAAAAAGACGGATCCATGCATATATAGTACGCTATCATTCATAACAGCGTTGCAATGCTTTTGACAGATGTTGAAAGTCGATGATGAACCTGGAATTGTCAATACATTGATCCGAGATTCCTAGTGCCGCTTATTAGTAGCATTAAAAGTATTTTCGCCAAGAGATTTCGCTTTTTTTCTCGCACGAATTGTCGTTTGTTGTAATTTCTCGTCCGGGAACGGCGCAAACTGGCTTTTTTTCGTCCGAGACAAGTTAAACTGGCTTTTCTTCGTCTAGGAAGGCGCAAACTGGCTTTTCTCCGTCTGGGAGGACCCAAACTGGCTTTTCTTCGCCTTAGACGTGTTTTTGGCTTTTCTTCGCCTGTAACGTCAAAGTTAGCTTTTCTTCGCGACGATATCTTCACCATTTCAAACACTGTTACATCCCAAATACTGATATATTATTTTATAATGAGTACTGCCAAAAACAACTCTTGTATTCAATATTTCTGTGTGAAATCAAATTATGTTATAAGCGAAATATTCAAAAGTACAAAAATTCAGATACCAGACAAAAATTTCAAAACAAAATGTTATTCATGTAAAAATATCGTTGACCTAAGAAAATTTTCTTAAAAATTTTGTATTTTGTATCCGATTTTTATATTTCAGGTATCATTTTGTTATTAAATTTTTACCTATAAATCTGACGGTAAAAATTATTAAAGAAATAGTGTGTAACGTTAGAGCAAATTGTTTATGAATTTTCATAGTTTATTTATAAATAATCAGCGCTAACTTTGCACACAGTTAATTCTTCGATGATTTTTATCGTTAAATGTAAACCTTAAAACTACGATAAATAATTATATAGAATAGTTAAAGATTATTCCGTCCAGTACGTTTACGCGGAAATGCAATTAGAACATTAAGATCATGAGAGTCACTTAAAATAAATAATTATACCGTTTTGGCCTAATTACAGCGATCTGGGAACTTTGTGTATTTTCTAATAGATGGAGCCTCTCAAAATCACATCAAAAATTTAGTTTCTAGAGGTTGATTAAATTGTGGAGAGCGAGAGTGAGCTCGTTTGGGATGCGTGAGAAAACCAATTACTAAAGCTAAATTTGACGATTGTGTGAGTCCAAATACAAAAAGTGTCTCTTTTTTGACACTAAAAATTTGTTACAAGTCATTTTTGATGACTTTAAAAATTAAAAATAAAAAAAAAAAGAAAAGTGAAACGAAAACGCATAACGGAGTTTTAAGGTACGTTAGTTTCGGAAAGCCTATCAGCTTTGGTGAATTACTCCAAAATGATCTCCCGGTTTTACCGGGCGGATTAAGAAAATAAAAATGATAGAAGATAAAATGGATTGGAAATTGGATAAAGAAAATGCTAAAAGAAAATTAATTGATGAACAAGAAGATGATACAAGAGATTCGAAGAGTTGTGATAGATGGTAAAAATGAACAAAAAAATCTTGATCAAGAAGGATATTCAGATAATTTTAATGGTCCTTTTCAAATATGGATTAAAAATTCAGACTCATTGGCTAGTTCCTTCAACATTTACAAAGTCGGAAAAATAGCTATGAATCACTACAAGTCGATATAAGAGGTGAAAAAAGATGGTCGCTTTAGAGGAATAATAATTTTCGAAGATAGAAAGAAAGCTAATAAAGTATTAAGTGATCCAGTTTTCAAGGAAAGTAAAATGGTTACTTTCATACCAGGCTTTAAAAAAATAAGAAAAGGGGTCTTGAGAGGCATCCCTGTAGTATTACAAATGAGGAATTGAAATCAGAAATTGTTGCTCCTATGGAAATACTAGGAGTCAGATGGATGAATAGAAAGAATCATAACAGCAAGAATGATGAAGATAAATAGATACCAACAACAGCAGTCTTAGTAAGCTTCAAAGGTGATGTTCTTCTTAAAGAAGTTACCATTTGTTTTGTTAAAACAAAAGTGAATCCGTATGTTCGAAGCCCTAAGCAGTGTTTCAACTGTTTTAAATTTGTTCATTTAGCAAGGACCTGTAGGAATAAAAAACGATGCTCTATATGAGGTGAATTAGTAAATGCCAAATTTATGAAAAAAATAAAAGGTTATGTGAGAAAATGGCATATGAAAATATTTCCTACGCGGAAGCTCATGCACAAATTTTTGGGAGTTCTGCAGCTCCTAGACCTAGTAAGGGGAATTTTTCTCACATCAGAAATAAAGATACAGTACAAACTTCAGGTAAATCAAATCTAACAGAAAATAAAAGTGAAAAACGTGTTGATCATACTCAGATGAAAGCAAGTAAGTAAGGAGAATAGTACAGTATTAAGAACTTATTCAAAATCAAAGGCAGATGACTTTTTCAATTGGGATAATGATAACCCCGCGGACCAGATTACAATTAACCTCAATGAGAAAAATACCTACAACCAGACATCAGAAACTAAAACATCACAGAGGCAGGCAGCAGCTCAAGTTTTATCAAACGTTACTAATAAGTTACAACATAGGTTAAACAGTGACTCTAAGATTAAAAGTACGCCTTTGACAAAAGGTAATAAGAAATAGAAATAAGCCACAATTTAATATACAAGTAAGCTAAGTATATAAATATATTTAGATCTATATTATAAACTAAATTAAATTCATATATTAACAAATTATAAAAATGGATAAAAATCAAAGTATTAAAATTTTGCAATGAAATTGTCGAAGTGTCAGCAACAAATTAGATTTACAAATTGTCGCTAATCAATTTGATGTAATTTTATTAGTAGAAACTTGGTTAAATGCAAAATCTGATTTACGTAGTGAATCACATTTTAGTTTAAAGGGTTTTGAAATAGTTAGATTTGATCGAGAGTTTAATAATAAACATGGAGGTTTAGCTATTTTTATTAAAAACAATATAATCTTTGAAAAAGTAGACTTGTGTTTTAAAAGTAATTCTTTAGAAATAGAATCAGTTTGTATTGAATAAAATTTGGGAGAAATATTGTTCACAGTGTGTTATAGATCACTCACTGGTAATAATAATATTTCAAAGGTAGATTGGTGCAAGTTAAGAGGGTGTGGTACTCATGTACTCTGTTTTACCGGCAGAACATGGTAAATTCTATATTATTAAAATAAATATATCGAATTACGTCTTATACAGAGATAGTTGCCCTGCGCAATGTAATAATCTACCAGCCTACGCAGTTTTGAGCTCAAATATCAACGGCATCCTAAAAAATTTTGCGAACAAAAATAACCGAAATTTCGTTCGTAAAATTTTTTAGGGTGCCGTTGATATTTGGGCTCAAAACTATGCAGAATTTACCGAGTTCTGCCGGTAAAACAGAGTGCATAAGTACCATACCCCCTTAATGTATAAGATTAAACAACATAAAAGTAGACACTTTGTTATGGCAGGTGACTTTAATGCATACCACACCTTTTGGGGTAGTTCAAAACAATGTAATAATGGCAAAGTAATAATAGATAATTTGGATTACGATAATTTTATATTACTTAATAATGCTAAACCAACTCATGTAACAATTTCAAATCTAGGATACTCCTCATCATGCATTGACCTTACTCTTGCCTCGCCAAACCTAACACTAATAAGTGATTGGCAGGTTTTAGATGATAGGTGGGGAAGTGACCACTTTCCTATACAACTAGAAATTAATGCTAATCCTATATATAAAAAAAAGTTGATTACAAATATCACCTAAACAAAGTTAACTGGGATAATTTTTACAAAGAATTAGATAAAAATAAAAGTTTTTTCAATAGTCTAGAATTCAATAACCTAAACACTATATCAAAATATTCTAAATTTGTAGAATTTATTGATAATTCAATTATCAATTCATATAAAGAAAATAATAAATGTGACAGAGACATTAAACTTAGGGAAGATTATGGTAAAAATAAGGTCAAATGTACATGGTGGAACGATGAATGTAGTAAAGCTGTACGTTTGAGAAAAGCAGCCCAACAATCAATAATACACAAGTTTACCTTAGAAAGATTCATTGAGGTCAAAAGAACGGAAACTTTAGTTAAAAAAACTTCAAAAGAGGAAAAGGCTAAATCTTTTAAAACATTTTGTGAATCGGTTAATCCACATACTAATATTCAAGAATTTTGGAAAAAAATAATTTTTAAAAATGGTATGAATAAAAATCATCAATCGGTTAGTAACAAAAAGCAAGAGATTAACATTAAAGAAAGTATAGAAAATTTATGCTCTCCGAAAATGAGTATAAATAAACCTCTCAAAAATATAAATAGTATGGAAGAAGATGAAAACTATGAACATTTTTTAGATTCTCCCTTCTCTTTTGAAAAACTTGAATTCTGTCTAAATAGTGTTAACACTAAATCTGCTCCAGGTATAGATAAAATAAATTATGAAATTATTTCATACTTACCTGAATTTTACTTAAGAGTTTTGCCGGACTTGAACAACGATATATTTCATTGCAAAGTTTTCCTTAATGAGTGGGAAACCTATTTAGTCAAATTTATACCTAAAGGAAACTCTGATAAAGTTAGACCTATGTCACTAACTTCGTGCATGTTAAAAGTGATGGAAAGATTAGTTAAAGAACGCCTTCAATGGTGGTGCGAAACCAATCGTGTATTAGCTGATTCCCAAATGGGTTCTCGGAAAGGCAAATCTTGTGTGGATAATTTAAGTATCCTAACAACCGATGTACAAACAAATTTTTACCAAAAAGACACGGTAGGAGCTTTGTTTTTGGATGTAAAGGGAGCATATAATGATGTAATCCCTGACTTACTTATTGATGATTTGATAGATTTAGTCATTCCAAAGAAGATAGTATCGTTTATTAGTCACTTGATATTAAAACGTAGGATATTATTTTGTACAAATGATCAAATCATTGAAAGAATTGTAAGTAAAGGCCTACCTCAGGGGAGTGTTGAGCCCTCTTTTGTATTCAATTTACACAAGAAAGTTGGAAAAAATTATAAATGATACTTCTAATATACTACAATTTGCCGATAACATATGCATATACAATAAAGAGATTAATATTACTGTTGAAAATAAAATACGCAAATTAGAATTAGAGGCAGCTTCAATTGTAAAGTATTTAAAAGAAAGAGGGCTCGAAATAGCTCCTGAGAAGTGTGTTTTTATAATATTTGATAATTATAGAATAAACAAATACAAAGATACATATATTAACATTAATAATGAGAGAATTAGTACATCTAAACATGTTAAATTCTTAGGTATGTTTATAGACCCTAAGCTTGACTGGAAGAAACATATTGAACATGGATGTGATAAAGGTTTCTCATCAATGAGAATTCTTAGTTGCTCAAGAAGGACATGGTGGGGAGCAGGCCCATAATCTCTCTTACAACTATATACAGCTTTAATTAGATCTCGAATAGAATATGGTGGCTTTCTTATCTTCCCGTGTTCAAGTACAAATTTTAACCAATTACAAAGAGTATAAAATACTGCAATTAGAATCGCATTAGGGTGTAGGAAAAGTACGCCTATTAATGTAACGACAGCCGAATCAAAAATTTTACATTTAAATACTAGGATGAAAGAATTAGCTTGTAAATATATTGTAAAATGTCTTTCAGATAGTAACAGTTCAATTATCAAAAATTCAGAACACCTTAAAGAGGTTTCAGAAATGTATATATTCCAAAATAACTATTCTACGCCACTTATAATTGAATACTGTCAAGAATATATTATTGTATTTACAATTTTTCTATCATATGCTCCGAAACTCACGTGAATTACAGTGGTAATTAGAAGTATTCATATTTTATTCCAGACATAGATTTAGAGTATGGTAAAAAGATTTTTAAATCACGTATACTAGCAAAAAAATTCGAACAATTATTTCCAAAGGAAAAAATGAAATTCAAATATTTATAGATGGTTTTAAAATAAAAGAATGTAATTTGAACGAAAAATGTAAAACTCATACTGGTTTTGCAACATCGTATGATAATGAAATAGAAAATTATAATTTTGCATTTAAAATTCTTCATATGGCATCAATTTATACAGCTGAATGTAAAGCGTTAATATATCTAATAAATAATATTAGAGAGAGAGACTAGTATTAATAACAAAGTCACTATATTTTCAGACTCGTTGAGTGCCTTGTCAGCGTTGTTAAATAATAATAAAAAGAAAAGCCCTCCACTGCTTGTTGATATTAGGCAAAGATTAGCTCAATTATCAGAATACGGATTGAAAATAAAATTGGTTTGGATTCCTGTTCATGTATCAAGGGTAACGAAATGGTAGATACTAACGCCAAACATGCTGCAATTATTGGAGAACTTTTAAATGATCCAATTCCATTTTCGGATTTGTTTACTATTGTAAAAGAGAAATGTAAAGTTGAAAACGAAGATAGGATTGTTAACATAGGAAAAGAAAAAGAAAAATTTTACTTTGAAAATTTTTATAAAAAAACTAGTAAACGTTGGTTTTATAATTTAAGATTATCGAGAAGAGCTATAGTTTCTATTAATCGTATCAGAAATGGTTACAAATCACTAAATTCAAGTTTATACAGACATAAAATTGTTGACACTGATATATGTAATAAATGTGGTGAAGAAGTTGATACAATAGAACATATTTTTTGGATCTGTAAAGTATTTAGAGTACCATCACAGTAGACTGTGCACAAGCGTTTATTAAGAAAATTGTGCCTGTGAAAAACTACAAAGATACGTTATGATATGCTAAAGAACGATATTCGACGTTAATACTGCTGGAAAATATCGCCGAGGTCATGTTCTAACAACTGTTTATTTAAATCGTCTAAAATTTGAGCTTGTTCAATGGTGTGAACTTCTATAAATTTTTTTTCTTTTGGATCCCAACGTAATGGTATTGGTTCTACATCACCTTGATCTGCCATGTTTTTTAATTTAATATACCTTAAATTAATATAAATATTATAAAAAATAATTTGTAATTTTATTATATAATAAATATAAGAATAATTATAATTGTTCATCAAAAATTTCTGTCCACACAATATTGATAATTTCCTCTGTATTTTCCGAATCATTTTGAATAAATATATTATTAGGATTCCTACATTTATAGTCTAGTTATTTTTAATCGCGTTCCATTGCATAAACCATCATTTATACTTAAGTTATTAACATTACTATCGCATTAATTTTCAGATTTAATTTATGTGGAGGTAAACCTTCACGAATATTATGCAAATATTCAATAGGAAAATTTATGTAAATATTATCATCTGATAGCTCAACACCTTTATATGTAGCAGTATCTATACTGTAATAAGTCATTTCATCACTATCGATCAATTTTAATATTTTATTATTCAGAATAGTTGAATCTTCATTATGAGACGTTAAAATGACACTATTCATAGATAAATTATAATTTATATCTTTATATATTTTCAAACAAACATCGTCAGTTTTCCAACTGTTTGGTACTTTGAATGGATTAATTATTCCCTCTCCAATATCTAATAAAAATGAAGTGAATTCTTCATTGTTAGAACGAATATTTTTTTTTAACTTCATTATATTGAAAAGTGGCCAAATATCTGAATATTTTATTGTTTCTTGTATAATTGTGTTTCTACAACCGTTTTTAATTACTGGAAGAATTTGCCGAAAATCTCCTCCTAATAGAATTAATTTCCCCCAAATGGTAAATTATTATTACAAACATCTCTTAATGTTTTATCTACAATGTCTAAAGCTTTTTTTGGTATCATTGATGCTTCGTCCCAAATTATTGCATCTACTTCCCGTAATTTTTTTTTATCAGAGTCTAATTTTAAAAATGCACTTTCTATACTTTCTAAATCTAAAGATAATTTAAATGTTTTATGACTTGTCATTCCTTTTGGTAATAGTATTGACGCAATACCAGTCCAAGCCATTGATAACATTTTTTTTTCTTTAGACAAGAAGTAAAAAATTAATGTTTTGTATAAAAATGTTTTACCTGAACCACCAGGACCGTCTATAAAATGAATCTTATGTTTATTATTTAATAATTTCTCAAAAATATACTTTTGTTCTAAATTTAGTTGAGTATACATGTTACTAAACATTTCTTCACAGAATAAAATTTCAGTCTTATTAACTTCATTACATTCAATTTTTAAGATTGTATTTGGTTCAGGCAATCCAAAATCTATACATGATTTTTCGTTTAATGATAATATTTTATTTATTTGTATGAGGGCATTGTTTAATTTATCATCTTTAAAATCTTCTATGAAAAAGTTATTAAATTCCTTCGAAATATTATTACCATTAATATTTTCAGATAGTAAATACCAAGCAAAAAATTGACGTAGTTGATATCCTAACATAACGTCACAAGCTTTTTTAAAAATATTTTTTATTTGTAAGTCATCATCAACTAAACCCATTTTTATTGTAGTTTCTCTGTATGTGTTATATGTAATTTTTTCATACGTTCGTAAATCTTGAAACTAAATTGCACCTTTAACACGATTTAAAATTAATTTTAAATGAAATCGTTCAACATCCTTTGGAGAAACAATATTTAAACGACCTATTATATAATTTTCTTGATTTCGTTTTCGTTTGATCCAACATTTATTTTTAAAGTTGTAATATTTAGGTATATTAACATATTTTATATTCCTTGCATAATTATCTTTTTTATTTAAATCAAACCATGCTGTTAATGTTGCTTTATAATTTTCTAAAGCTTCAGTCTCGTTATTTTCTTCAAAAATAATTTTTTGTTGATTTTCTGTATGATTTTCTGTATGAAAAATTTATGTTAATTAAATAACTATAAAAATGTTTAAAAATATAACATATGTTTATTTAATAGAACAAAAGTAATACTTGAAAATTTTACATTTTTTTTTAACAAAGGAATAGGCCATTTTTTACTAACTTTTTATTATGAAAAAACAATGAAATATTTAATGGAAAATGAATTCGAAGATAGTAAAAAAAGGGAAACCTCTATAAAAAAAGCGCGCCTATCTATCTACCTCTTAGATGGCGTGGAAAAGATAGACTTATTTGTGTTAAAAAAAATATCAATGGTCCTCATTGTTTGGAGACAATATACAATTTTCCAATATACCTTACAGAAAGTTATTTGTGCTTAATCTTTAATTTCAGGGTCGAAAACGTCACATAACCTCATTCCTAGAAACTGCGAAGCCTATGCTCATATGTCTATTTTTTTCCGACGATTAGTGCCGTTTATAATTATTTACGGCCCGAGCGAAGCGAGACTCCCTGATGTCATTGTGAAAACACAATACTTTACGCGTGGTGTGAGAAAAAAAGATCTTTGTCGCATATATACCGAGATGATAAATACGATTAAAGAAAAAAGTGTATATGAGGTGTGGTGAGAGGGGGGGAACGAGGGGCGGGTGGAGGAGGGGGCAGAGGGGCGCCTGAGGGGCGGGTGAGGGGGGGCTCAGTTGCTATTTTAATATAAAAAAACTCATAAAAATACGTTGATTTTTACGTTATTTTGAGGGGTGGCTGAGGGGCGGGCAGAGGGGGGGGGGCTGATGTTCAAAAACAACACTAACATCTATATAATATAGGTGTGTGTGTGTGTGTGTGTGTGTGTGTGTGTGTGTGTGTGGTGTGTGTGTATTTTTTTAATTAGTCTATGATGCCTATAAATTTATTAAGTATTAATTGATATGATCAAAGTACATAATAGTAATATTAAAAACATGGTTTTCATAATTTTTATCGAAATGACAACAATCGTTTTTATTTTTATTTATGAAAACGTTAAATAGGAAAAAAGTTTTTTTTCAATGTTATCCACAAATTTTGTATTCGAAATTTTTGTGTATAGTCAAATTCTGTTGAATTAAATGAGGAAAACTATTGTTTCATTACTCTCGATTAATAAAAAAAACATAGATTTAAATTTCATACAGTTCTAACGAAAGGTGGAGACTATAGCTGCTCACGGGTGTTCCTAAGTATATATACCTATACAATCTCAATTACGGAAAAATACTCGCGACACATGCACACATACACTAATACCGCAGAAAGGAGAAAAAACAGAAGAAAAAAGCAACGCACATTGATGCATTCGGCAACGGCAATCTGGCATTGCGCTGCGTGCATGAGTACTACTGCATTTGCAGCAGCCGCAACGGTTACCTCGGCTAGGCTGCGTTCGCGCACATAAGTACAGCGGAAAAACGCATGCAACCCGCGTGATCGCGAGCGCTCCCTACACACACACACACACACACACACACACACACACACACACACACACACACGCACGCACACACACACACACACATACACACAGACACACACATATATGTGCGCGAACGCAGCCTAGCCGAGGTAGCCGTTACGGCTGTTGCAAATGCAGTAATACTCATGCACGCAGCGCAATGCCAGATTGCCGTTGCCGAATGCATCAATGTGCATTGCTTTTTTCTTCTGTTTTTTTTCTCCTTTTTGCGGTATTATTGTATGTGTGCATGTGTCGCGAGTATTTTCCGTAATTGAGATTGTATAGGTATATGTAGTTAGGAACACCTGTGAGCAGCTATAGTCCCCACCTTTCGTTAGAACTGTATGAAATTTAACTCTATGTTTTTTTGCTTCCTCCTAGAGGAAGCTTTGTGATAGTAAAAAAAAAAGTTTGTGAGATAATGTCTTAGGAATGTTGTATAGAAAATTTGGAATCGAAATACACCATTTTTAGAAAATGTCCGTATGGATGTGTGTGTGTGTGTGTGTGTGTGTGTGTGTGTGTGTGTGTGTGTGTGTGTGTGTGTGTGTGTATGTATGTCCTATACTCTGATATCTCATGATCTACTCAACCGATTTTAACGAGAGAGTGATCATTTTTTCAGATTTTGCTTCAACAATTGGGGTCAATATTTTATTTTTGTCAAAATCGATTTTTTTGTTTTTTATCGCCATTTTTAAATTTTCAAAATTTTTATTTTCAATTTTTTTTATATTTAGAACAAATATTATTTATATACGATAAATTCTCTGTATGCAGAATAAAATTTTCTACAATTTAAAAAAAAAAAAAAAGCCGTTAGCTATATTTCGTCATAAGTTATTCATGAAAACGTCATTTTTAGTAAATAGGTTATATTTCAAAATTAAAAAAAGATATTAACATGAATATTTTTTTGGTTATAAAGAATACTGAGTACTATAACTTACTAAATTTTTAGGTTTTTTTATTCATTATTTTTGGAGAAAAAAATAATTTATAAAAAAAAGTGTTTTTTTTTTGTCGTTCAATAACTAGAGTAAAATTGGCTTAATCAGTTTGAAATTTTTTTTAGTGGTACATTTTGTATCACAATCGATTGAGTTCTTTGGGCAAAAGGATTGATCCATAAATTTCGGAGATATTTGAGGTTAAAATTTTTTTCACTTTTTTTTTAAATCGTAATTTCTCGAGAACGGCTTTATGTATTTGAATCGGGTGGGCGGCATTCGAAAGAGAATTTCAAGACCTATATTTTCTAAAAAAAATTATTTGTCTAGCTATTACGGTTCTTTTGTTATTAATAAAAACGTAAACATTGAAAAATGAAAAAAATGAGTTTGGTATGTCCAACTATTGCGGGAGTAAAAATTGACTTAAGCGCTTCAAAATTCCTCGTAGAGGTGGATTTTGGCTAGTTTTACACGAAAATGTTAAATACAAAAGTTGTGGATAATATTAAAACAAAAAATTTTACTATTTAATATTCTCGTGTAAAATCAACTCCTGACGAGTTGTTAGACTTATAAAAACGATTTTAAGCCGTTTACATCGTACAAAATAAAGTATGAAATTTTAAATATTGGAAGTAAAAATTAATTAAAGGAATCAGTAAATCAAGTTTGAGGAAGCTACGTGCCAATGAATTGGCAGCGGTTTTTTATTAATCGAGAGTAATGAAACAATAGTTTTCCTCATATAATTTCATAGAATTTGACTATACACAAAAATTTCGAATACAAAAGTTGTGGATAACATTGAAACAAAACTTTTTTTCTATTTAACGTTTTCGTAAATAAAAATAAAAACGATTATTATAATTTCGATAAAAATTATGAAAACCATGTTTTTAATATTACTATATTATACACTTTGATCATATCAATTTTTATATATACATATATATATATAATTAAAATGCAAACCTTTTATAAAAAAAAAATGAAATAAATGTGTAAAAGTAAATGGATAATTTTTATTTAAATTTTATTGCAGATGTATTTATGTTTATTTTAATGATAAAAACGATAAAAATAAAGTATTACAATTTTTGCAATAATAAAATTATAAGGTTCTTCTGAGCATTGCGGTCGTGCCTATTATGTAAAAACGAAGTTTTTACATAGGGAGAGGGGGGGGGGGGCGCCAAGCGACGCGAGGAGCAGGTATGTGTGGGGGCGGGAGGGTTGGCGTGTCGAAGACACGCAGGGGGGCTCGACCGCCCTAGTTTTTTGTCCACTCTTCATCAATATATAAAATAATCTAGTCTATAAAATCCAACTTGTAAATCTGTAAAATATACAAAAAAAAATCACACAAAGTATCAATTTCTTTAAAATGATTGTAATTACTTAATTATCATTTAATACTTATACTTATCTAATAAATAAATGCACTCTCGACGCTGTGTACATAGTTGAGCTCGAGTGAGTCAACCTCGACGCTGGTGTATTTTTGTTTTTTTTTTCTTCCAGTAAGAAGTATTCTAGCTCCAGGCCAGGTCCTCAAAGCTGGTGTAATAATAATAATAATAATATTATTATTATATTATTATTATTTGGTTGGGTATCGCGGTAACGCGCGCGCGTCACTCTCGGTTGGTCGTCGGCGTCGGTAAGTGCGCAGCCAACTTTGAGGCCGCGTCCACAACTTCGGCGGCGCGCGTGCACTCCCGTGTGTAAAGGAGTTTACACATATAGCGCTGTGCTGCGCTTTGTGGACTTGATTGCTAATTGGTTGGGCTCCCGCCACATAAGAGCGATTGCACGTGAATGGACGCGAATGCGCGCGAAGAGAGCACAAGCGCGCGTTTCTCTTATTGGTCTCAGCGGGCGCGCACGCCTACGACAACCAAAGAGAAGCGAGCGCGTTTGCTCTCTCCGTACGCGGCCGCGCGCACTCGCATCGGTTCGCGTGCAATCGCTCTTATGTGGCGGGAGCCTTGATGACTGAATCATGGATATAAGCAAGGGTACGCTCGTGCTTGGCGCTTGCACCATCGGTCGCCCAAACCCTAACCCTATGGCATAACTGATTTCCATCCATGTGCTCGTACGAGCGTTCCTGAGAACGAGAGTTTGGGAGCGCTCGTAACGTGTGACCGAGCTTTAAGTATATGCTGATACAGGGGAACATGTGTGTGAGCGCAATAAGCATGGATGTGGAAGCAGCCTATGCTTTATACACGGGAGTGCGCCTGCCACCGAGGCTGTAGACAGCTCTTAGAAGTTGGCACCCCATATAAAAAAACCATCAAATATTATTACATAATTCGATTGCGCGTAAAAAATGATTAATAAAAATGCATTAAAGTAGACGTTTGCGCGTGTTTTCGTTTTTCAGATAATAAAAAAAACGTTCGGGTGCTAGAAAAATTATAAGTTTTAATTTTATCATAGAAAAATTGATAATGAGGCAATTGTTTCAATGGTAATCGATAGTTTTCAAAACGCGCAAACAGCACCCGTAATTAGAATCGGTACTTTTAAAGAGATATAGTCTCTTTCATCAGAGTCTAAAAACATGACTAAAGAAATAATATCTCTCTCAGCGTGGACAGTATTAAAGAGTCGGTAACAAGAGGAATATTATTTCTTTAGTCAAGGACCGCAGTAACTCTCGATTCACGCGCATACGCATGATCAAATACGTAAGTACGAGTCAGTGCGTGACTGAGAATTTGAAACTTTTTTTATTGCATAAATAATTGGTCTATGATAAAACTAATTACGGGTGCTGTTTGCGCGTGTTGAAAACTATCAATTACCATTGAAACAATTGTCGTATTATCAATTTTTCTATGATAAAATTAAAACTTTTAATTTTTCTAGTACCCGAACGTTTTTTTTCTATTATCTAAAATCGAAAACACGCACAAACGTCTACTTTGCATTTTTATTAATCATTTTTTACGCGCAATCGAATCATATAATAATATTTAAAGGTTTTTTTATATGGGGTGCCAACTTCTAGGAGCTGCTGTAGACGCAGCATTGGGCCGCGGACCCAATGGTACGGTTGTTTGCACGCATCCATGCGCTCAGCACACCCGCTCCCGCGTATAACAGCAACTCAATATTGCATGTTCTATTCCTTATGACTACAACCTACCTTGGTACCTACCTTAGTACCCGTAGACTTCCACACTGATTGGTTTAGCTTTACCAGTGAACCAATCAGCAGATGAGCCTACGAGTACTAAAGTCGAAGTTCATAGCCTGTAGTCATATAAAGGCATTAATAGCTTGCAACGTGGACTGGTTGTGACAGGTAGGGCGCGTTCGGGACGAGCGCAGCGCGAGCGCATGTCTGTGGATCCTGAGGTTGAAGGCGAATGAGAGCTCCTCGGAGACTGCAAATCACACGCTGGAACCATGACTACACATATGACCGCGAGCGTGCGGGAAAGTTATTTTATACCACTCTAACCTCAAAATCACAACTTTGATATGATTTTTCGGCGCTCGTGGTATAAAATACCGTTAGAAACTAGTGCGTAAGTCGATTATTTAGGTGGTGTGACTTTTTCGCACTCGCTTCGCTCGTGCAAAAAGTCACACCAGCTAAATAATCGACTTCCCCACCCGTGTCGAAATGTACTATTCCAGCAGTATTAACGTCGAATATCGTTCTTTAGCATATCATAACGTATCTTTGTAGTTTTTCACAGGCACAATTTTCTTAATAAACGCTTGTGCACAGTCTACTGTGATGGCACTCTTAAACTAGAGGTTGTTTACTTTTCGAAGATGTAATTTTTTTATTTTCGTTCGTATCCAATAAGAAGAAATTATGAGATTTGTTCTTTTTAAATATTATCTAGTGTCGAAATTGTAATATCTGCTTAATTATCAATTTTCGAAATTGATTACGTGGAATGTAGAATTTCGCATAATCAATTAAACTAAAACCTTCATATTTATTTTCATAAATATGACAATTGAAAACTGAAAAACAATATTAAATATATATTATACCACTCTAACCTCAAAATCACAACTTTGATATGATTTTTCGGCGCTCGTGGTATAAAATACCGTTCGAAACTAGTGCGTAATTAATAGTTCGAAAAACGAGCGAAGTGAGTGCGAAAAAGTCACACCACCTAAATAATCGACTTCCCCACCCGTGTCGAAATGTACTATTATTAATCACGACAGCATATTCTGATATTGGTGCATAGTTTTTAAAATTTGAAAATTGGGTGTCTTAGCGAATATGCCGAATATCTTGTTAATTATTATTAGTAATTATCCGAAACAAAGCTTTTTCGTGAAAAGCATTTTAATTTATCAAAATATTTACATTTTTACTGCAATTACAACAACAACTCGTAAATTTTAGCGATTGTTAAATTTATAACGAATTAAATTGAATGCACTTGAGCGATAATTTTAAATGCTTTAACGCAATGATGAAATATTAGCTAGAAAATAAATTCTTCAAAGCGAGATTTGGTTTACGAACAAGAAAATTACCGTAATCGAAATATATTAACTGATTATACACGTATGAATTTTTCATAACGCCTTTCATAGATTATCCGCGATTTCTGGAGCAATACAATCTGTCAAAATATACTGATATAATTCCATAAAGTAGGTGTTCATTCATAAACGTTCGCATCGTCACACCTCATACAATCCTCCTTCCTCGCTCCACAGCCAATCCCTCCTCTACGCCGCCTTCATTTCCGCACACGTATTACGTGCTTTCCCTCTGCTCTCGCTCTCCACCCACGCCACGACTTGTCGCCGCAAGCTCGGCAACGAGGGTAGCATCAGCGTCAATCGTCGCGCCACTGTACTCTGTATACGTATCTCTACATACACGCGTGCGCATGCGCCCTCTCCGGGAGTCTCTACAACCTTGCGCGTGCGTGTGCGCTCGCCGTGTATAAGGTATACCTATATATAGGAGAGCGCTATATATAGGTATACCTTATACACGCGAGCGCACACGCACGCGCAAGGTTGTAGAGACTCCCTCCCCAAAACTATGTCATGTGCACGCGCGGGCGGCAGCAGCAACAGCTACGACCTCCTACGATCTTCTGTAACCCTGTCGAACGGAGCCGCGGCGAGCGCTTCGCGCGAGCTTCGACGCCTCGTCGTCCTCTAATCGACGGCGTGGCGTTTTTCGCGCGCGCGCGCCTGGGCAACGTCGCTGCGACGACGTTTTTCTTACGTACGTTATACATGTATATGATGTGGTGGAGCGTTATAACGTGTGCGGACTTTTATACTTTCGGCACACTTGTGCTTGCCGACGAAACTGCGATCCAGCGAGCAGGATGGGGTAGGAGCTTGGAGGGTAGCACGCGGGGGTGCTGTTGTTGCGGTTGACTTGTCGGCGCGTATGGTGCCTCGATAGGGGCTGTATCGGAGAAAGCTCCGACATATAGCTCATACGCGGATGTTGATGTGTGGGTGGTGTATGTACATGCATTGTATAAGTGTCGGGGTGGATGGTGGGGGTATGGGTGGACGTTGGAATATATGTAGAAAGAGATCGCTTTAGTACGATGTTTGTCTCTAGGGGTGAGCGAGGAAAATTACGCAGTCCGATTTTTCTTTAAATAAACGGTAATATGATAATGTGAATTATAAAATAATGTGTTGACTTGAGCTACATCGTTTATCTAAATCAATTTATTAAACTAAAAAGGTTTAGAAGTTCAAAAAATACTTTTAACATCGCAAGGCTCTTGTAAACGAGATCGAGCTTTTTTCGAGCTTTTACTCGAAAGAAAAAAGTATTCATTCTTACTTATGAGCGTTTCTAATCGAAATAAGAAATGTTTGAGTTGTTTGTTTACAGCCTCACTTGTTCATACGGAAAAAGATTCCTATGAATAACTTATACATAATTACGTGTACATAAGTTTAATTGGGTGAAAATTGGTAGCTTAGGATAATGTTTGTCTTTCTTATCGAAAAAACTTCAGCCAAAAGCTTTCTTTTTAATCGCTTAATTTTCTTTTGTTTTATGGTAAAAGATGAATTTTTCAAATATATAGGATTTCTATTTTTTTTATACACAATGTTAGAACTGTTTTTCTTTGGTCTCATTGCGATTAATAGTGTGCTCCACGTTAAGTTATCGATTGGTTACTTTTTCGTGTGTTTGTACGTTACGGATAGAATTCCTATTTTCGACGAATAATTCAATATTATTTGATTCTTGTGGATTAAATGTCATGAATTTCTATAGGGACAAATTTAAAAAATCTTTTTTGTGTAGATGCCATATCTTTCAATTTCTGTAAACGGAAAAAAGATTCATATTAATCATTGAATTATAAATAATTAAAACTAGACTTTCAACGATTGTAGCAATGTACAGATTCACAGGTTTTCGAATAAAATGGGACGGTAGTAATTTTATAATTATAAATTTGTATGCAATTTACTGTATCATCATACTATATCCTTTTTTACATATAATGTATTTTCTTAAGTGCACAAATCATTTTCACGAGCTCCGTCACAAACGATCTAGAAAATAGCCACGCTTATTTTATGTACTTGAAGATCGAACTTCTTACTTTTAAACAAATTTTTTAGTATCACGCAGTAGTAAGTAATATCATACAACTCTTTCCATACTCCTTGTACAAAACTCGCGCCACAGCATCCCGTGCCATAGATCGACTCACAAAAGCGAAAGTCGAACTCCGGGAATTGATAATCCTCAATTACGTCTATCTCTATCTCTCACTCTTTTCCCTCTTTCTCCTTCAAATCCGAGCGATAATCAATCCTCCCTCGTGCCGAGAACCTTGAACCGAATGAGTCGCACCCTCCCGACGACTGCGTCGAAATGAACTTCGGCTATACATACGAATCCCGATCTAATCTCCCTACATCTACCTACACTACTCTTCCACTTGCGTCATCGATTTGTCAGTCGCGCGCGCGCGTACACGTCGACGCGTCGATTGCAGTCTAAATATTTTATAGCCCGAAGAGTTTGCTTGGGCTGTTTGTCTCGGCTGCTGATGCGCGATCTACGCACGCAGCGGTCGAGGATCGTGGGAGTAGGGTAAACAATTAGCTTTTGGGGATGTTGTTTTCAGTTTGTGAGAGCGAGAGTTGTCAAGTGAATGAATGGCTCTTTTTAATTTGGGTTGCTGTTTTGGTTGGCGAGTATTATTACGGGGAAGTTTTATCAACATTATGTATATACTATTTATTTAGTGTAGAGACTACTGTTAAGTAAGACTGATGATATAATATAATGAAAATTTATTTATTAGTCCGTTTATTGGCCATTAAATTTTAAATATAATATTATATTAATGACGATCTATAATTAGTAGAAATTAATCGCGTGTGCTAATTATTAAATCATTAAATATTTATATGTATATAAAGGCGTAGCCTATTATATAATTTCCATTAAAATATTACAGAATTTAAAATTGATTAAATGGTTATATGAAGAAATTTAGAAAAAATTTCAAATTTTCGCGTCCCCAAAACCGGTCAAAATTTTTTTTGAAGGCACACTTTCCGGACGCGGTGTTTCTTCTTTCTTATGTCACAAAATATACGGAGAAAATCGTGTACAATTAAAAACGTCTTTGTCTCACATTTTTTTTAAAGGTTGAACTTTTTCAGGAAAATGGCAAAAAAGCCCTTTCTTTAAACCTCAGCCATTTAGCCCAGAAACGATCAACTCAAGGTTTCAAAAAAGAAATTGAAACTAGAAATAAAGAACTTTCATTCCCTTTTTTGAAAATTAAAAAATGTCGATTCTTTCAAAAGTTATAAGGGTTTGAAGTTGATCGTCGTTTTTTTTCTTTAAGTTTTTGTCTCATGAGTCTCTTTGATAAACTTTCATGGCTACTTTTGAGGTAGGTGTGGTCACCAGTAACTACTATAGATAACTCATCTCCATTTTTTCCTATGGTAAGTTTGTCCTTGCAACCCTTTTTAATGCAACTATACCTGCAAAAGAAGAATAAATAATATTTAACATATAAAAATGGGTTCCCGGTAAAACGACTTTTTTCCAAATTTTTTTCTTTTTCAAGTTCATTTTTTCCAAATTTAAGATTACATAATATTTTATATGTTTAAATACGTCTCTTTCGCTTGATAAAATCGAAAAAAATGTGATTGTAAGGGAAGACCGAGATATTAGTGAGTGCAAAACGACTGAAGTCCCTTTCATTAAAATTGTTCCTGAAAAAACGATTCAAGTCCATGTTTAGATATTGTTACGTGTGAGCCTATTTCGGTTCACGTACGTACAAAGGGGTCGAGGTGTTCGTGTCGTTCCAAGCCGAGACTCGAAACGATGCAATGAAATACAATAAGAGTGAAAGTATAACTTGGATTATTTATTAAAAGACTTATACGTGAGAGAGAGGTAATCTAACGCGCGTTCGCGATGCGACCGATCGACGTTCTATCGTGTCCACTCGAACTCTTGGCCTCTTGCGTCCGTCTACGTCTCTGATCCTTCCTCTCTCCTTCGACCTGACTTTCGCACTCTCTCTTTCTATCTGCCCCGTGGATGCGCTTCCTTCCGCTTTTATGGTTTCGCCCTCGGGTTCGTGAGTGGGGGACCATTGCTCATCGGCCGTCCGTTCCTTCCCCCTAATTCGACGTTCGATCCTCGTGCCGGTGATTCAGTGCCTCGTGGATACGCTGTTCGCTGCTCTGCTGACTCGCAATAGTTGATGACGTGCGCCTTTGACTTGGCGCATTGCTGACCGGGAGTTTATGTTGAACTACGTGCCTTCATTCTTCGGGTCCGTGCATGAATCGGCATCGTATGCTTTTTTGGGTTCATGGCCGTACGCGCTTGCTCACCGGGAGCTACCATTCGTAATCACCTTTTAATATTCTTAATTGACTTAATATTGTGCATTCATTAGAAAGAGTAAATTATTTTGCAAAAAGAAGTTAGGTTTGTTAAAAAAACAATTTCGAGATGATTTGAATATTTATTTAATTGCACTGCAGATAACATTTTGTATACTATCGCAAATATTTAAAGATGCGATAATAACCTTTCCATTATAAACCTTATAATATTGTAAAAAAAACTTTTAGGAGGCAATTTGCAAGGTTGGAAGGTCAGAAACTTAAAATTGCTACAAGTGATGATAAGTAAAACAGTTATCAACATGCCTTGCGAAGGCTCTGCTGAGGATAAAGATTTATAATCTTGATTTAATTAATTTCATTTTCAATTTATTTTAGCTACATAAAAATCTAAAAGTTTTGTAAACAAGTATACTCCGAATCTCCAGTGTTTCAAAAAAGAATCGTTGTTCTTATAGATTTAGTTTTACGCGCTCCTGCGAATCTAAATCGCGATAAAAGTGTTGGAGAATTCTCGTTATACTCCAGTGTAAAACTACAAACTTTTTTATGTCTAAAATGAACAATTTTATTTTATGTCTAAATAAAAGTCTCAAGCTATTTTATGTCTAAAATGAACAATTTTCGATAAAAATGGGGTTTCTTTCTTTAGTAATAGGTTTTTGAATATTTCGGTCATATAAATGGGCTAAAAAGTTTATAAAAGAAGGCAAAAAAAGCTTTAATTTAAGCTATATTTCAATAAAAAATTTTTATTTTAAAAAAGTTATAGGCTGTTAAAAATAGACTAAGAAAATCACTAAAAATTTCTCATTTTTTTCAAGCATTTAACTTTAAGCATTTAAATTTTAAGCTGTCTTCTTACTTTATTTTTAATAGCGTATAACTTTTTTTAAAATCGACATTTTTGAATGAAATACAGCTTAAATTAAAGCTTTTTTTTGCCTTCTTTTATAAACTTTTTAGCCTATTTATATGACCGAAATATTCAAAAAGCTATTACCCCATTTTTATCGAAAATTGTTCATTTTAGACATAAAATAGCTTCAGGCTCGGAAAAAAGGCCCATTCACAAAAACCCCGAGACATGTGTCTCATTATTTGTCATAAAAAAGTACCTCCTGCAGTTTTAGCCAAATCCGGGACCCGCACCTCTGATCATCTCCTTGTAAGTGATGTGAGTTTAGTGTCGATTAACAATTCTTTACTACAGATGGCGCGTGCCTAATAACTCATACTTTCAGCGCGATGATACGAAATTTCATGTATTCGATTGAGTACCGCAAAAACGACTTGAGTCCAAATATTGTAGTATTTTTAAAAAGATAACCAACTTATTTTTGATCTAATACAATTGTTAAGAAGGTACCAAATACTACACTAAGTAGGCATAATTTCGAAATACAACTTCCATTCATCGATCTGGTGATTCTTCAATGCAAATCATAAAAACGCAATTTCTCAAAAACATAAAAAATGGACTTAAGTTGTTTTATCGGAAACTCACAAAAATATCCAAGCAGCGTATATCGACTCGTGGATTTATCCATTAAGTAAAGTCCATTAAGAGGTAGAGCCACTTTAGGATTTTCAAAAATAATCTTAGGGAGTTAAAGAAATGTCAGCGCATGAGTCGTGTACAATATTTTTCGCAAGAGAGTAAAAAATCGTACTTTGCGCTTCATGATATCGAGTAGATGAATCGGTGTAAGTTTTTTTTACAACTTAACATAACTTAACGTCACTCAACTTTTTAGTGCTATAACAATTCGGCCAATGGACAAACGTCACCCATGATTTGCAGTAATTTCCATATAAAAGAAACGAGAACACAGTATGTTAATATTAAAGGTGAAAAATCATTTATCTCAAACAAAATTATATTTTTTATTTAATTAAAATCTTGTACTGTAGCTACAGAATTATTGCACTATCTAAAAAGGGATGTACCTATTTTTTATATAACACATTTAACGTCCACGATTTAAAATAAATAAATTTTGTAAAAACTCGGTGCTCCTCTATTGTACTCCAGAATATTTCAAAGCATATAGTTTTTCGTCGTTACAATTGTATTGTCTCTTCCCGACGGAGAATTTGACGCAAGATCTCGACTCGAATACAATTTAACAGCGGCCGATTATATTGTAATTTAATCCTTTAAAAATCTTTCGCACGCGCTTGTCAGAAATAATTTACAGTTTCTGGAGTTTCAAAACAAAATAACGAAAGTCCAGAAAATTTGATACGCAAGTGCAAGTAAAGTTTACATTAATCACAGTAGTTAATTCAAGAATTGATCAAATTAATCTGAGGCGCACGGGTGAAAGTACCCTGGCACCTTATTAAAGCCCCTTTCGTCCTCTCGCAAGGTCCTTGCGCATGTTTACTTTGTGATGTAAACATTCGCGGAGACCTGCGAAGTGCCGCTATTAGGCACGATATTTCGCCGCGGTCGATTCCCCATGAAATTATTCAGCGCGCGAATAATCTCGTTACAATATATCTCTGGGAGATCGTGCGCAAAAAATTTTTTTTTCTTTGTTAACCTTCTAAATGTCTTTCTAGGCATCTCGTGAGTGCCCCTGAATTTTTTTAGATTTTTTGGAGCCCTCCAAAAAAACGTGACGTCATATATATGGCCAGATCTAGCATTTTTATCTTTTTTACTTATTTTCAAGCCTAAATAACTCCAAAACGGTGCAATTATTACAAAAAGTGATAAATACATTTTTGCTTGAAAATTTTCTCAATTTTCAGAAAAACATTATTTCAAAGTCATTGGAAAAAGTTTGGAGGCCATTTTGGCCATTTTAAACCTTAAAATGAGCTTTACAAAGGGTTTGATCACAGTTAATGTCAAGCGGATAGTCCTTAAAGTAGTGTTATACATCATGAAATATAGCTGATGTGGTCTCAGAATGTTACAAGAAGTGATTTCCATGTAAAAATTCATTTTATCACCAAAAAAAAACTCCAAAATCAGCTATTATTGTACTCTTCCGAGTCAATAAATTAATTAAATTAACTTATAATTAGACCAATATTATTTCTTATCTATACGCATGAAAAATAACTTTCTCTTATAAAAGAACACTCAAAAACCAACAATTTGACCATTTTAGACTTTCCTATTCTTATAAACAAGTACTTAACAGCCACTGGTTTGTTGCTTTAATTTTGTCAATTTTTGACATGTTTTCTTTGTTATTTTTTCAAGCTACTAATAACCGGTCTATTAAAATACAATTTTTTCTTTTTATTAATAGTACATTACGGTACAAATGACGAAAGTTGAAGTTCCGCTACTGCGTGAAGTTCCACCATATCGCGCAGTGGTGGGCCTTGATCTTTGGTCTTGTGTACCGTATACTATTTTTCTTGATGCCCGGTGGAAAGTACGTTTATAGCACTCAAAATCATAATTTTAATATGACTAGAAATCCAGCGCGCGCAAGCGCGCGCAATTATTAAATCGTTATTATAACAGCATTTTTTTCTAAATTTTCATTGTGTAAATTGTTCGATAATATAATTGGAAAGTAGTAATAGAATTTATGACAAATTCTAAATAAATTATGAATATAATTCTTAGAAAACAATACGGCCAGCGTTATCGCCAGTTAAAATTTTACATTTAAGTAAATGGTTCGAAAAATCTGTTATTCTTAATCGTGTACCGTTACATAAGCCTTCGTGGATACTTATGTTTCTAATAAGCATCACAATACAATGTTTTCTTAAGCGCAATTCATAAGGAGGTAGACTGGATGGATTTAAGGAATTCAGATATTCTGGCAAAAGTATTTCATCTAATTCGCCGTTATTGCAATTATCAGTGCTGTCTATACCAGTATATATGCGTTCACTTGTTAGGTCTAATAAGTCTGTAACTTGTTTGTTGATTTGATCAACATCAATATTTCGAGCTGACAATATAGCACATTTACTCATATGTTCAAATTGTTTTTCTTCAATTAATTTACCGAATAAATGGTAAGCTATATTACTATTCTCATCAAGAATGCAGTGTTTAGGAAGATTGATGTTGTCATGTGTATCATTTAATGTTCCATTACCAACTTCTAAAAAAAATTTTGCAAAATTTACCTCATTTGGCATAACTCTCATATTTGTCGTAAGTGTAAATTTTTGAAAATATTTCCATAATTCGCTATATTTAATGCAAAGATTGAGGGTTTCGTATCGAGTTCCTCTAATTTTAATTGGAAGAAGTTGTCGAAAATCTCCTCCTAGTATAATAATTTTTCCTCCAAATAGCAAATCATTGTTCATGATATGTTGCAATGATCGATTTGCAATTTCTAAAGCATATCTTGGAGCCATTGGAGCTTCATCCCAGATAAATACCTCAGCTTCCTTAAGAGATTGACTTTCTTTGGATTGCGTCTTTATGCTTGATGACGAATCGTGATACATTGGAACTGGCAAGCCAAACGTTTTGTGTACTGTCTTTCCATGTGGAAGTAATGTCGCAGCAATTCCAGTGAAAGCCATTGAATATACTTTAATATTTTTTGACGTTAATATATTATATATATAAAAGTCTTTTCAGATCCTCCTGGTCCATCTATATGCAATTATTTCTGTCATGACTATTAATATCAACTGCACGAAGAATCGTATCTACAATTTCCTTTTGTTCATTATTTAATTGCATATACTGCTGTTGACCAAGTTGCGCCATTTGTGGTAAAGTTGTGTTATTAGTACCATCATTATCATCTGATATATGTTGTTCTACTTTTTGTTCCATGGTAGGAAAAGCAGTTAAAGCTCTACCTTCCACGTTTAATATGGTATTAATATGAGCATAAGCTTTTTGATGACTAATAGTTATTTCATTTGTTCGAAAAAAATCCTCAGACATAGCATCTTTGAATTTGCCCCATAACTCTTCGGGATGAACAGGTTGACAATGGATACGAACAAACAAAACAAAATACGAACAAACAATCGACGAAGTTGTACGGGCATCATCCACACGGTTGCTTCATTCATAGCTCTAATCCATTCTTCATCGTCTTCTATGAGACCCAAAGATAAACATGCCGCTGTAAATGTAGATTGTATGATACCATTAACAGTTTTTAAATCATTGAAACTTATAGCACCTTTTACATGCAATAGTAATAGTCGCAAATGAAATAATTCTAATTGAGTTGGACTAATTGAATACATACGCCCAATAGAATTAAAATGTTGTTTACGGACTTGCCAACTTGTAACTGTTGAACCACCATCCTTATGTTTTTTATGAACAAAAGAATTTGGAATGTCTACATAGAAATACTGTCTGGCTTCTGGATTTTCTAAATTTAGCTTGAAATAATCTAGTAACATACTACTCGAACAATTTAGATTTTTTCTAATACACTGTTCATTGCCAACAATCATAACATATTGTTGATTGGGTAAATGTACTGGTAATCTTATTATAGCATGACTTTTATCTTGTAATATTTTACTAAGTATACGGTAACATGCTTCAACAGGTCCGACATATCGAGCCTCTAGAAAATCTTTAATCTCATCGTGGTTAATTAGTCTGTTTTCATTAGATTCACCAATTGTCACAGTGGCTGCGTCATGGCCTTTATAAATATATTTATACGAATATTTAACAGATCTAATACTTGCAACTACCTCTATGTTAATATGACAGTTAAATATTTCTAATAAAGTTGGACAGTATGGTACAACCCATCTATTATCAACTGCATTGCCATTGGTTTGCTCATAAGAAATGCCAGTATCTTCTCTGCGATAATTAGGATAGCCATTTTCATCCATATTTGTTTCGTTTAAAAAACGTTTAGGAAATTTTTTAGAACACTTTCCATCAACCTGACACCAATTACCACGTGGACCATGTATCATATTTTTCAAAACAATTTCTTGCAATATAGGTTTTTGTGCATCAGGAATTTGGGCAGAAATAAATCTATCAACAACCTCTGGAGTAGTAATCTTAAAACCATGTGCTAAAGTAATTAATAAGTGCATGTGCGGTAAACCTCTTTTTTGAAATTCAATCACGTATACATATGCTGGAACATCGCCAAAAAATTTTTTTTTTAATGATTAAATCAAGCAAACGTTCTTTTTTTAAGTGAAATACTCTGGCTACTATATCAGGTCTATCAGAAGTCTGTTGATGTGGTAAAAGATTTTCTACTATCTCTGGCCATCTGGGGTTACATGTCATTGTAAGAAAAATATCAGGTTTACCTTTGCGATTGATTATGGCCATTGCATCTTGATAACATTGTTGCACGTGGCGAGGAGAACTAATGAATGTTAAGGAAGAATAATTGTTTTTCCAACTTGCCCATTAATATCATTAGCAGAACGTTCCATATAATCGTGCAATCCTTGATATGTATCTGCCTTAATTTCTTTTTTATAAGTTTTACAATATATAATTCTATCTTTTTCTATTTTTACATAAGCATCTACTACATATTGTTGAAACAATCTACGTCCTAAAATAAAAGGATTGAATTCGCTGGGTCTAATAGCTATTCTATATCTAGTATAAGCTAAACGTGTTACACGCCGATTATTACCACCATTGTTTCTATTTATGCGTTGTAAATTTTGATGCCATCCTTGAGTTCCGTAAGGGTAAAATAGTGGATAAATCCATGGTTCAACGTTAGGATCCATTGTACTCACATACTGTAAAGTTTTAGTGTTTTTGTTTCGAATAGTTACATAGACTGAAAAAACTCTGGCACACAAGACGCACAAAACGAGGGACGTATTTCGTCCCTTCGGTTCGGCACGGCTGTTGTCCCGTAACGGTGCTACTGATTCCCCCTGGCGGCGCGTATACCATATTTTAAGGCGAATTTAGGTTAGGTTTTAAAAGTATTGGCAATATTTGGTATGTATTACGTGCCAGAAGGGGAGATGTGCTATGCCGAATTCAGGGACGAAATAAGCCACTCGTTTTGTGCGTCTTGCGTGCCAGAGTTTTTTCAGTGTAGGATTCTGGAATTTCGCCATCAGCAGTTGTAGAAAAAATAGCGGCTACTTCATTAGTTGGCTGAAATTTGTACCTTCGTCTATCAGTACCTGGTTTTAATGTAAATAATAATTGCAACTCTGGAACTGTTTCATTGTGATTTAACAAAGATTGTTGATTATTTATTTCTTGTTTCATCATTTCGTATGATTTAGCAAATACATTATTTTCTCTTATGACTTTATCTAATATTTCCAACGTTTCATATTGAATTTTGAAGTGTTTGCAATACGTTCGTAGATTGTAAAAACATGCCATAAAAACAATATTATCACATATTAAGTTCGTCTACGAGGAGTTTGAATTTCTCCTCATGAACGCAACGTCGCCATGCGTTCATGAGGAGAAATTCAAACTCCTCGTAGACGAATTTAATATGTGATAATATTGTTTTTATGGTATGTTTTTTATATATTATGTCTAATATGGTTTTTTGTTTATAAATCTACATGTTTTTAAAACTATGCTTTCGAAGCCCTGATGAAGAAAGTTAATAACACTTTCGAAACGTTGGTGTAATAAATTCATCAAAACAAATTGGATCGTCTCAAGTCCGTTTTTTACTCCTTCAAATAGTTTCATATTGAAGATCAGAATTTTGTTGTATTCTGAAATCTACAGCTTCTAATGGATCAATAATGAAAAGTTGTCCATACGAAGGACAGTCATTGTCTTGTGGATATAGGGCTACGGAAGCGCCTAAGTGCCACACAAAGCGGTGGCGCTAGTGCGCTTTTCACTCGCCACCGGTGACTTGTGATAATATTATCTTCAAGCGGCGAGTATGTCGAGAAGTAAAAAAAAAACAGCAAAGAAAACTAGAAGTAAACGAGAAGCAAAGAAAACGTTACTTTTTTGTATATTTAATCTATATAAATAAAAACCTTTTATTCAAGGTAAGCTAATAATTTTTAAAATCTAACCCCTTTAACTAATTTAGAATGAAAAGTGTAACTCTATCTTAACCAAATACATGCTACACAGGATTTCAAATATTAGAGACGATCATAATACACAACTCTTTTAGAAGAAAACTTTCATACCATACTCGATCAACTTTCAAAACAATGAAGTAGAATGACATACTTAAAACTGAACTGCGTCAAAAAACCAAAATAAATCCAGATTTTGCACTGCTTGAGGTATGTACATAAGGAAATTTTAAAGAAATAATATTTATAAACTAATAATACCTTTTTTATGCATTTTGAAATTTTCATGTCATATTTTTCAGGAATAGAAAACTGAAAATTTTCCATAATGACTGAAGTAACCGTTAATGATGATGAAATCATAGTCAATTTCATAGTGGAACATAAATCTATTGCTTTTGAAACATTAAGATACTATTTCCCAAATGCAATGGGCCTATCATATAGAATAAGTAATAAAACATTCTATTTAGAATTTGCAGAGGATTATTTATTGTTGAATCCTCAAATCCGTATATATGACTTAGTTAAATTACAAGGTACTATTTAAAAATTCTAGCAAGTATCAGAAATCGTAGCTTCAAATTAATAAGATGTCTTTTCTTGTTTTAGATAATGATGAAAAATGTGCTAATGATGACTCCAAAATTAGACTTATAAGAAAATATTTTTATAAAAAATATAGTTATAGTGAAAATATGTGGTATTTTAAGAAGTAAGCATAGTATAAATATTTCTATTCGTACATTAAAAAGATTATTGAAAATAGAAAACTTAAAAAGAAAAAATGTGAAAGAAAGTTCAGTAGAAGAGATTGTTACTGCTATTTTACAAGAATTAAATGAAGAAGGTTGCAATTTTGGTTATAGATCTATGTGGCGTCGTTTACAAAATGTTTATAATATTACTGCAAAACAGAAAACTGTTTTAAAACTTTTGAATATTATAGATTCAGAAGGAGTGGAAGAAAGGTCTCGATACAGATTAAAAAGAAGGCAGTACATGACTGAAGGACCTAATTTTATTTGGCATACAGATGGGTATGTCAAAATAAAAAGGTATGGATTTGCAATTCATGGAGCCATCGATGGTTTCTCAAGAAAAGTACTATGGTTAAAAGTAAGCTCCACAAATAACAATCCTGACGTTATAGCTAGATACTTTTTAGAAACAGTTATGTATTTGAAAATGGTTCCTACAATTTTACGAACAGATAAAGGTACAGAAAATTCATTAATAGAACTGTTACAAAAAGCTTTACGATCTGATCATGAAGATGAATACGCAGGCATGAAAAGTCACATATATGGAAAGAGTACTTCTAACCAACGTATAGAGCGACACTGGAGTATCTTAGACAGCAGATTTTAGATTATTTTATTAACATATTTAAAATAATGGAAAGTAATTATATTGTTGATGTTAGCAATCCAGTACATATTGAACTTCTACGGTATTGCTTTGGACATCTGATTCAAGACTCCCTTGCTTTAATTAGAAAAGAGTGGAATGATCACCGTATAAGAAAACAAAATAATAGAAACATATCTGGAGGAATACCGAATATTTTGTATTATTGGCCAGAAAAGTACAACAGTGTCGATTGTAAAAAATCAATCAATGAAAATGGAGTGAAGAAATTAATGGAAGAATATTCAGTTGATTACAAGCTATATAGTGAAGAAATAGAAGAATTAGTTAAATTATTATCACCACATGTACAAAAACCTTCTTCATATGAAGAATCGTATAACCTTTTTATTAAATTAGTTGAAATGATTAAGTCTAATTGTGATAATTCATAGTAGCGTTTTTTCCTTCTACAAGGATTTCCAATGTATAATATTTGTTAATAAAATAATAAGCTTTAAATGTAAAATACATAAAAGTGAATAAATGAAAATTCGAAAATATGTTTATTGTATTTATTTTAATAGTACAAACATATTTAAATACAGTTGTAATAGCACTTCCAAAATTCTTTTTTTTTGTAACATTATCTGACTTATGAAACAGTCGTAATCATAATGTCAAAGTTATAACTTATCACTTCTTACAGTTCGAGTAATATAAACAAAATATTTTGAATAATGTAATCCTTTATAATCGCATAACTAAATAAGTATGTTACAACTTATAAATATTGTATTTTTATAATCGCTACTGTATGTTACAACTTTGTATGAGATAATACTGCCATTTAAGTTTTTAATCTATTAGTATTTAATACTTGATTAACATTATCTGTATAATAACACCATCTGACTTATGAAACAGTTGTAATCATTGTTCTGAAATCTCGATAAAATAGATCATTATGATAAATATTACTTTTTGTATCTTTATAAATTACAACCTACATATACTCTTTTTAGTTCCGATTTTTAAACGGCTTTGTAGCATGGCATTTTTTAATAACGATAGTAAAATTATCTGTAATTTCCCCCCTTAGCGGTTAACGCAGAGGTTAATGCGCTAATAAGCCGTGATCGCGAAGACATTTGGTTTCGAGGACACATCTTATCCTTCCGCCGACTTTGTCGATAAAAGGAAGGACCACGACACGGTAAACATAGAGGTGGACCCGTGGGCGTTTGGCAAACGGGGAACATTACAAAATATATATAACTAAAAGATTCTAAACATAATTGAAACGCGTTGCTACGTTACGGGGTCGTTTGGAGCCCGAGCGAAAAAGAGAACGATTCATTCCTCGTTCTGCCGTCATTGAGAACGTTCGCTTGTAATTAAAATCTAGTTGCTAACTGTCCAAAGTAAAAATACACTTATTTTAACAAAATACAATAAAAGTCTCCACTTATTGACGCGTTCCGAATAATTTGGCGCCCAACGTGGAGCATTTCAACTCGGAAAATAAGGGAGACGAGCGGAAGAAAAAGTCCAGCGAAGAAGGCGTTCATCGATAATGCCGAGGAAGCAAACGGTGAAAAAAGCAGGAGGACCTTCTGCAAAGAAACCTCGCCGGCTGAACGATGCGCCGCCTTCACCGCCTGCAGAAGACGGCCCCGCATCCGCTCCGATTATAATTTCAGGTAATCGCCAACGAAATTCAAAATACCTTTTCAGAGAAAAAAAGGACAGAAAATTCAATAAAAATTGGAGAAACGATAGAGAAACCGGAGCGTATTCTAGGTTTACAGTGGTTAACAGACACGGACGAGCTTAGTTTTAGAATAGAGAACGCTAAAATTCCTTTAGATTTATTGAATGGCGATCGGGTTCCTAGTAAGCGTGAAGTATTAAGTATTGTAATGTCTATATTTGATCCTCTTGGTTTATTGGCTCCTTTTATAATTCAAGCGCGTATTTTAATGCAAAATATTTGGAAAAGTGGTATTAACTGGGGCGATAAATTGACTGAAAAAGATTATAATAGTTGGATAACTTGGTTAGACGAGCTTAAATTCATTAGTCAGTGTAAAATTCCGAGATGTTACAAGTTAAATAATACTGAAATTAACGAAACTGAGTTACACGTGTTTTGCGAGGCGAGTGAAAATGCTTACGCAGCCGTAGCATATTGGCGTTTTAAATTAAAAAATGGAAATTTTCATACGTCAATAATTATAGCTAAAAGCAGAGTAGCTCCTTTGAAACCCATTACTATCCCTCGATTAGAGCTGCAAGCGGCAGTTTTAGGTGTACGGCTAGCTAAACTCGTTGCTCAGGAACATAGTTTGAATTTTGAGCGTCGGGTTTTTTGGTCGGACTCGCAAACCGTTTTGCAATGGTTAAAAACAGATCCTCGTACATACAAAACTTATGTAATGAATAGATTGGGTGAGATATGCGAAGAAACTGATGTGAAAGAATGACGTTGGGTACCCACGAAAGATAATCCTGCGGACGATGCTACTAGAAAGGCCCCGGACGCAATTCAAAATAATAGTCGTTGGTTTTTAGGCCCGCCTTTCTTACGCGACAATGAGTGTTCATGGCCGGTGGCTAATACAATCGTGCGAAGTATTAATCAGTTCCCGAACGAAAAAGTTAATAATGAAAACGTTTGTACCTTGCAAGCTAACATTACACCTACCTTTTTACCAGATTTTTCGAAATTTTCTACATGGACTCGTTTATTAAGAGCTACAACACGGTTACTAGATGCTAAAGATACATTTTTAAAAAATAATAATGTCTCGGAATTAAAACAAAAAAATTTAGCTTTAGAATTATGGGTAAAAGAGATTCAAAAAGATTCATTTTTTAAAGAAATAACGTCACTAAAATCGAACAAGATGATTGCAAAAGATAGCCGTTTAATAAAAATATCACCGTTTTTAGATAAAAATGAACTATTACGTGTAAACGGGCGCATCGAATACTTTCCCGACAGTCAAGAAAAGTTTCAGCCGCTAATTTTAGACGCTAAACACCCCGTGACTCAATTAATATTAAAATACTATCATGAAAAATTTTATCATAAAAATTTTGAAACAATTATAAATGAATTACAGCAAAAATTTTGGATTTTAAGTTTACGAAAAACGTTGAGAAGTATTATTAGTAAATGTGTTATTTGCAAAATGATTCGAGGTCTTCCGAACAGTCCAAAAATGGTTCAACTTCCAGATGCGCGACTAGGTTATCGTCTTCGTCCTTTTAATTTTTGCGGGATAGATTATTTTGGGCCTATAGTGGTTAAAGTTGGTAGAAGGAGAGAGAAAAGATGGGGTGTTTTATTTACGTGTCTGTCTATCAGAGCTATTCATCTTGAGCTTGCTCACAGCCTAAGTACTGACTCGGCAATAATGGCTATACAAAGATTTGCGGCGAGAAGGGGTTTTCCTCGAGTAATTATTTCTGATAACGGGACTAATTTTAAAGGCGCGAATTTGGAATTGAGGGAGGTTATCGGTAAATTACAGAAAGAAAAACAATTAAATTTTGCACTGAGAAATAACTTTGAGTGGCGTTTCAACCCTCCCACAGCTTCACATATGGGGGGAGCATAGGAGAGGTTGATTCGGTCCGTAAAAGAGTCGCTACATGTGATTTTAAAAGAGCACGCTCCAAAAGAAGAGACTCTCTTGACTGTACTCGCCGAAATCGAACATAGTGTCAACTCGCGTCCGTTAACTATTGTATCATCCGATCCGCAAGAAAAAGAAGCACTGACTCCGAATCATTTCTTAATTGGAACATCCTCCGCAACTATTAATCTATGTCAATCTAACGCCGAAATATGTACAAAGAAAGAATGGCGCATAGCGCAATATTTTGCCGATGCATTTTGGCGTCGTTGGTTACGGGAATATTTGCCTTTGTTATTGCCTCGTAAGAAATGGGTTACTTCCGACGATCCCTTAAAAAAAGGCGATCTAGTATTAATTATTGATAATCAATCACCAAGAAATCATTGGAAGAAAGGGGTTGTTGTACGAATTTTCCCGGCCAAAGACGGCGAAGTGCGCATTGTTGAACTAAAAACCGCTACTGGCTTCTTTACACGCCCAAGTCGAAAATTAGTAAAGCTTTCTGAGGCTGTACAAAACATCTGAGTTTTGTACGGGGTGGGGAGTGTTCCGAAATCTCGATAAAATAGATCATTATGATAAATATTACTTTTTGTATCTTTATAAATTACAACCTACATATACTCTTTTTAGTTCCGATTTTTAAACGGCTTTGTAGCGTGGCATTTTTTAATAACAATAGTAAAATTATCTGTAATTTCCTCCCTTAGCGGTTAACGCAGAGGTTAATGCGCTAATAAGCCGTGATCGCGAAGACATTTGGTTTCGAGGACACATCTTATCCTTCCGCCGACTTTGTCGATAAAAGGAAGGACCACGACACGGTAAACATAGAGGTGGACCCGTGGGCGTTTGGCAAACGGGGAACATTACAAAATATATATAACTAAAAGATTCTAAACATAATTGAAACGCGTTGCTACGTTACGGGGTCGTTTGGAGCCCGAGCGAAAAAGAGAACGATTCATTCCTCGTTCTGCCGTCATTGAGAACGTTCGCTTGTAATTAAAATCTAGTTACTAACTGTCCAAAGTAAAAATACACTTATTTTAACAAAATACAATAAAAGTCTTCACTTATTGACGCGTCCCGAACAATCATAATATCAAAGTTATAATTTATCACTTCTTACAGTTCTAGTAATTTAAACAAAAAATATTTTTAATAATGTAATCCTTTATAATCGCATAACTAAATAAGTATGTTACAACTTATAAATATTGTATTTTTATAATCGCTACTGTATGTTACAGCTTTGTATGAGATAATACTGCCATTTAAGTTTTTAATCTATTAGTATTATATTTAATACTCGATTAACATTATCTGTATAATAACACCATCTGACTTATGAAAAAATTGTAATCATAATATCAAAGTTGTAATTTATCACTTCTGCAATTTAAGTTTTTAATTTATTAGTATTTAATACTCGATTAGATTTTTATAAGGAAAATTATATTTTTAAGGAAAATATTTAAACTAATATCGCATTTCAATATTTTAGTCTTGTCATTGTACTTAAAATATTCTAACTTTCTATAAACTATAATATTAATATCGCAGACTGGCGTAAATCTTATTGATTTAATGAAAAACAAATTAAATTTGAAAAAAGACGTTAAAAATTGGTCCATATAACTTCATTCTTGTGAAAGTTTATCTATTATAACATCAAGAGTGGGACGTTTCTCTGGGATATAGTTGAAACATTGCCTTATTGAATCTTCTAGAATATCTGGCAAACTTGTTAAGTCTGGCACTTCTTTTTCATTCAATTTTTTTTCCAAAGTAACCATTGATCCAAGACCAAAATCAATGTCCTATACACAAGAATTGCTAAAAAGTTTCACAAGCGAGCAGGCTACTGACCATATGTCAGAATAAATAGTGGCTTCTTTATAATGAAGAAAAACTTCGGGGGCCATATAAAGTGGTGTTCCATCACGCTTCCTCTTTCCTAGTGTCGTGTGCAATTCGGTGGCCATTGTATTGATTCTGCTCAATCCTAAGTCGCACAACTTTACATAATATTCTTTATTAATTAGAATGTTTGCAGAAGGTTTTATGTCACGGTGAACTACCTGCTTTGGGTGCTGATGTAAGAAATGACTTGCTCTACATAGTTGTAATGTAATCCATTTCTTATTATCTTGGCTAAGAAGAAATTTACTTTTTAATCTGTCATTGAACAAAACATCTTTCAATGAGAAACTGTCGAAAAACTCCATTATCAAATGAAATTGGGTCACGCTCACACTTCCTGCCATTATTCGTATGATATTTTCATGACTTATTTGAGCCAAAACAGAAATCTTTCTTAGAATATATTTATAATCGCCAAAAACATCTAAAGATTTTATTGCGACTGGACTTTTCAACCAGTACCCCTTCGATACTGTACCAAACGCTCCTTTGCCGAGAACGGTGTCTGTGAATTGAAAATCCTTAGTTGCAATGATAGTGACCATTGGAATCTTATATAATCCAATATCTTTAAATCTAGATTCATTGCCTTTTTCATCGAATTTATTAACAGAAGTTGGTTTTGAGAAACAAGCACTTGATTTATCAGTTTTCTTATTTTTATCATTTGCTTCAGAATCTGAAACATGAAAAACAAATGTAAATAATAATGTAAATATCTAAAAAAATCATATTATTTTTTGACGGACCTGGACTCATGATATTTTCGATAGATGCAAGTTTGAGACGTTTATTTTCATCAAGTAAGTCCAGTTCCTTAAATGCATGCTTAGCACGTTTTGGCTGGTGGGATACATCTGATTTTTCTGATTCCTTTTCAGAAGAAATGGTAATACTTTTGTCAGAAACGTTTGTAGGTTTATCCATTGAAAAATGTACAGATGGATAATGGTTAAGTACATCAGACGTAGTAAGCACACTTGACTGTTTCGATTCTTTTGAAGTTGCAGAATCTATGAAGTTAATATTTTTAGTATAAGTTATTGATGTAGTTATTTAGAGTATAATATTGTGCATACTTTTTACATTTGTTCAAAAAATTAAAAAGGATCATGTATTTTTATGTACCTGTTTTTTTCTCATCCTTTTTTCTGTTTCAAACCAATAATCTCATTGATTTCTGAAGAAGTAGGGTTTAAAGTTTCTTTCCTTGTAGAACTTTTCAATTCTTCTACTTCTGTCGTTAATACATACATATGTATTCTCCCTGCTTTATCATAAATATCGTAACAATTCCAAATGGAGCAACCGTCTCCAAAATCATCCGTAAAGTTCTCAATGACTTTACCATTTTGTAGTGCTACTTCTATTTTAGAACATTGAAGTGGTATTCGGTATTCTTGTTCTTATAGCATTAAACTGCTATTCTTTTGATGTCTTCTAATTTGTAATCCTTTGTTGTGCGTAAAGTAGTGTTTTTTCCCCCATATGGTTCACTCACTGCTTTATAGCTTTCGAATTACTTGACATCGTATGTTTCCATGTAAACTGTATGGTTTTAAGATCATTTTTCTTTCTTCTATTTATTTTTTTTCCAGTCTCCTGTAAAAAAGTTATTTATATTTTAATAAATATTTATATCAATGCCACTAAACTTAAAATCTTACTAATTATAATATTTACTTTTGGACTAGTTTTGCTTTTATTTTCTCCACTCTTATACATGTCAAGAATTTGGTCGTATCTTAACGTTTTCTTCTCGCTTAATATTTGAGAATGGTTGCTGGAAGTACTTTCAAGATTATCAAGGTATACTACTTCGCAACTTTCAACATTAGGAATTTCCAATTTTTCATTTGATATATTGACATAGTAAACGGAGTCGTTCCTTATAAAAGAAACCCCTGCAGCTCCAGGGAAATATCTCTTTAACGTTTCTAAGTCCAAACGCCCGTTTTGTAATATAAAAGTTCTCTTATGAGAATCATTTACTACAACCACTTCGTCTCTAACACGTGAATCCATCTATAGCACGTTTTAGGTTAGAATTACACTTCTTATTCAAAATTCATTGAAAGGACGAGGTTTTAAAAATTCTTACTTATTAAAGTAACGTTTTCTTTGCTTCTCGTTTGCTTCTATAGATTTCTTTGCCGTTTTTGTTACTTCTTGACGAAGATAATATTATCACAAGTCACCGGTGGCGAGTGAAAAGCGCACTAGCGCCACTGCTTTGTATGGCACTTAGGCGCTTCCGTATAGGGCAGTGTTAATCTGATAATATATTTGTCCTTGAATTTTGAAACAATACGGCTCTGAGCGTCCTGAATTCAAATTTACTAAGTTAGCATTGAAAGAAGCAAATGATAATGAATTATTGTAAATGCGAATGTGTTGAAAAAAATCACTTGATTTTGTATGAGATCCATTAAACAAATCAAGAAGATCCTTAGGAAATATAGGTGTAGGTTCTAAAACAACAGCTCCATGACTACAACAATCTTGAAAAGATAAACCTTTATTTGAAACTTTTTCCGAAACAAAATGTTTTGCTTTACAATGTAGGCGTAGAATATTCATTGGGCCTAAATAATCCTGAGTAATAGGTTGACAGCGATTATCTAATCTGTTTTGTTGAACATTAGGTGTTGCATTATTTCTAGATTCATCGATAATGGCATTACGTGCAGTCTATCGTCTGAGTCTTTGCTTTTCAGCTCTTTTTTGTCGTCGATTTCTTTGGAATACTTCTTCTTCCGTACGAAAGATTCCGCGAGGCATATTGTTTTTTTTCCAATGAATAGAAAGTGTTAAAAATAAATAAATATGTATAGGTATATCAATAAAATCTTTAATAGTGTCTAATAAAATGAATATTAATAACGATCTAAAATGTCTACTTGAAAAGAACCATTTTACGGTTTAATAAAAATAAAGAATAAAAAATATGTATTTTATAGCTTAAAAATAATTTATATCAACTTTCTTTTATCTATAATAATATTATACATATATGAAATAGGTTTGATTGTAGGTTGATTTTTGGTTTGTAAATTTATTTTAGGTTGTAGGTTTTTTCGGTTGTAGGTTTTTTCGGTTATAGGTTTTTTCGGTTGTATTTTTTTGTAGGTTGTAGTATGGTAATTGTAGTTATGTAGGTTAGTTAGTTAATATTTATTTATATTTTATAGGTTTATAAATTATGGTATGAAATAAATGAAACAATATTTTTCAATTATAAAAATTCAATTTTTATTTTTCACTAAACACACTGATTGAAATAATATAAGAAATAATTCTGGTACTATTAAAACTTGAAATATTTTTAATGAAACACGTACACTGTTAAATCGTTTTTTTGTAGATTTACCTTCTTACTCGTCATATCAAAATTGTTGATTTTTATTAAATAATCTGAAACAAAGTAAAATGATCTAATTAATGTTGAAAAAAATACTGAAGGTAACCTTTTAAACTACATTAAATGAAACTGTCTAAAATAAACGAATGAGATCAATAAGTGACTTCCCAGTTGAAAGAGACCGATAAAATACAATAAAAATATCGCATTTTCTATCGGGAAAAAAATACTTCCGATAAAGAGTTTTATAAGTTTTTATCTGCTTTTACTAAATCTATTTCTTTTATAATTTTTTATAGAAAAATACTGATAGGGTTGTCTTTCTGAAATATCAATTTCGATTTTATAAGAATTTGCATATAAATGTTTTATGTAATTTTATAAGGTTAACAGCACTGCGCAATTTTATGTGGGGTAACGGAATTGTTTTATAAGGTTTTATTATTATTTTCGAATAAATGCATACTATTAGAATTTATTTGAATAAACTTATAAAAATTAATATAAGTTTATATTTGTAATTTTACGATTAACACTATATAAGATAGTGCCTATACAAATTATTTTGTGTTCTATAAGAGAAACCGTACTAAATCATTAATAAGATATTATAGCGTGCCCCGTATACGTTTTCTATAAGTTTTAATAAGATACAAACTATAGAAAAACTTTTTGTATAATATATTTTTATCAACTGATTTATATGATTTTATGAAAAATTCTCATATACGTATTAAGTCTATGAATATTTATAAGGCAAACCCAGTAAAATATTCCTCATAAAATTAATATAATTATCTATTTTATATAGGTTAATAATGTTAACTGTTACTTGGTTGCTGATTGTCATATAAAATAATTTGCAATTATGTAAACAAATTTCGGTAAGTAATATTCTCTATGTCTGATTAAAACTTGCATTAGCTTGCTAAAACTTCTTATAAAACCGATAAAATATTTTAATATGTTTTATTTAGTATCTTTGCAATATAAAAATATATCTATAAAATTATTTTTCGAAGTTGACAATTTATTGTTTAAATACATCTAAGATTAATAACAATATGTTGAGAAAAATAACTTTTAATTAACTTGTACTATTACTTTCTTTACTTCCATAGATTTTATTTTTTATTATGTATATTTTATTAATTTTTCAATATATTTTATTTCAACAATTAATTAAATATTACATAAATAGATATATTCATAAATTCATCTTGATTTTTTTTTATAAGTAAATCCCGCTTCAAACGTCTTATAAAAACTAATAAAATTTTGTAGTTTATTGGCAAAACCGCATAGGTTATTAGGTTTCTGCACGCTTTCTTATCTGTTTTATATATTAGACCTTTTCAAATCAGTATGTGTATTTATAATATTGTTACAATTAAGTGCATTTTTTAGCAAAACTCTCCAATATTTAATTTTCTATTAATAAACAATTATTTGTCTAAACACATGATAACAGATAATAATGATTAATATATTATGTAAATTTCATTCATTTTTTAATATATTCTATTCTATTTTACTGATAATCGACACACACACGCGCGCGCACACACACACGCACACACACACACACACACACACACGCACACACACACACACACACACACACACACACCCCCACACACACACACACACACACACACACACACACACACACACCCACACACACACAATTTACGATGAATTATTCTGTAATATTTAAAAAAATAATATAACGTGCAAGCAAAAGGTAATACTTCGGTAACGGTTGAAAAAGTTAAACCCTCAAATGTTTTGTAGTATTAAGAATTTTCGCGACCCAAACAAACTCGACCCGATGACTGTGATTTTGGAAAACAAGTCGCACTGACTGGCTCACCCCACTTCCCCCTCTTAGCGACCGGATAGGGCTTGCTCCTACTTTGTAAATGCATGCCAAGCACCTTAAGGAGCTTCCGAACATCTTTCTTATGACGTCACAGCCAATGAGGAGCGCCGATCGTACCACCCCTTTACTCCTTCTGATCGTTTAGTCTCAGTAGCACGGAAGGCGCCGAAGTGTCAACTACAATAATTAGTGTCAGTGTCAGTGTGATCAGTGAGAGGGCATCAGAAAGAGCATATAGTAAGCTGCAGCAAGATCCAATTATCTACTGTTGACTACCAATTATCTACTATTTGATTTCTCATTTGGACGAGGCAGTACTCATAGTTGTGATCGAACCATTTACTTAAGGTAAGTGTCCCATTTGGCGATGCATACGATTTATAGCCGTATACGATTCCGCGCGTGTCTATCCCTCTGGTTGCGCAGCAGAGAGAGAGAGAGAGAGAGAGAGAGAGAGAGAGAGAGAGAGAGAGAGAGAGAGAGAGAGAGAGAGAGAGAGAGAGAGAGAGAGAGAGAGAGAGAGAGAGAGAGTTTATCGTATATAAGTACTAATCGGTGCCTCCATAAGGGGCTAAAGGGTGAATAGTTTGTTAGGAAGAATATATACTTATAAGCAATAACGCAATGCGTGTGCAATAGATTCCCGCACCGTCTCTTTTGTCGCCCGCGAGCTCAGCAACTCAACAAACTCGCGTACGTAAACAACCCATTTCTTTTTATATGCGCACTAGTTGCGTAATGTACTACTTAAGATTGCGTCGCTCTAGTTTAATTAATCAGCCATTTACGTTAATGACCAATAAATACTGATTACTCTATTTTGTATATGTAAAATTCCAATTTAAAACAATAGAAAATCTAAATACGTAAAATGCCAATAAAAACCGATAAAATTTCTTCTCAACACAAATGTATCTGGCCTTATCTGTTTTGTCAACGGTTTTTTGATCGCGTATTCTTAATATTTAGTATGAGTCTTTAACAATGTTTTTTAATTGAATCAATCATCAATAAATAATTTAATCCCCTTTTATATTTATTTCAAAAATTCTTAAAAAATTGTTATAATAGAAAATCTTAATTATAATTTTTTTTTATTTTCAGAAATGTATTATTACGTTAAAAAGGTGGATGATTCATCGTTGCATATAGTTTCCGAAAAAGCGATACCGCATGTTGAACATCCAGTCAATAAATTGAAGAAATATAAAATCGTTTTAGAGGGTTCATCAATTCCATTTGATGCTTTTATCCTATTTTGTGAAGGTAAGAAAAAGTTACACTTATGTCAATAATTAAGTAAAATTTTGCTATTATATATACATACTCCAATATGAATAACCTTTTCTCTAATATATTTTATCTCTTATATTTCAGAATCACTAGATAAATTGGATAAAAAAATTCAGACGCAACGGCTCAGATTGCCGACACCAAACTTAGTCGAGTCAGCTTCAGACTTAACAGATGTTGAAGTCCCAACTAAAAAATTGGTGGAGAATAAAAATATTAATAATCAAAAATCCCTCTTGGAAAAAAAATTGTCTGAATTAAAGGTCAAACAAGTAAGTGCCAAGTATATAAATATACGTATATAAAACAAAGTAATTTCGAACAATTTTGAAATTTTTTCATTCTTAAACGTAGACTATAATTATTATATGCAAACTATATTTAGTAACATTTTAGACGGTTAAATTATAGTTCCTTTTATAAGATGATTGTGCTCAAAGTCAGAGTACACGCGCCATCCCTACTTTACCAACATACTTTTTTCATTAATTTCAAAATTATACATTTATTTGGAGAAACCCGAATTTTAACTCCCTTGTTTACGTGACAATAACAACACGTACCTATTCTTAAAATCGGCGATGATTAACACTTCCGAAACCTTTTAATCGTACTTACAGGTGCTCACGTGAACGTTTGATTGGTTACCGGTTCAAATGACTTATCAGTGAATAAATTGGCTTGTATTACACCACCAGTATATAACGGATATAGGCGGCTATAATACGGCTCGCGCGGCCGGCGAGTCACGAGTTTTTGTGTCTCACTATATATATATTTATATATGCGCGTAATTCCGATACATTTTGATGCTATTAAATTGTCATTTATGGTCCCCGCGATTATTTATAGCTCTTATAACGATATATACGCTTTTTTATGTCCCACAAAAACAAACATAACATGTGCAACTATATAAAATAAGCGTCTAAAAATATATTTATAAAAATTTACAATTAAGATGTTTTCCAATTTTTCATTATACCAATTTTTTAAGAATTTTTTAAATAAAGATAAAAGGGGATTAAATTATTTGTTGATGATTGATTCAATTAAAAAAAAAGTTAAAGACTCATACTAAATATTAAGAATACACGATCGAAAAACCGTTGGAAAAACAGATAAGGACAGATACATTTGTGTAGAGAAAAAATTTTATCGGGTTTTATTGGCATTTTACATTATTTGGAATTTTACATATACAATTAAATTGGAATTTTACATATACAATGTAAATTGGAATTTTACATATACAATATAGAGTAATCAGTATTTATGGGTTATTAACGTAAATGGTTGATTACTTACACTGGAGCGACGTAATGTTAAATAGTACATTACGCAACTAGTGCGCATACAAAAAGGAATAGGTTGTTCACGTACGCCAGTTTGTTGAGTTGCTGAGCTCGCGGGCGACAAAAGAGACGGTGCGGGAATCTATTGCACACGCATTGCGTTATTGCTTATAAGTATATATTCTTCCTAACAAACTATTCACCCTTTAGTCCCTTATGGAGGCACCGGTTAGTACTTATATACGATAAACTCTCTCTCTCTCTCTCTCTCTCTCTCTCTCTCTCTCTCTCTCTCTCTCTCTCTCTCTCTCTCTCTCTCTCTCTCTCTCTCTCTCTCTCTCTCTCTCTCTCTCTCTCTCTCTCTCTCTCTCTCTCTCTCTCTCTCTCTCTCTCTCTCTCTCTCTCCTCCCTCTCTCTCCCCCTCTCTATCACCCTCGCTCTCACATACATACACACACACACCCCCACACACACACACACACACACACATTCCTCGCCCATTTTCTGCGGCTTATCGCGACGATCCGAGGTAGTCCGGTGCTTGCCGGGCGCGCGCGGCTTTCGCGCAATTTTAACCGCACGCCGCGCTCTTCAAGAAGGGAAAAAAGTATTTATTATGTACACCTATAAGGCACTCACGCGGGTACTTGTCTACCGGCTCGCGATGACTCTTTTTCAAAGATCATGATAAAGGGTGGTATGTGATCGCGATATCGATCGGTTGTATTTTATACATATAGTTTCGTGAATTTTCCTGTGTGTGTGTGTGTGTGTGTGTGTGTGTATATGCGCATAATTGGAATACATTTTAATCCTATTAAACTGTCGTTTATGGTCCCCGTGACTATTTATAGCTCTTATAAGGATACGTACGCAAATGTAGACTCTTCTTTCCGAACAAACCACTTTATACGCTTTTTTATGTCCTACAAAAACAAACATAATATGTGCAACTATATAAAATAAGCGTCTAAAAAGCGATCGAGTAAAAACACATCACACGTCTAGCCAATGCGCGCGGATCGAACGTGATAGCGTTTTTCTTTCTTCTAAAACAAACATAATATTGCAACAACATAAAATAAGCGTCTAAAAAGCGATCGAGTAAAAATACATCACACGTCTAGTCAATGCGCGCGTATCGAACGTGATAGCGAGTCGCACAGAGAAAGAGACAGAGATATGGCTTATTAATCCGGAAGGGCTGCACTGCGCGGTAAATTAGCTGCATGCAGGGCGCGCGAAAGCGCGAGAGATGCGTGCCGTGACCTACACATTGCTTATACACGCACACAGCACACGGCTAATAATAATGGCCAGTGCACGTGCGCGCGGCCGGTTGTGATAAGCATTCGGGCACTTCACCGAGGATTGGCCACTTCTCGCGAGTTAATGCGCGACGGGGTTAAAATCAACGTAAAAATATAAAGATTTTTTACGATAATTACTTCGCATATTATAACATACGTAACGTCATAACTTGAATGAACGGCACTTGAAGTAACGAAAACACATTAAAAAAAATCAATAAAACACTGGAATGTTTTCAAATTTCTATTCGATTATAATTTAGAAGGTCTCGTTTTCTTCCTTGTTTAATTTCAGAGAGAGGTACCTCAATAAAATATGGAAAATTATCAAGACCTATAGAGTGCCGCCCAATTGTTTATAAGAATATGCGTATTTTTTACAAAGAAAAGGACGTAACAATGTAGGTCTTGATAATTTTCCATTTTCTATAGTGGTATTTCCCTCTGAAATTAAACAAGAAAGAAAATGAGACCTTCCAAATTAAAATCGAATAGAAATTAGAAAAGATTCCAGTGTTTTATCGAATTTTTTTAATGTGCTGATATTTACTTCAATAGTTAAATATAATCTTATAATATGCGAAGTAATTATCGTAAAAAATCTTTTTATTTAACGTCGATTTTAACCATAGAACTACCTTATAGTACATTTCGATACAGGTGCGGAAGGTGATTATTTAGCTCATGTGACGTTTTTCGCACGAGCGAAGCGAGTGAGAAAAGTCACATGAGCTAAAAATCTTCTTACGCACCAGTTTCGAACCGTATTTTATACCACGAGAGCCGAATAATCATATTAAAGTTATGATTTTGAGGTTAGAGTGGTATAAATGAGATTTCATGCACTCGACGCAGGGACATAGAGGAAAAGAGTCCCGTTGAATTGGGGGAGTATAAGAATATAAAGTTAGAGTATAGACACGCGCGTGATTCGCCGTAATTCGCCGTGATTTTTTTAGATTTTCATTCGTTTTGTATAACGCGTTTTTCGGGCATTATTGCGCAATAATTATATGTTAAGGTATATACGAAGCGAATATATACTACGGTATACTACTGTGTATATAGACGTGGCAGTGCAAGTGACACTTGTCAAACTTGCACTGCCACGTCTATTATACAGAGTAGTATACCGATATATCTTAATCTGACATTTTGCTCCCTATATACCTTTAAATATAATTATTGCGCTATTATGACACACACACACACACACACACACACACACACACACACACACACACACACACACACACACACACACACACACACACACACACACACACACACACACACACACACACACACACACACACACACACACACACACACACACACACACACACACACACACACACACACACACACACACACACACATCCATACGGACATTTTCTAAAAATAGTGTATTTCGATTCCAAATTTGCTAAATAACATTTCTAACACATTATCTCATAAACTTTTTTTTTACTATCACAAAGCTTCCTCTATGAGGAAGCAAAAATAAAAATTAACATAGATTCAAATACTTAGATATATAAATTTAATTAATTTACGATATTTTTAACACTTACCTCGTAGATTGCAACGATAAGGTTGGGTATTGGATGTAAGGGCGAAAAAGCGTGTGCGGCGTGTCCGTCTCGTACGAAGGGTATGTGGAAGCGGAACTCGACAACGGAATAACGATAGAAATTGTCGCGGGCGTCGCTGCACTGCAAAAACAAAAACCGGAAAATTTTTCAACTAAATAAAACTCTTGGAAATATTTCAACTAAAATATTATTTATTCATTTTATTTTATAATTTATAAATAAAGAATATTTAAATTAGAAATTATTTAGCATAAACCTAGAAAATAAATCTGGAATTTTAATTTTAAATAACAATTAAAAATCTTATTCTTATAAACTATAAAAATTCAAAATTCGCGGTTCTTCTTGTTGAATCTATAGACTAAAATCAGCGGACCAATCACATTAACGTTTTCGAGGCTTCACAACATCCGGTCATCACTTTTTTAAGAGAGGATTATTCGGCTCTCGTGGTATAAAATACTGTATGACACTGATGTGTAAGATGATTTTTACCGCATTCGACTTTTCTCACTGCGAAAAACGTCTTCTTCGGTAAATAATCACATTCCCTACCCGTATCATAATGTACTATTACATAATTAATCTCGCCGATATATATTTTGCCACCGACAATAACACCGTAATAGCATGCATTCAGCTTCTCGCATGTAACCCGACTGATTCTCACTTTTTCTGCTCTGACTCTTAGGAGTCTTTCATTTCATCAAAGCTCGAGCGTGTTGAGTTCGATGCTCGCCCCGACATTTGCTGCACAAGCGCAGCGAGTGCTGCTGGTCGGGGGGGGGGGGGGCATCGAAAACATCACGTTCGAAAACATCAATTTTCTATACATACACTGAAAAAAAATATTGGTAGTTTCAAGTAAATATTTAGTTGAAACAACTACATGATTTCATTAGAGCCTGCTAATTAAATATTATATTGAATCCGCTAATTTAGTTATTTAAAATAACAAAATATTTAGTTACATGAACTAAATATTTACTAAAAATAAAGAAATATTTTATGAAGTTAACTAAACGATTCATTGTATCAACTAACAGGTTATTTAGATTGATAAAATATTAAATGAATTCTATAAAATATTGTATTGAAATGACTAAATAATTAAAGCAACAAAATAGTTTATAAAATTGACTAAACGATTCATTGCACAAACTAATTAGTTATTAAGAACAACGAAATACTTAATCAATTTGATAAAATATTTTATTCAAATTACAAAACATTTATCTGGAGCAACAAAATATTTTATGAAATTGACTAAATAATTTATTCCATCAACTAACGGGTTATTAAGAACAATGAAATACCTAATCAATTTGACTATAAATTTTCTTGAAATTATAAAATATTTTTCTGGTGCAACAAAATATTTTATGAAATTGACTAAACGATTCATTGGATGAACTAACAGATTATTAAGATCAATGAAATACTTAATCAATTTGACAAAACATTTTACTGAAATTACTAAGTATTTACCTGGAGCAATAAATAATTTTGTGAAACTGACTAAACGATTCATTGTATTAACTAACAATTTATCTTGTTTGATAAATTATTCAATTATGTTGACTGAATACTTGTTTGTAATTACTAAACATTTAATTAAAACAGTGAAATATTTTATGATACTAACTAACCACTGCATTAGATTAACGAAATATTTAATAAATATGAATAAATGATTTGTTGAATCAACTAACTGTTTAGTCAATTTTACAAAATATTTTGCTAATTATTTCAAAAAAATTATAAAAATTTTTTTTTTAATAATTTTGAAATAAAAGTTTTTTCTTCCTTGTAGCCTTTTCGTACAACCATCCGCATTGAAGTTGGTGATTTTTCCTGAACTCCTGTAACTTAATATGGATTCTGCATAGTTATTATATAGTAATTTTATTAATATTAAATCAAATTATTATTACATATTCGCATTAATTTATATTAATTATCGCTCGCAGTTTCGCATTTACATATTATCTAACAGAAAAAAACGCAGAAAAAATTTTTGACCTAAGGTGGGATCGACCTCGGGACCCTCGGATTACAAGGCTAACGCTCTAACCGCTACGCTACGCAACGCTTGTACCCTACAAAATTTCAATTTTAACTAAGTATAGAGTTGCATGTAAATGTAAAATATCGCGCACATCAATCTAATAATTAATTATATTCTTATAATTAATATACATTCTTAATTACATTTTAATTAATGATTTATAAACTCAATAATATGTGTGTAACTCATCATTTGTAACTAACGATTTATTTGAAACTATGAAATATTTAGTAAACTTTAATATAAAAGGCCGTGTGAAGTACCGACACGATCTCTACCTTACCGGCATCAACATTTTAGATTGTAAAACCTGTTAGTTACAGTTACTAAATATCTTGTCGGCTTAATAAAATGTTTGTTTAAAACAAGTAAACATTTAGTAAGAATGACAAAATATTTGGATACAAAGACATTGGCATTTCAAATAATTTATTAGTCAGACCTAACAAACATTTATTTAAGTTGACTAATTGTAACTTAGTAATCGCGAGACAAATTTTTTAACCAATATTTTGTTGGTGTGAGGAAATAGTTTTGTAGATAGAAGTACGCAGTTACTTCTTTTAACAAAGATTTATTTGAAACAAAGAAATATGTAGTCAAATTAACTACATTCTTTTATATTGTCATAGTGCTTGTTTAACTAAACATTTAGTTAAATCTAATTAATTTTTATTGTCGTCTAAGAAATATTTAGTCAAATCAGGGAAACGTTTGATTGACGAGAGAAGAAAATTCATGAATCATTTTTGTTCAGATTGCAAAACCTGTTAGTTGCAGTTACCAAATATCCTGTCGGCTTAATAAAATGTTTATTTAAAACAAGTAAATATTTAATAAGAATGACAACATATTTGGATACAAAGACATTGGAATTTCAACTAATTTATTAGTCAGACCTAACAAACAGTTATTTGAGTTGACTAATTGTAACTTAGTAATCGCGAGACAAATTTTTTAACCAATATTTTGTTGGTGTGAGGAAATAGTTTTGTAGATAGAAGCACGCAATTACACCTTTTAACAAAAGATTTATTTGAAACCAAAAAATACGTAGTCAAATTAACTACATTCTTTTATATTGTCATAGTGCTTGTTTAACTAAACATTTAGTTAAATTTAATAGTTATTTATTGTAATCTAAGAAATATTTAGTCAAATTAAGGAAACGTTTGATTAACGAGAGAAGAAAATCGCGAATCATTTTCGTTCAGATCGCAAAACCTGTTACTTACAGTTACTAAATATCTTGTCGGCTTAATAAAATGTTTGTTTAAAACAAGTAAACATTTAGTAAGAATGACAACATATTTGGATACAAAGACATTGGCATTTCAACTAATTTATTAGTTAGACCTAACAAACATTTATTTAAGTTGACTAATTGTAACTTAGAAATCGGGAGAGAAATTTTTTAACCAATATTTTGTTGGGGTAAGGAAATAGTTTTGTAGATAGAAGCACGCAATTACTCCTTTTAACAAAAGATTTATTTGAAACCAAGAAATATGTAGTCAAATTAACTACATTCTTTTATATTGTTATAGTGCTTAACTAAACATTTAGTTAAATCTAATTAATATTTAGTATCTTCTAAAAAATATTTAGTCAAATCAAGGAAACGTTTGATTGACGAGAGAAGAAAATTATCGAATCACTTTCGTCCAGATTGCAAAACCGGTTAGTTGCAGTTACTAAATATCTTGTCGGTTTAATAAAATGTTTGTTTAAAACAACTAAGTATTTAGTAACAATGACAACATATTTGGACACAAAGACATTGGCATTTCAACTAATTTATTAGTCAGACCTAACAAACAGTTATTTAAGTTGACTAATTTTAACTTAGTAATCGCGAGACAAATTTTTTAACCAATATTTTGTTGGTGTGAGGAAATAGTTGTCTAGATAGAAGTACGCAGTTACTCCTTTTAACAAAGATTTATTTGAAACAAAGAGATATGTAGCCAAATCAACTACATACTTTTTTATTATCATAGTGCGGTTTTAACTAAACATTTAGTTAAATTTAATAGTTATTTATTGTAATCTACGAAATATTTAGTCAAATCAAGGAAACGATTGATTGATGAGGGAAGAAAATTGACGAATCATTTTTGTTCAGATTGCAAAACCTGTTAGTTGCCGTTATTAAATATCCTGTCGGCTTAATAAAATATTTGTTTAAAACAAGTAAACATTTAGTATGAATGACAACATATTGGGTTACAAAGGCATTGGCATTTCAACTAATTTATTAGTCAAACCTAACAAACAGTTATTTAAGTTGACTAATTGTAACTTAGAAATCGGGAGAGAAATTTTTTAACCAATATTTTGTTGGGGTAAGGAAATAGTTTTGTAGATAGAAGCACGCAATTACTCCTTTTAACAAAAGATTTATTTGAAACGAAGAAATATGTAGTCAAATTAACTACATTCTTTTATATTGTCATAGTGCTTGTTTAACTAAACATTTAGTTAAATCTAATTAATATTTATTGTCGTCTAAGAAATATTTAGTCAAATCAAGGAAACGTTTGATTAACGAGGGAAGAAAATTGACGAATCATTTTTGTTCAGATTGCAAAACCTGTTAGTTGCAGTTACTAAATATCCTGTCGGCTTAATAAAATATTTGGTTAAAACAAGTAAACATTTAGTAAGAATGACAACATATTTGGATACAAAGACATTGGCATTTCAACTAATTTATTAGTTAGACCTAACAAACATTTATTTAAGTTGACTAATTGTAACTTAGAAATCGGGAGAGAAATTTTTTAACCAATATTTTGTTGGGGTGAGGAAATAGTTTTGTAGATAGAAGCACGCAATTACTCCTTTTAACAAAAGATTTATTTGAAACCAAGAAATATGTAGTCCAATTAACTACATTCTTTTATATTTTCATAGTGCTTGTTTAACTAAACATTTAGTTAAATCTAATTAATATTTATTGTCGTCTAAGAAATATTTAGTCAAATCAAGGAAACGTTTGATAGACGAGGGAAGAAAATTGACGAATCATTTTTGTTCAGATTGCAAAACCTGTTAGTTGCAGTTACTAAATATCTTGTCGGTTTAATAAAATGTTTGTTTAAAAGAACTAAGTATTTAGTAAGAATGACAACGTATTTGGATACAAAGACACTGGCATTTTAACTAATTTTTTAGTCAGACCGAACAAACATTTATTCAAGTCAACTAATTGTAACTTAATAAGAGTAAGAGAAAGTTTTTAACTAAATTTTGGTTGGGGTAAGGAAATAGTTTTGTAGATTGAAGTACGCAGTTTGTCCTTTTAACAAAAGGTTTATTTGAAACCAAGAAATATGTAGTCAAATTAACTACATACTTTTTTATTGTCATAGTGCTTATTTAACTAAACATTTAGTTAAATCTAATTAATATTTAGTATCTTCTAAGAAATATTTAGTCAAATCAAGGAAACGTTTGATTGACGAGAGAAGAAAATTATCGAATCACTTTTGTTCATATTGCAAAACCTGTTAGTTGCAGTTACTAAATATCTTGTCGGTTAAATAAAAGGTTTCTTCAAAACAAGTAAGTATTTAGTAAGAATGACAACATATTTGGATATACAGATATTGGCACTTCAACTAATTTATTTATTTGAATCTATGAAATAGTTAGTAGTAACCAGTAAAGATTTTGTAAATTAGGATTCGATTCTTTAATAAATCCTTTAGCTAGTTGAACAAAATCATGCTGTCGAAGTTACTAAATAAATAGTTGAGTTAACAAAATATTTGTTAAAGGAATGAATGGTTTAGTTAATGTGTCGGAGATATTTCCTTGTTTTTAATTGTTTAAATCAACCAAATATGTAGTTGTTTCAAACAAACATTTATTTGTTTTTAGAGATTGGGTTCATCAATATTTCAGTTATTTGATTTAAGTAAATATTTCGTTAACTCTACCAATTGATTTTGCTAAAAACAATAAACATTTATTTGAAGTTATTTTCTTGTTTCAAGAAAACGAATTTAGTTCTTTCAATGAAACCTTTTAATTGAATCAACCATACCATATTTGAAGTAACTAAATGTTTAATTAAATTTACTAATTATTATTTTAACTAAATAATTTAGTTGATTTTACTCTTTATGTAGTTGTTTCAGAGAAATATTTAGTTGATTTAACTAAAGATAACTTTACTAAATATTTTACTAAATATTTAGTTGAAACAACAATCTTTTTTTTCAGTGTACTTCTTCCTCATCTTCAGATTTGTCGGATGAGGACAATTCATTATTAATGAACAATCTTTATAGCACTGCGTGGCATAAATGCGGATTTATGCCACGCCTATCCATGACATGGCGGATTTATGCAGTCAGTGCTATAAAATAATGTACGATACACGTGTCATAAGTCGTTCTTTATGGCACGGGGTGTATAAGCGCCCGAGCGTAGCGTAAACATAGACATAAGAGAGATAGATTGCGGGTATACACTGTAAAAAATTTTGCGGAAGATTACATCGCTGAGCGTGGGCAACCGTCCAGACCTACGTTCAGCGATGTAAATATACCGCTGAAACGGTAAGATGACAGTACCGCGGTAAATTTACACGGAAAATCCGAATTCAATACGAACTACCGTAATACTGTAATTTCACGTGACCTATAGGTAAAAATACCGTATACGGTAAAAGTACAGCGATTAGACGCATAATACGATCCATTTAAAATCTATTTTAATTATATTAATAATATAATCAACTTTTTATGGCGCAATTTGAAGGTTAATCAGTAAGACAAGGGATAGAATTAAACAAATTTTATTTTGTCAAAATACGTACTTATACGTATGGAACATGAACATAAATTTTTACACATATTTAAGTAATATTTACTAAATTAATAAATTAACATATTTAATAACTTTTTGCTAATGATTAAATACTTAGCATCACAATCTATACACTTGATAATAATATATATTTTTAAATAAATGAAAAATGTCTAGGCGATCTCTTTTACTTCGATTGATTGAATTTTTTTTATAAATGTCTGAGCTTTTTTGACAATAGCTTGGTTACAAATCGCAATTTTTATATGATTTTTAAGCTTTCGTGGTATAAAAGACTGTATGAAACTTATGCGTAAGGTGATTTTGACCGTATTCGACTTTCCTCACTCGCTTCGCTCGTGCGAGAAATAACGTCTAATAATGTCTAATAACGTCTCATGCGGTAAATAACAATCACCTTCCACACCAGTGTCATAATTTACTATTAATATTATACAAGTTAATATAACTACTAAACATTTCAACAATAAAGATAATTTACCTCTAGTGCACGGAAAACAATTTAGGATCTCCAGACCTCCGGTATATATGGGCTCCGTGCAATACCATCGATCGTCTTAATTTATGACGAATTTGGAATTAAGGCGCATCCAAAGTTGAACCTGTAAGAATCCAATATCTTCGGAGTCTTCACGATTCAAAAACGTATGTTCTGAACTCCAATTCGGTCATCCCCAGACTCCCAGATTTTCGGTATTGTAGCGATTCCACTTTGGACGTCTGAGGCCCCCATCTCTGGTATCGTGGCGCGACAGCGTTGAGAGAAGGGGAACGGTCCGCATTTGCGCGCGTTTTTCTTATATATATATGCGTTTCATCATTATATATCAAAGTATTATTATAGTATAATATAGCACACGCGTTTTGAACCGTTTATATATATTATATTAGTATATTTATGAAGCGGCGCGCGTGAAATACGTCCGAATGTATAGCCGACCCGCCGAGATACCAAGAATGGGGGCCTGAGGACTCCATCGGGCGTATCCCGGCGGTACCGAAAGTCTCGGAGTCCCCGCCATTCCAACATGGCATACACATAATCCCATTTTGAGATCCGTACACAACCGAAATTGTTGGAGTCCACGCAATTCAATTTGGAAGTGACTACATTCAATTTTGGACGCGTACAGATACGGTATTTTTTGGATTTCTGTTAATTCCATACCTCCGACATCCCAGGCTTTCAAATTTTTTTCCGTGTGTGCATTTGCGGATGCAAAGCGAGTCTAAACTTGCTCTTTAGTCGTTCCACTTGCCATAGGAGTGAAATCACCAGTTTTGGGAAAGTTACCACTTTCAAGGATTTTTATCCGAGAGTCGCTGTAGTTCGTGTTAAAATTACACCGCTCAGCATAAGCAAAATACAGCTGGTGTAGAAGGACCCTCGCTCCGTGTAGTAAAATTACATAAAGATTGGGATTTAACATAAACGATGTAAATTTACATCTCTCAAGCATGGCATTTCTTACATAAAAACGTTAATCTCCCGCAAAAATGTTTTACAGTGTAGGTTAGCAAGAGTGGCATCTCTAACCATGTTCGCGCACATGCGTTAGAGAGAGACAGCATACCTTCTATTACATATACCTTCTATGCATCTGTCTCTCTCTCTCTCTCTCTCTCTCTCTCTCTCTCTCTCTCTCTCTCTCTCTCTCTCTCTCTCTCTCTCTCAACGGGTGCCACTCTCGCTAACCTACACCCACAGTCTATCTCTCTTATGTCTATGGGCGTAAAGTGCAACTATTATGCCACTAGTATCCTAATATACTGTTTATCCATTTCACAAATTAAAGCAATATAAATCGCTTGTTGATTGATGATCAGAAGTGATTGTTTTTGTTGTACTCAATGTTAATGACTTTGAATATGTTGACAAAACCTCTAAAACAATCTATTAATAAAATCTGCAGTTGCCTAATTACCAACTCAGAAGCATGCGTGGCGAAAGCTGCTGTCATTGGCAAAAGTCCTAGTAATGGTTAAATGTCCTTCTTTCGTCATTGTTTTCGATGGCGAAAGAAGGATATTTAATCATTTATACTGAGTTGGTAACTAGGCAATTGTAGACTTTATTAATAGATGGTTTTAGAGGTTTTGTCAACATATTCAAAGTCTCGCTGCGCTCGTGCCGCAAATGTCGGGGGGCGGGCATCGAACTCAATGCTCTCGAGCCCGCCGGGTGCGTTATCATTGTCAGTGGCAAACGTACTTTCCACCGGACATCAAGAAAAATAGTATACGGTACACGAGACGAAACTTCAAGGCCCGCCACTACGTGATATGGCGCCCTCGGCTTCGCCTCGCGCGCCAACTTCACGCAGTGGCGGAACTTCAACTTTCGTCAATTGTACCGTAATGTACTATTATCGCTATCATAACTAATCATTTTAATATTCAAAACCATTAAAAAAAAGTAATACTCATGTAAATTTTACTCCGTCGTTGGTATATAATGTAATTTGTAGATTGTTAACATTTAATTTTATATATTAGAGCAACAACAATAATACTATCTGCAGAAAGGCCCTGTAAGCATACACGAAACACTGGTAGCGTATACGAAATGACCCGTGGCGTACGCGAAATCGTTCATAGCACGGACGAAATACTTGTAGCGTACGCGAAATCCTTCACAGCACACACAAAAATACTCGTAGCGTACGCGAAATTCTCCGTAGCGTACGCGAAGTGATCAACGGCACTCATAAATACTCGTAACGTACGCGAAATGTTCCATAGTACACAGTCCATACTAGTAGCGTACGCGAAAGACACGTAAGTAGCATGCGCGAAATCGTTCATAGCACGCACGAAATACTCGTAGCGTACGCGAAATACGGCTTAAATATCGCGCTTACCCTAACTGTAGCAAATTCTATTGCCATGAAATTGGCTCCGGTACAAAAGAACTAGAATCTAGTTTATTCCCGATTCGGAGCTTCCGGGGCCCATCACTGTACATAATGTACTATTAATACAAAATTTAAAAAATATTCATGAATTGTCGGTCGAGATTTTTCAACATGAAAAAATTTCAATGGTTCATTTATATCAATAAAAAAATATATACCAAACTTGCGAGGATTAATTAATATAACTCATTTCTTTCTTTTTCAATTTTTTTTTATTATTTCGATTGATAATGAGAGGGGAAAGCCCTCAGGCATAAAACCTCTCTCGAAAGTGAATTTATAAAAAGTGAAATTTTGAATGGAAGAAATATTTATAAGTGTGAATAATAGACAATATGTGATGAATAATGAACAAACAAACGCTTTGCGAGCTTTCAAAGTGGTCCGGAAAATGTGTGTTTGTTGAATTGATCCACACGGATTCGCGTTGCGTGAATCGCGTGAATCATTGCATTGTACGATTATTACAGAAGTTTTAACGCCACTGTCACCCTTGCTTTTTGTCTTGCATAATCCAGATTTCCTCTTTCTGTTTGTCCTCTTACTAACCAAATCTGTCATCAGAGCAAGCAACGTTTCCTCATCATCTGTAAAATAATAAATTTTGTTTAGATTGTTGCACTTAATTTACAATAACATATTACTTATTTTTAGTGTGTACCTTCGCGACCGTATGAGTATATGTAAAATCTCTACGAAAACGATAAAGTTGAGTGTCAAGTACCGAATGTCACCTCATGCGCCGAAAGGAAATTGTCTGTACGTTCATTTTTGAATATCGATTAGGTTATTTTTTTTTTTTTTTTACTAAAATCGCGATGAAAATAATAGACTGATGAAAATAGTGACGGAAATAAGTAGATAAAATATGCAGGCAAACTGTGTATGCGTCAAAACTTCAAGAGTATAATCGAGAGATTTTACGAAAAATTTCTGCTCGTTAATTCAACTTACCGACGAGATTTTTACTTATATAAATGTACGCACGCATACTATATTTGAGCAACACAATGGACGACTATTTTGTTTTATTTGAGAATTGTCGAACGATGCAAACGGCAAAAGAGAAAAAGTGATGGCTCGCGTAAAGAGGCTATGTTGTGAAACATATAAAGTAAGCCGACCGGCTTGCCCTTAAATGTTTTCATGCACGTGGTCTTTAATCGTCAATACTTATTGTAATATTTTGATCATTACTTAACTGGACTCTTTAATTATTGATCCTGAAAACTCTTTCGCCGATCGAGAATTCTCCGGCCAAAGAAAGGTTATCTCGTCCCCTTCGTGAAGCTTTTCTGAGGCCTCCTTGAACACTATTGAGTGTTGATAAATAATACAAAGAGACGTGTCTTTGCATTCCACTAAATACTGCATTTCGTCCATTTTAATAAGCGGTGTACTGCTAAATTTTTTAGTAGCTATTTTTCGGACGTACTCACGTAACTACGGCACAAACTGTTTTGTCGATTGATGATGTGAATGTTGCTACATGAACGTTGATGCATTTTTCATCTATTTACATCGTTCATCGTTCAGATGTATGACAGCAAGAAAACGTACGTGACGAGCACGCCGTAAGTGATAGTATAAAATGAAGTAGAAACGTGTAAAAAACATGAATAGATATAAGGAATATGCTAGTAGTGAGAATCAGGTAAACAGTAATCGCACATATCATGTTGGTGTAGTTATACGCTGAAAAACTTTTGATTCCACCGTTGCCTCGATAAAGATGTTGCAGAGCTATCTTATTTTCGGTAAACTCGCTCGTTCAGTTTCAAAAGCGCGCGCTCGCATACCCGACGGTTGTTCTAATAAGAGTGAATGTACTGCGCTGCGTTGTCTTACGCCGTGGCCTGCTGCCGCCGTGCCGTCGCTGCGCTGTACATACCCCCTTAAAATAAGTCCCCACAGTACTAGACCGTGTTTGTAGTCAAGCTCGCGGTCTCTGTACCTGCTCCGCTGCGAGAATGCGCGCCGACACTGACCCGCACAGTGGGTGTCAGCTCTCCGCGTCGAGCTGGCAATCACCTCGTTTTTCGGCGTTAGCAAGCTCGGTGGCGCCGGCGCGGAGAGCTGACAGCCACTGCGTGGGCCAGTGTCGGCGGCTCTCTCTTTAAACACGGTCTAGTGCTGTGGGGACTTTTCTGCGTGTAGCCTTATGCGTCCGTACGGAACGGCGCAAGCATAGCACATTATGAGCACGACGCGGCGCGGCGCGGCACGGCGTTAATATACTTATATATAAGCGTCTCCCGGGTTTGAGAGTGCAGCTGTCTCTGTCGATCGAACCAGATTCACAAAAGCTTCTTATTGTCAGTGTACGAAAAAAATTCTTTTTTACATGTTCTAATTTTCAAAATTTAATATTGACTTATACTACTTATTTATTTAGTTTTTATTGACTTATCCAACATTTCTTTTAGAACATACATACTTTATACAATTAGTGAAATAATGATAATGAAATAAATTATTAAAAGATGTTTATAATATTATTGTCTATTCAAAAACTCAATAGTTTGCCGAGATTCCTATAACAACTTTTCGGAGATGGCGAGCATTTAATTTACTACAAGAAGAATATGTTATGAATAACAGGGAAGAAGAGGTTATTGGTGAAGAAAATTATCAAAATCATGACGAGATGGATAATGATTCTGTCTCTGAGGTAACTATGAGAATTTATAATATTTCTTTTAAACTATAATTATAGAAATGTACTTATTTGAATGTCAAAAAAGTGTTTTAACCGGTTAGATGTTTGTCTATCCTTTTTAGATGAAATTAAATGTTTTATTAGCATAAAAATATCTATTAATTTTAGGGTAGTATAAATAGTTTTGTGAATAATGATGCGAGCAGTTCAAGCTCTTCTTTGGGATCCGCTTCAGATTTTGAAGATATATCAGATAGTGACTATGATCAATTTGAAATGGAGGTTGAAAATGACGAGAATTTAAATGAATATTTAAATAAAAGAATATATACAGGATCAGAAATGAGTATTGGCGAAGCAATAATCGAAGTTTTAGATTTTTATATTGAAAATTGTTCGACTAAAATTTCCATCGAAAGATTATTGAAATTACTTAATAGAATGCTTCCAACACCAAATAAGGTATCTAAAACAAAATACCATTTAATGAAAATTTTAGAAAAATTGATGCCTTATCAATATGAAGAAATTCAAAGGTATCGTGTTTGTGAGACATGTTCTCATTTTCTTGGTCGCTGGGACCAAAAACCGCCAGTTATCGTATATGAAGCATGTGAAGGAGCACATGTAAATGGATTATTTATTCAATACAATTTAAAGTCTTTATTAGAAAATGCCTTTAAAACACAAAATTTGAAAAATCTTATTGACGAGTACAAGAATGAGCAAATGAGAGATCCAAATTATATAAGCGACATCACCTCAAGTTCACAATATAAGGATCTAAAAGCTAATGTAATAGTAAATGATTATGACTTGTGCTTACTATGGAATGTCGATGGGTTACCGATATTGAATAGTTCTAAGGGTCAAGTATACCTTGTACAAGTACAAATCATGAATGTGCACCCAAGTCAAAGAGTAAATTTTCGTTACGTCACATCAATATACTACAGTACAGAAAAAAACCCAAACATGTTGTCATTTTTACAGCCATTTGTAAATATGCTAAAAGAATTATATATAGATGGTATTTATTGGATTGATAAAGAGACAGACTGTTACAGAAAAAACGTTGTTATCGCTCCAGTTGCTACAATAGATGCTCCGGCAAGAGCGGCAACGCAAAATATCCATCAATATAATGGAGAGTACGGTTGCACGTTTTGCGAATATCCAGGCGTAACGTGTTCTACTGGTACAGGCCATAGTCGTGCTTATCCTTACGTAGATGCGCCGGACAGAACAAAGGAAAAAATGTTTCTGCAAGCTCTGCAACTCACAATGAGAGTCGGAATCATGTAAAAGGAGTAAAAGGACCTTCTGTGACAGCGTTGATTCCTCATTTTAATGTGGCTAAGTCTTTTGTGCCGGATTACATGCACGCGATACTACTTGGCTCTCGATCTTTATTCTCATTATGGTTTGATACCAAAAATAAGAATGAACCATTTTATGTAAAGAAGAAATTACGAAAAGAAATAGACGAGGACTTAAAAAAAATATTTCCACCGGATTTTATAATAAGAAAACCAAGATGTGTAAAAGATATGTCATTTTGGAAAGCCTCTGAAATACGTGATTTTATTCTATTTTACTCTCCCATTTTAGTAAAGAAAAGATTACCTGATAAGTATTATCAACATTATTTATTGCTTGTTTACGCTACAAGATTGCTTCTAAAAAGTAAGATTCATAACCAAGAAATTGATTTAGCTGAGAAGCTTTTGAATTTATACGTAAGCGAATTCGAAAACTTGTATGGCCTTAGAAATTGTTCATTTAATGTTCACCAATTGGTACATATGGCTCAGTTTGTTCGATTATGGGAACCGTTATGGGCTTGGTCTGCATTTCCATTTGAAGACGGCAATGGATTTATAAAAAAAATTACACATGGCCCGAATAAAATTGATATTGAAATAGCTAATGCACTTAAAATTTTTTCTGCTTATCGAATCCTCAAAAGCGAATTACTTTTAGATACTAAAACAAAGAGTTTGAGTTGCAAACCTCTTGGAGTAATGCAACAAAATGTTCCCTTTGAAAATACTTTAAAGAGTATTGAAGAATTTTGTTTCACAAATGGATTGAACATAAGGACACTTGAAACTTACGCACGAATAAAGATTTCTCGTATTATTTATAAGTAGATAGGCTATGCCGGTTCTGGCTCAAAACAAATGACGTCATCGTGAGCCAGAACCGGCATAGCTTTTTTGGGATCCCCTCTCCTCCCCTCTCCCCCTCCCACCATTTCAGGGCGTGGTGAGCCAGAACCGGCATAGCTTTTTTGGGGGATCCCCTCTCCTCCCCTCTCCCCCTTCTAGGCCAGCCGCAATGAGGGTCCTGAGGGGCGAGGAGCGGGCTGCCGGCAGCGAACGGCCAGCGGTCCGCGGCAAGCAGTCGGCCGGCGGGCAGCGGGCGGCCTGCTGCTTGTCAGCCTGCAGCTCTCGGCCAGCGGTTCTTATCTACTATAACCATTAAAAACTATTATGCAACCATTTAAAACTTTTTATAACCCTTTTGCTCGGGCAAAGAATACGTGTTTGTGGAAATTTTTTCTGAATATTTTTTCCACTGCGACTGTTTTGAATCGTTTTGTATGAGTCGCTGTTGCTCGGGAGCAACGGTTTGACCCATTATGAGGGAATGAAAGTCTCTAACGACTGCAAATATATATTATTTAAAAAATGCAAAATTTAAAAAGGTAATAAAATAAAAATACGCATATACAAACGATAAGAGTGGCGGCGTCGATGGAAACCCTAGATATAATAATTATTGAAGTGACTCATACAAAGGAGGCAAGACGAAGAGTATTTCACTCTTGCCAGTAACCCCGACACGGGCGACGTTATCGCATGCTGTGCAGGTTGAAACGTGCCTTCTCGTGCGAGTATTTTCCGTGCCATGAGAACACAATTGAAATACTCTGGAGTTCTTAGAATTAATAGCGATAAGGCAACTACGAATATCGGAACAACGAAGAGATGCGATAGCATGCTATAGCCGAAATACATTTACTGATTTAGAGCCACATCAAACCTGCAGGTCACGTCGAAAAAAATAAACGCGCGGTAAATATCTTACCAGCGACGGTAGGCTAATGCCCGCGAAAGTCTACTCATCAACGCGGTAAATATACTTACACGCGGGTCGGTATATGCTAATGACCGCGGAAATCAGCTGACCACCGCGATGATACTCTCATCTCCGCGCGAATCAGCTCATCCCCGCGGTCGTCCAGCTTGTCAACGCGGTAAGATGCTGTCCCCGCGCGCGCCGCCGCCGCCCGCGCCGCTCTCTCTATTGAACAAAACTTATCTACACGTACGTGACTAAAATTGATGACCTCATTTCCGCTGTTACCGAATACTCAAGCGTAATAAAATACCTCTTGAACTACGATATGCATCGATTTATCAAAGGCAACGTTAAAATCTCGCTTATCGATAAATATTTTCAAAACAAAGATATCTTTCTCTTTGAGAATAGATCGTGTTTCTCTCTTGTACATTTCCGGTGTTACCGATGAACTCACGCGTAATAAAATACCTCTTGAACTACGATATGTATCGATTTATCAAAGGCACCGTTAAAATCGCGCTTATCGATAAATATTTTCAAAACAAAGATATCTTTCTCTTTGAGAATAATTTTTCAATCAAAATACTGTTTTGGTTAACTGAATATACAAACGATAAGAGTGGCGGCGTCGATGGAAACCCTAGATATAATAATTATTGAAGTGACTCATACAAAGGAGGCAAGACGAAGAGTATTTCACTCTTGCCAGTAACCCCGACACGGGCGACGTTATCGCATGCTGTGCAGGTTGAAACGTGCCTTCTCGTGCGAGTATTTTCCGTGCCATGAGAACACAATTGAAATACTCTGGAGTTCTTAGAATTAATAGCGATAAGGCAACTACGAATATCGGAACAACGAAGAGATGCGATAGCATGCTATAGCCGAAATACATTTACTGATTTAGAGCCACATCAAACCTGCAGGTCACGTCGAAAAAAATAAACGCGCGGTAAATATCTTACCAGCGACGGTAGGCTAATGCCCGCGAAAGTCTACTCATCAACGCGGTAAATATACTTACACGCGGGTCGGTATATGCTAATGACCGCGGAAATCAGCTGACCACCGCGATGATACGCTCATCTCCGCGCGAATCAGCTCATCCCCGCGGTCGTCCAGCTTGTCAACGCGGTAAGATGCTAGTCCCCGCGCGCGCGCCGCCCGCCGCCCGCGCCGCTCTCTCTATTGAACAAAACTTATCTACACGTACGTGACTAAAATTAATGACCTCATTTCCGCTGTTACCGAATACTCAAGCGTAATAAAATACCTCTTGAACTACGATATGCATCGATTTATCAAAGGCAACGTTAAAATCTCGCTTATCGATAAATATTTTCAAAACAAAGATATCTTTCTCTTTGAGAATAGATCGTGTTTCTCTCTTGTACATTTCCGGTGTTACCGATGAACTCACGCGTAATAAAATACCTCTTGAACTACGATATGTATCGATTTATCAAAGGCACCGTTAAAATCGCGCTTATCGATAAATATTTTCAAAACAAAGATATCTTTCTCTTTGAGAATAATTTTTCGCACAAGGTCTTCCCCCACCACCACCACGCTTCAACAGCATGTTTACGTCGCGATCTGTCATTGGATAAATGCTTACCACCACCACCACCGCCACCCACTGCGCAAAGGAGGGAGGTACGCGCTCGTACGCGTATAGAGAACCATAGGGCATCGCGAGCGGGATAATATAGTAGAAGCGCAGCAGCCGAAAGCACGACATCTCTACCGCCGAGCAGTATTTTCTTAAAAAGAAAGCACGAACCGCACTGTACACTATCTAAAAAACACATCATCTCGGGCGTTGCCGTCAGTATTTTTTTATTAAAAGTGCGCGTAAAAAGTGTTAAAATGAATCAAGAGAATATTCCGCACACGCTGCTATTCAGCACGTGCTACGCTCTCAATAAATCGCACTCAAAGTTTGTCTATCTCGGCTTACAATACTTCGGCAAACAGTTTCGCCCTGTTATTCAATTTGGCGGCGGCGTTTCACCTCACAAATACGTCACTATGGACAAACCTAGCTGGGAAAATTCACGGAACATTTTGTCACCATTCAAGAATATCTGATCAACGAGAATCGAACACCTAGAAAAATCATCCTACCCGCCCACGACATTTCATTGATGCTCTGCTACAGCTCAAAAGCCGTATCCGTCAACCATAGTCGGGAAATTACACCACCTGACTTCTCGAGCTGCTACGAACACGAGGCCCAGGACTGGGATACCGCCGATGGACGCAGTCCCTGCCTCACGCACGGCATAATACACGACGACGATACCGTCAGCACCACCAGCACCAGCACCACCAGCACTACCCCCACCACCGCCACCACCACCGCTGCAGCCACCGACGACGACGAACCACCCAAAAAGAAGAGAAAGATCGACATTTTACCGAGTGTTGTGATGCAGTTAAAGACATTTGCGCACTTGAAAAAATTACGCGAGTGTATAAATTTTAGATTCAAACAACTAGAAAATATCGTGATATTTGTTACAGTGTCAGATTTTAGGTCCAGCGCGATGCCTGGCCACATCCTTATCGTTTTTGCCATTATAAAAGCCCGCATCAATAGGGTGTGTAAGAGAATACACCAAAAGCGCACCGCCTAAATGAATCTGCTCACGTTATATCAGTTTCGTCTTATAATTTAAACACGTGCGCAGGATGTTTTTTCACGATAGTACGTTAGGGTTCGTCATCATCTTTATTTCGTATTCGTTACTGTTTAAGCTCACGTCATTTCAACGTACTTTTTTATCGCGAATACAAAACGGGAAGTGAGGTTACGTTACATTCAAGGATTTCTTTCATCATAATCTTTCTCCGAAACCATTATTTTTATCTCGTATTCGCGTTACTCTCTAAGCTCACGTCATTCCAACGTACTTTTTATCGCGAATACGAAACGGAAAGTGACGTTATGTTACATTCATCGATTTCTTTCTCGGAAACCGTTATTTTTTATCTCGTATTCGTTACTCTCTAAGCGCACGTCATCCCAACGTACTTTTTTATCGCGAATACGAAACGGAAAGTGGGGTTATGTTACATCCATCGATTTCTTTCTCGGAAACCGTTATTTTTATCGCGTATTCGTTACTCTCTAAGCTCACGTCATTCCAACGTACTTTTTTATCGCGAATACGAAAGGGTAGTAAGGTTATTGTTTTTAAATATTCAAACATAATCGATTTTGACGCTTTATTGTGAGGATAGTTCACTTTTTTAAGAGAGAAGTATATATATATATATATATATATATATATATATATATATATATATATATATATATATATATATATATATATATATATTATAAGAAATTAATATAACCACAAAATTTAATAAAAAATGTTGATTAACTCATAATAAATGAACAAATTATAATTCAAATATACATAAAGTGATAGGATTCTGATATTTCCTTCATGTTTTTGCTATGTTGATGCTCAAGCATCCATCTTTTTATAACTAGTGCGTTTCGAAGTGCGCATACTGGAAAGTTACAGGCAGTATGGTTGGTACACGAGACTGATTCTGCAGGTAGACTTTTCAATGAAGGACATCCCATTTCTTCAATATTAGTAACTAATCTGAAAAAAATTATTATGAGAAAACTTTTTTTATGAAAATAATTTTATAACCAAAAATAGCTTACTGATCCGGGAAAAATCTCTTCAACCATTTACTTTTCTCCAAGCCTTTTACGTAAATCTCCGCTCCGAAGAGTACACCACTTAGAGTGTTTTTTAGTTCATCGTATGGAATATTGCCCGCTCTCCACATAATTCCGTGGAAATTTTGTTCAAGCCAGCGATTTTCGGACTTGTTTTTTTCCAACAATTTGTCCCATGCATAAGGCGGTTTAAATAGGAAAACCGATGGTGTAGGGTCTTCCTCGAGAGGGGTAATGGCTACTTCCTTGAAGACGAATTCATTCAAGGTAATCTTGAAACCTTGGACATCAACAATATACTTCATCTTGCTACTGCTGTGACTGTTCTCGGGCGAGAGCAAAGGAGCGAATGAAGTTTTCAACGTCTCGCTGCTTATTTTATAGTCAGCCTTCCTATTTTGTTTAACCAATCGCGTTATTTTTACCCCCTCCACAACACCTACACCCAATCAGAATCGATCTCTTTTCGCGAATTTTTTAGATAAAAAGAGGTGTGCGCGCGGCGGAAAATCATTCGACTGCCTCGCGCAGTCCGCAGTAGTTCAAGATGCCTCAGTACTTCAAAAATACCGCTCTTATGCTATGTAAATCGTATCGTCTTGCTTTAAGTGGTGCGGTTGACCAAGATGATGTGAATAATTGGATTGCGGTTGGTCGCAAAGCTCTAGTGGAAGCTGAAAAATTGGCTCAACGCAGGCCCGACGTGACGGACTTAACAGTGGCTGATCGGCAAAAGTTGCAAGCGGCCATCGCGCTTATAAAAAGTATTCTACACTTATTGAGTGAACATCGAGTGGTAGGTGCTGGACTACAAGCCAGTGAAAATGGCCCCTCGGTGAGCTGGGATGCTGTCGACTCAGCTTTCGAGAACAGAATAAAGACGGGTGTCATCACAAACCGGAGACATCTTGATTTATTAAAGTTCATGAATGACGCTAAGCAACAATTTATTGAAAAAGTGCGTGAAATTCTTAAAGAACCTTTAAAAGTGAACACAGTGTTAGCGGCTGAGTACGCTATAGTTAAAAATGGCGAAGAAACGATTGAAATAAAATATTTCAACACAAAAACAGCTCCGATATATTCGACTACGGACTTGAATGAGTGGTTTGTTATGAACGTTCAAAATCCCATCGACACGGATATGGAAGAATTTCAGGAGCGTGAGTCGGGCTGGTCGCTTAAATCAATTTTAAATTTAGTTGTGAATGTTTACAAGTTTAATCCAATGAGAGGAAGTTCGTACATTGATTTGCCGCCATTCATCAAGAACAAGAAGGCGTGTGTAAACGTAGAAAATCAAGACAATGAATGTTTCAAGTGGGCAATTCTATCGGCTCTACACCCAGCTAAAAAAATGCCAATCGAGCGGTGAATTATGTACCCTATAAAAACGATCTCAACTTTAAGGGAATCGATTTTCCTGTTGATCCCCGAAAAGTGACTAAGTTTGAGAAGCAAAATGACGTTTCTGTAAATGTGTATTATTTAAAAAAGAAGCAAAGAGAAGCTTTCGAAGTTTTACCATGGCACTTGTCATCTGACAAAAAAGAAAAGCACGTTAATTTACTACTCATCGAAAATAATTATATTGACGAGGATGAATCAGCTCTTGATGATGATGATGATATTGAATTTAAATTCCACTACGTGTGGATAAAAAATTTATCAAGATTGTGTAGTAAACAGCTATGTTTTCGCGACCATAAAACTTTCATCTGTGACCGTTGCCTGCATTATTTCTGGACGGAAGAGAAATTGGCAAAGCACATAACTGACTGTGAAAAAATGAATAAGTGTAAAATTACTCTTCCAACAGTGAAAAACAATATTTTAGAGTTTACGAACTTTGGTTTTAAAAATCGTGTGCCGTTCGTAATATACGCTGACTTTGAATGTATATTGAAGCCTGTGATTGACGACGAACGAGCGTACCAGCATCACGTGCCATTCAGTGTAGGCTATTTCATTAAATGTAGCTACAACGACTCTCTCTCGGAATATAAGAGTTATAGGCAAGAGGATGAACAAGCCGAATCCCCAGCCACATGGTTTGTACAGAACCTCCACTCACTGGCTGTAAAGTTGGATGACTCGTACAAACATCCAAAGCCCATGAGTAATTTAACACCACTCGAAAATATTATGTTTGAAAAAGCATCAATATGTCATATTTGCGAGAAGCCATTCACTAAGGAAGACAAGCGAGTATGCGATCATTGTCATTTCACGGGAAAGTGAGTACTTTTTTAATATTCTCTCTCTCTCTCTCAACTAAAAAATTATTTTTACAGATATCGTGGACCTGCACATAGCAAATGTAACCTTGGCTTTCAAGATTCAAGAACAATCCCCATAGTTTTTCACAATTTGAGCGGATACGATTCTCATCTCTTTATTAGAGAAATAGCGACATGCTTCAAAGGGCGAGTTTCGCTACTTCCACAAACAAAAGAGAAATACATATCTTTTACAAAGTTTGTGGAAGGTACAGACATAAATTTGAGATTCATCGACTCGTTCAAATTCATGGCTTCATCGCTAGACAAGTTAGCATCATACTTGGAGAAACTGAATACTCTGGAGCGAATGTTCAAAGAAGATGGTCTATGTGATGAACAAATTTCACTTTTGAAGAGGAAAGGAGTTTTTCCATACGACTATGTCTCATCGTTTGAAAAGTTAGAACAGCCAAATCTCCCTTCGAAAGATGACTTCTTCAGCAGCTTATATGATGCTCATATCAGCGATGAGGATTATGAGCATGCTCAGAACGTTTGGCAGAGTTTCAGTATTCAAGATTTGGGGCAGTACTCTGACTTATATCTTAAGACAGACGTTATCTTATTGGCTGAAGTTTTTGAGAACTTTAGAAATAACTGTCTTGAAGCTTATGAATTGGATCCTGCCCACTATTACACAACGCCCGGATTGACTTGGGATGCCATGCTAAAAAATACACAGGTAATATATTCACTTAAATTTAATTAAAAATTTGCATTTCAAATATTCTTTTTTTTTACAGATCAAACTTGAGCTTCTCACCGATGTAGACATGCTGCTGTTTATTGAGCGTGGCATACGGGGTGGAATCAGTCAATGTTGTAATCGTTATGCAAAAGCGAACAACCCGTACATGAAGGATGGTTACAACGCTAACGAGGACGAGAAATATTTGATGTATTTCGACGTGAATAATTTGTACGGTTGGGCAATGACTGAGCCCTTACCCTATGGCGGCTTCAAGTGGGTGCAGAATGTAAACGAACCAAACTTCTTCGACATCTCCGATGACTGCGACTTTGGATACTTTGTTGAAGTGGACCTGAAGTATCCCGAGTCACTGCATGATTCGCATAAAGATCTGCCATTCTGCGCCGAACACATGGCGCCTCCTGGCTCGAAACAGTATAAACTTATGACGACGCTTCACGACAAAACTCGTTACGTGCTACACTATCGAGCACTTAAACAGGCCTTGAAACATGGCCTAGTTCTCGGGTTAAAAAGTACATCGATTTGAACAGCGCAAAAAGGAAGGAAGCCAAGAACGAGTTTGAAAAAATGCTGTTCAAACTTTTTAACAACGCTGTGTATGGCAAAACGATGGAAAACGAGAGGAAACGCGTTGACGTGAAGCTAGTCAACAAATGGAAAGGCCGCTATGGAGCTGAGGCACTAATCGCACGGCCCAATTTTCACAGCTCTGACATTTTTGATGAAAACCTCGTCGCTGTGCAGCTGTTGCGGACGGAGATCTGCATAAGAAAGCCAATCTACATTGGATTATCAGTTCTGGACTTGTCAAAAACACTCGTGTACAGGTTCCACTACGACTATATGCGAGATCGTGTAGGAGACCGAGGCAAGTTGTTATACACCGATACGGATAGTCTGATATACGAGGTTACAGGCGTTAACGTGTACGATGTGATGCGACGAGACATCCACGAGTTCGACACATCAGACTATCCTGAAACTAATCCGTTTAATATGCCTCGTGCCAATAAGAAAATCGTCGGCTTGATGAAGGACGAGTGCAACGGTGAGATCATGCTGGAATTCATCGGGCTGCGGAGTAAAATGTACAGCGTGAAAGTGCAGAACCAACAGCCCATCAAAAAGGCCAAAGGAGTGAAAACTTCTGTAGTCAAACTGACCATCACCCCTGACGACTACATGAAGTGCCTCCGTGAGAACGTCATCGTCACTCGTGAGCAGCGAAACATCAGGTCTCGGTGTCATAACATCCACACTGAGAAAGAGAGAAAAATTGCTCTCAGTGCCCGTGACCACAAACGCTGTCTACAGCCCGGCACGACAGATACGCTGCCCTGGGGCCATTATAGAGCAGGAGCGGTGCAGGCCAATGAGAATGATGCTGTTGGAGAGGGGGAACGCGAGCCGCCGAACACCGCTGAGGCATCCCTATATAATGCGGCGGTGCCAGAGCAGGAGCTCATTCGATCAGTCGACTCTCTTCAGCAGCAGCACCAGCAGCAGATCTCAGCCTCGCCTCCAGCAGTCTGGCAGCAGATACCTACAGACTCGCAGCCGCTTCTCGCTGTCTCACAGCCGCTTCCTGCTGTCTCGCAGCCGCTTCTCGCTGTCTCGCAGCCGCTCCTCGTCTTAAAAAGACCTTGTGAGTCATTTACTGGAAGTAGTAGTAAGAAACGAAGAGAAATCTGAGGTTAGTATTTTTTTTAAAGTAATTTTTTTCTCATATTTTAAAAAAACTAATCATTTTTCTGTTACAGATGGATTTTACAAAACTAAATGCAGTTGCCCGTGGAGGATTCCTGCCAACAAAAAGATTGGTCGATCTGACCAAGGGCCAGCGCTACATGGTGACTAGTCTAAAGGCTGTGACGACTAAGTATGGAGATAAGGTCGTGGCTGAACTGGAGAGCGAGTTTGATGTTTTCATACCAAAGAGAGTATCAGAAGCCATTCAACAAGACGAGAAATTCTTCGTCAATCTCCAAGACGCTGCCAACAAATATGAACTTTTTATAGTATACAATGGTGGTTCTAGTGTTGAATTTAGCGGCAAGTGATTTTGTGAAAATATTAATGTAAATTTTTAAGTACTGCGAAAATAAATATATATTGTTATTGTAAAATGTTTAAGTGATACGAATATATAGTTAATGTAAAATCATTAAGTATTGCAGAAATATATATAGTTAAGTATTGCGAAAATATATAGTTAAGCATCAATGTATATAATTTTTTTAATCTAATAATAAACAAAACTCTTTGTTTAACTTTAAAAATTGTTTTTATTCAACATTCCATATGTTTACATATCTTTTTCTCAATCCAACTATTATGTGAATTATCAAAGCCAAGCCATTTTACAAAAATTTTACTTCCTTTTTCTTAATTACTTTTTCTACAAGATAAATATCTGGATACTTGGCTTTGAGTAGTTCTTGCTCGTAGAAACCTCCTGAGACGGGCTGATCTTGATAGTCCTTCAGATGGTAAGTTGGAGGATTTGTAGCTGCTACACGTACAATTGTAAATATTTCTGTAGACCAATTTGGAGTATATCCTTTGTCAAATACTGCTTTAGCCTTGCTCACTCGGACTTTGTCACCAATTTTAAATTTTGGTTTAATTTTCTTAGTTATTGTAGGGGCAAATTTCCTCAGTATATCTGCTTCATTATTGGCTGTTACATCTTTTGGTTTCGCACCAATAGTACGATGTTTACGATTATTGTATGCAGCAAGTAAATCAGGTAAAATATCTAACCACTTATAGTTGCCGCGCAAACTGAATTTTTTCCACATTGCACTTTTTAGCGTGCGATTAAAACGTTCACATATCGCTGCTTTTAGATTACTAAAGGTTGAGTATAACTTTATTTTATGTGTGCTCATAAGTTTTTGAAAATCTGTGTTATAAAATTCTTTGCCTCTGTCGGTGTGGAGATTCTTCGGTACTCTGCCTTTAACAAGCACAGATTTCATAGCTTCTGAGACATCTTTGCCTGTTTTTCTCTTTACAGGAATAGCCCATGCATATTTGGAGAAAATGTCGATTATAGTGAGCAAGTATCTATAGCCCTTATTATCGCGAGCATATGGAATCATTTCGACGAGATCTGCTTGCCAAGTTTCGTCCAAACCACGCACGTCAAAGCTTCGACGTGTATAGTTACGTCTTGCAGGTTTGTGTAGTTCTTCAACTAGTCTTTCGTGTTCCATGTTTGTGGAATTACTGATTGAATACCTGTGCCAAACTCTCTTTTATAGTCAAAATGTCAGCTTTTATTTGAGATTTCTGAGCATCAAGTTCATTTGTATGATTATCAACTATTATATTCAAATCATCTAGCCGAGTTCTAAGTCTTGTAGTTATATCAATAATTCCTCGAATTTCTATTTGAATAATATTTCGTAGAGACTCTAAGTTTACAGCATCGCTCGGCTGTTGAGGTTCGGCAATATTGCATAATTTTTTATTTTCCATGTCGTAGTGACCGTCAGACGTGACTTTAAAGCCAACGCCAGGTGGCCCTCGACTGCCTTCGGTTTTTCCAAGATTACGTCCAAACACGTCGACGCTCATTTTGAGAATGATTCGTTTATTCATGTGCACTTAATATATATAGCCTGCTTCACGAAGTTCTTCGATTATAGAGTGTATCTCGTTTACATGACTTGGATTTCCGGCAGACCTTTCAGCTACTAGTAAGTGAAGCCGGTCAACGAGCTCGTTTGGATCGTCCCAGTACACATAGTCTAAAGCAGTATGTTTTTTCGCAATTTTATAACGAGGTAATGAACCACCTTTAATCGATTCTCCGGTTTTCGAGGTAATTTTGAACATTGGAGCAATGAAATTATTAAATTTATTACTATTATGAAAACGAATCTTTTCGTTCTTGTCATATCGCGTTTTATGAGCAGACGATAGTTTTAAAATTTTGCGATAATTTTTTAAATCATCTGAACTTATATTATTTTTATTTGGTTGTTTCGCTATGAGTAACTCGAGTAATCCTGTAGTTTTCGGATATGCTACTCTGTTAATTTTAATTTTATTATTATGAAAACTAATCGGTAAATTACCAATAAAAAATTCACCATTTTCATTTCTTACTCCATAAATTTTGTCAAGATACTGAGCCTGATTAAGCTTGAGGGCCTTGACGTACAAATCAGAGTCATCAGCATCGTTATCGCTACCTGCTGTTTCGAAAGATGTGTCATGGACGTTCTGTAGAGTATCATTGAACTCACTGTCAGAACTTTCATTCTTTTTGTCATTCTCGAAACTTTGTTCGACTGTATTATGTTTAACACTACTTTGTTCAATATTTTTCTGAGCTACAAGTTTTTGAAGCGGATCTACTATTGGTTTGAAAGTTTCACTTAAAATCTTTTCTGTCTTGTCTTTTCCAAATTTTAATATTCTATATTTGCGTTTAATCGCATCTCGTGCCTTAACAAGTTGATGAAGCACGTTTTTTCTTTTTGAAAGTCAGCCATGTTGTTGTTTCAACGTTCAGTCTGAAACTGCTGATTGTTACCTATAGGCATGCTATATTTATAGCAAAATTATCAAAGCCCTTACGAAATCTGCCGTCATTTATTCCTCGATCTTTATCGATGACTAGAAAACCGTGCTTATCATCTCTCCAACACTTGGAGCACAATTCTTTAAAATGTATATAAGTCATATCGGTATTTACATGATCGTCATAGATATGCTTTAGATTTACTTCATCTTGTCGAAAAATAGCAAGTAAGTTTACATTATCTCTGACAAGATGTTTGGGGACATGAGCATAAGTTTGACATAGATAAAAACAATCAACCTTTTTATGTCTGCCCATGCAAAAGAAGGCTCTAACATTATCTTGTTTTTCGCAAGCAATATCGTCAAATATCATGATAGAGTTCGGAAGCGCGTGGTCAGGATCGACAACTGCATCGTGCTCGCTGAATGGAAAATATTGTACACCTTCTATAGGTTCTAAGATTTCATTTAAAAATTTATATTTCGGCTGATTGAGAGACTTTGAGTAGACGTATACGTTTTCAAATCTAATGCCATTAGGATGCGTTATGAGAGCAAGTAAACTATTGGTTTTTCCGCAGTTTGAGGGGCCGCAGAAGACGGCTCGTATACTATCAGGAAGTAGATCACCATGTCGTTTTGCTCTTTTATCATGCTCTACAAGTACATCAAAATTTTCTATTGGTAGCTTGACCGACTGCTCTTTGAAGTTCATGATCTTTACTCTATGACAATCAAATCACGACTGATTGCTATGAGTATAAATAGCGGTCTTATATAGCTCTTGCCATCAGTTGACCATTGACTTTCGAAGAGTGATCATTCACAAACGCGGTCGCGGATTTGTTAATAAAATTCTCAATAAACTGCCATTTGAACTTCATATACCTGGTTATCAGTACTGCGGTCCAGGCACTAAGTTAGCAAAACGTTTAGCTCGAGGAGATCTTGGAATTAATCCCCTAGACACTGCTTGCAAGGAGCACGATATAGCTTATTCTAAAAATCGCGAAAACGTCCAGGCGAGAAACGAAGCAGATAAAATTTTAGCTGAAAGGGCTTGGAATCGCGTTAAATCAAAAGACGCTAATTTTGGTGAAAAAGCGGCTGCATACGCTATAACTAATACTATGAAATTAAAATCTAGACTTGGCATGGGTTTAAAAAATAAGAGTAAGAAGAAGAAAAGTCAAGTAAGGCTAAAAAATTAGGAATGGGTTTAAAGAAGAGAAGTCAAGTTTCCTTGAAAAAATTATCAAAGCTGGTGTCTTTAAATCAACGCCAAATAACTGCGCTCTAACAGTCATACGATCAGCTTTGAAAAAAGCACGGAGCGCTGTTAAAGAAGCTGGAGGTAAAAAGAATATTAAAATTCCACGTATTTTGCCAGTGCCCGTGAAAACAGGTGGCATATTGCCATTTCTCATACCTCTATTTGCCGGTTTGAGTGCAACTGGCGCTCTAGCTGGTGGTGCTGCTGGAATAGTAAAAGCCGTAAACGACGCAAAAGCCGCTAAGGAGCAGTTGGAAGAAAATAAAAGGCATAATAAAGCTATGGAAAGTGTATCGTTGGGCAATGGCTTATATCTTAAACCACACAAAGTAGGGTTAGGTCTCCATTTAAAAAAAAAAAAAAAAAGTTCATGAAATTACCGCAGCGTGCGCTTACCGATGTTGACATATTAAAATACGCAAAACTTTTAAAAATATCTAATTTTCGGGGAGTATTTATGAGGAATGCAATGCCAACTTCTGGACCGCACTATAGTGAATCCGCTATAGTTAATCTAGATGATGCTAGCGGCCCTGGAACACACTGGGTTGCATATAGAAAAAGAGGCAAAAATGTTGTATATTTCGATAGTTTTGGCGATCTCCGACCGCCTTTAGATTTAATATTATACCTCGGGGTAGACGAAGTTAAATATAATCATGAAAGATATCAAGATTTTGACACGTACAATTGTGGTCACCTCTGTCTAAAATTCTTGTGTGGGGCTATATAAGGAGAGGTAGGGGAAACATTGTATCATTCTGATTTAAGCTGTCATGGAAGGTTCATTAACTCTGACACTTTCAGGTACATCTTCTACACTAGAAGCACAGTATTTTCCACCAATCGAGTTATCGCCAAACAAAAATTACGTTTTAGGGCTTGTTGAACTTTTAACATTTAACTCAATCCCCAATATAGATAGTAACAATAATAAGTTTTACGTAGGTGAAAACGTTATCCTTCTTCCGGTGGGAAGTTACGAAATTGAGGATATTGACAAATTTCTTCGTAAAAAATTAGCGCATAACGACATTACTTTCAATTTAAAGCCAAATAATAATACTCTTCGCTGTACAATCAAGTGCAGTCAGCCTATAGATTTTCGACCTGAAAATTCACTCGGTCGTCTACTGGGCTTCACCAGACGTATTCTCGAACCGAACGTTGTTCATAATTCTGACTTACCTGTTACAATTCTCAAAATCAACGCTTTGAGAGTAGAGTGTAATATCACTTCGGGAGCATATATAAACGACAAAAAAGTACACACGATACACGAGTTTTTTCCTGCAGTACCTCCGGGGTATAAAATTATCGAAGTTCCCTCACACGTCATTTACCTTCCGATTGCCGTAAAGCGTATAGATCATTTACAAGTACGCATCATTGATCAAGACGGAGATTTAGTAAATTTCCGCGGAGAAGTTATAACTATAAGATTGCATATTCGACAATCATAATGGGAATCGTTTACAACAAAAACTATATAAGCAGAGAAACATGCCCGCTACGTATCAGTCATCAACGAACTGTGAAGACGCTAACACGTCAGAGCATACAAAAACTAAAAAGTCTAGGATTAAAAGTAGTACTTGGTGGAAAATAACTTGCATCATCTTTTGCTGCTTTCAACGAAATGGAAGAAATTCTAAGCATACAAACACCTGTAACTTTCGATGAATCCGTAGCGCACTACGAGGTTCACGCAACATTCAACAACAGCGATGAAATACGTATATCTATTCAACATCAAGATTTATGTCTCTTACCTTCCCGCAGTGCATTACATATCTGTGGGCGATTGGTTAAAACTAATAATACTCCCGTTGAAAATACAAAACTTGTGAATAATGCCATTTGTCATTTGTTTGAAGAAATCAGATATGAGTTGAACGCCATTGAGATAGACAAGTGCAAAAATGTTGGCTTAACCACACTCATGAAAGGTTCGATCTCACTCAATCCCACTCAGAGTTTTATCATTGAAAATGCGGGCTGGATCGATGTAGAAGAAACACAAAAGATAATCGATGATGCTGGTTACTTCAATGTATCGATTCCATTGAGTCTAATTTTTGGCTTCGCAGAGGACTATCGCAAAATTGTAGTAAACGCAAAGCATGAACTCGTTCTCATGAGATCAAGAAACGACTTAAACGCCGTTAAACAAACACCTATAAGAGTAGACAATGCAGAGGGTTACGAGGACTTTAATGTTGAAATAACTAGAATCGAATGGCTAATGCCATACGTACTTGCATCGAACTCTAACAAAATTCGCTTACTCGATTTCATAGGGAAAGATCGCCCCATTGCCATGAGTTTTCGCACGTGGGAATTGTACGAGTATCCACTACTTCCGATTACGTTGAGACAAGTATGGACTGTAAAAACATCAAATCAACTTGAAAAACCACGCTTTGTCATTTTAGGTTTTCAAACTAATCGAAAAGATCGAAGAGCTGCAAATGCTAGCCAGTTTGATCACTGCAATCTTACAAATGTAAAACTCTTTCTCAATTCTCAGTCATATCCGTATGGTAATCTTAACCTCGATGTGAATCGTAATCAATTTGCCATGCTCTACGATATGTACGCTAATTTTCAAAATTCTTACTATAGCAAAGATTCAGAACCTATGTTGAAAAAGTCGCAATATCTCACTTACATGCCGCTGATAGTAATAGACTGCTCAAAACAAAACGAATCCTTAAAGAGCGCCCCTGTAGACATTCGTCTGGAATTTGAAGCAAAGGAAAATTTTCCTGCTGGAACTTCAGCCTACTGCTTGATCTTGCATGATCGCATAGTTCAATATAATCCCGTAAGCGGCGACGTGCAGAAACTTTAAGGAGTATATAAGGTGAGCGAGTCTCCGGCTTCTCCTCATTCGTCATTTGAATTTCAAAGTGAAATTTTGCCATGGATTACGCAGTGGATATGCAGGGCTTTAAAAAGCCTGGCAATGATTTCGTTCTGAAAGAGTTGGCTTTTGTGTCAACTGATAAGAATTTTTCCATCGGTCTTACAGTCTTACAAATTAAATTAAAATAATTAATATTTATGGCAGTCAGATTGCCCTTGTTTATAATCACCCCCGCAGAATCTGAAATAAAAACTTAATTAAAATCTGGAAAAAACTTTGTTAGCAAAGGACGATCTGACTGCCCACCACCACCACATTGTCCGACGTTTCGAGCCTGCTCCGGCTCCTCCTCAGGGACTCTAGCAGTCCCTGAGGAGGAGCCGGAGCAGGCTCGAAACGTCGGACAATGTGGTGGTGGTGGGCAGTCAGATCGTCCTTTGCTAACAAAGTTTTTTCCAGATTTTAATTAAGTTTTTATTTCAGATTCTGCGGGGGTGATTATAAACAAGGGCAATCTGACTGCCATAAATATTAATTATTTTAATTTAATTTGTAAGACTGTAAGACCGATGGAAAAATTCTTATCAGTTGATATTAAATTGCAGTCGACATAAGTAATATTTTTAATGAATTGGCTTTTGTGTCTCTCAACGACGGCGATGAGCCAGTAGTGCACCTCTTCAAGCCACCATTTCCTTGGCGAAGACTAACAGAAAAATATAAAAGTGAAAATTTGTGGTTAGAACTTTGCTACCATGGCTTGTCATGGGATGGTGGTGATTACGATTATACTGAAATCGGAAAAATTCTTCAAGATGCATTCAAAGATGCTAACAGAATTTTCGTCATTGGTGAGATAAAAAAGTTATGGTTAGAGCGTTTCAACTTTAAAGTTACGGATATTACTGAAATGGGCTATCCGGCGTTCGATTATCCAAGATCGGTGACTATATGTACCAACCATAATGGAGCGTACAAAACTACATGTGCTCGATACAACGTGAAGCGCATGAAGCAATTTTACGTCAACGATTCAAACATGGAGTGGGAAGACATCATGGAATGGGAAGATATTGATGAATAAAATTTTAAGGGATATGGAGGGGTTGACAGACAGGTAGAACCTCACAGGATAGGAGCGAGGTGGGGCTCCTATTCCCCTTAAAATTTTGACCAGTAGATGGCGCTCGCAAGCAATCGAGGTCTTATATAAACGTGTTGCAGTCGTTAGAGACTTTCATTCCCTCATAATGGGTCAAACCAGCAGCTCGACCGTTGCTCCCGAGCAACAGCGACTCATACAAAACGATTCAAAACAGTCGCAGTGGAAAAAATATTCAGAAAAAATTTCCACAAACACGTATTCTTTGCCCGAGCAAAAGGGTTATAAAAAGTTTTAAATGGTTGCATAATAGTTTTTAATGGTTATAGTAGATAAGAACCGCTGGCCGAGAGCTGCAGGCTGACAAGCAGCAGGCCGCCCGCTGCCCGCCGGCCGACTGCTTGCCGCGGACCGCTGACCGTTCGCTGCCGGCAGCTCGCTCCTCGCCCCTCAGGACCCTCATTGCGGCTGGCCTAGAAGGGGGAGAGGGGAGGAGAGGGGATCCTAAAAAAGCTATGCCGGTTCTGGCTCACCACGCCCTGAAATGGTGGGAGGGGGAGAGGGGAGGAGAGGGGATCCCAAAAAAGCTATGCCGGTTCTGGCTCACGATGACGTCATTTGTTTTGAGCCAGAACCGGCATAGCCTATCTACTTTTATACATCACAAATATACAAGAGGCAAAAAGTTAGAGAAAACTGCTACATAATTTGGAATAACTCCATTTTCGGCGTAATAATTTATTTTGCAATTATAAATGGTAAGATATTTGCAGTTGCTCGTGAACTGAAACAAGTAACTTACGGCAGTAAAGACATAATATGTCATATTGGTAGGATAAACTTTTCATCATACATTATACCATACCGTGAAACTTATTGTATTCACTTAGTTCCTTATGAAAATATTCAAAGCAAAGTTGTGCGTATAAAAAATTTTCTTTGTCTTCCTCCAAATAAATTTGAATATTGATGATGTAATGATCGATAAGTAAATAAATAAAATATACCCACTGTTATCTTGTAATCAAATAGTACGTACATTCTAAAAAAGTTATAAAATTTTTATAAAAAGTAATTTTTTATAACAATTTTATAAAACCAATCTTTTATTAAAATTTTATCAAAATAGTTTTATAAAATTTCTATAAGAATTTTACAAAATTTTTTTACATGGGAAAGTAAAGAACTTTTACTACCCCGAAACATTTTGACAGCGACGTCGATTGCTTTTTTCTGTTCATTGTACAATGTCGCTAATTTGACAACTCCACTACTTCCGCTGCCCAATACTTTCTTGATTATTACACGGTTAAATTGAATTTCAAATTTGTCTCTTGGCTTGCTATTCATGGTATCGTAGGTTAAGGATTTTAAAGTACTTTTTATATCTTCAAATGCGTAACTTTTTTTATTAAGGTTCTGTAAAAAAAGATGTATTTCACTTTTGCAAATGATTATTCTTTATAAATAAAAAATATTTTTTATTCAATCTTCTGAGCATAAACAGATACTAAAAATAATCCACACGAAAGCAGATATCCAGATTCAGTGCAAGGACCTAAGATGGGAGTATAGTTAAAGGCATATGTAATAGATCGATGTTCCAAATAATAGGTACTGGACTCAAGTGTTTTGCCGCAATGTAAACGCTTATCCATCAATTTTTGTAAGATATCGAAATCATTTTCTAGATTATCAATTTCTCAAATTTATTCCTTACAATTTTAACAAATATTTTAGATTAAAAATTCAAATTACTTCAAAATTTAAAAAAATCTAATGTAAGAAAGTAATAAGTAAACCTTAACTTATTTTTAAATTAGTAGGTTGAACCATGGCTTACCTCGAAAAAGCTATATTGACAAACGTGTTCTATGAAGTGCTTATATCGGCAATAGGTATAAGCTAGAATTAAGAACACCACTAAAGTAGTCAAGGTAGCAATAGGAACGATAACTTGCGTGCCCCCTGGAGACAAATTTTAATCAATGCATTAGATATAGAATAATTTATAATAGAATTTGCAACAAAAGTTTATATCTGAGATTAATTTATAATTCATTCATTCCAAAATCTGGTTTTATAAACACAAAGTGAAAATTTAAAGAGTGCATCTAATGTATACGTTACATTTCATCAATAAAATAATATTAGCTACCCATTGATTGTTCTGCCTTTGTGAGTATTGTCCATTTCGAGCTTGATCCTCCTTCAGAATTAGCAAGTACACCAATTTTATAATGGCGATTCAACACTACGTTTGGAATACTAATTGAACTTGTATTCTGAAAATAATTTTCCATGATATTGTGTTATAATTTCTTAAATATTACTATGTATCAATTTACGTACCCCCGGAAAAGTGAGTTCTTTGCTATTATTTTCAGCATCAAGAGGATGAATAATAACAGTATAATTATCTGGCTGCAGTAGCGGTTCATCCCAGGATATTTCAAAATCAAGTGATTGTTCATTTGATTGGATGTTTATTATTTGCAACTCCGTTACAGGGGGAGGAGCTATTTTGATTGAATTAGTGTAGGTTTAAAAATGCTTCATATACAAATAAAAAAAGAGTATAAGACTAGATTATAAACGAAATTACTCACGACAAACACGTAAACTGTTATGAACCTCCAAGCATGACGGTGTTTTAAAAGTTAACGTTACGTTTTTACTTTGGAGCACGCCTACTTCGTTTCTTGATATAACGTACACAGCGTTACTTCGGTTGTATTTCAAGTGAGTCAATTTCAAACGATACTCCTGAAACTAAAGTAAAAACGATTATCTTGATATCTGCTTCGATTAAATGAGATTTTTTGATTGAGATAAATTTCTTACCACATCTAAGCTGTACTGATACAAATCGTGCCTTTCTCCCCAGTGTATTATATGATAGAGACAATTAAGATCTACATATGCATAAATTTTATTATTCCTATTATATATCTGCGCGTTCTTTTAAAATATTTCAAAGAAGAAATAAATACAATTCATTTACTTTACCTTCAGCAGGAACAATATTCAAGAATACTTGTAATTTATTTGTCTGTTTCTCATTTTTCTCGATTTGGCTCATGGTTATATTCTTTACTTTCGCGGGTGTATAATTTTCTATAATTATTAAGAATTCACGGTTAATAATAGTATATTGTGAGCCAAGGGCGTAAAGTGGGCCTTTTTAGACCGAGTGTGAAGTTTGCAGTACAAGTCGAAGACGAGCCCTTGGTACACACCATATTTTTTGTAACGCATATACTCTTTTTCGCGCTTTTTTAATATAAAGCGGGGCTAATGTAACCATTTTTAGACACAGCACCCATGCGCTAATTAGAGTCATTTTTAATTATTATTGAGTTAATATTTTGCTACAATAAAATCTATGTTATTCCCATCTCAAAGAAAATGGCCACTTTTTTCGTTGAAAAGCGAGACCAAATTTAGACTTGTTTCCCTCTTTTAACTAATTTTACTTTTTTCCCGCATTTGCGCCGCACCGGTCGGGACCCCCTACACGGAGAAAAATTCGGCACAGCTCCTACTCTCGAGGTTTACGGGGAGTGCTGATTTGCGGTAGTAGCGACTATACATTCAATCGGGGCAGCAGCTACCCCGATCGGCGCGCCTGTTACACCGTTTCGGTATACTAGACAGCACCACCCCGAGCGAGATCAAGAAAAAGAGTAACCACTGCACCGAAAAAGTACAGCCTTTGCGCCGAACAGTGGGGAATAGATTCTGCGCGCGTAAAATGCTCAACAGCAGCGCCTTTTCCGCTCGTCGACTGCGCCGAACGATGAGCGCTGCTGTCGGGCTGATCATAGGTTAGCACACGCACCGAATTTTTCTCCGTGTAGGAATCCTTTACTTTCAGAGGGAAAGTAATGGATCCCTAGACTCCCCTGGACACATTGGAACGCTGAGAGTACATAAGTCCGAGAGATTCAACCTTTAAATGACTCTTTAATAAGAGCCTAAACTTCAAGGCTTGTCTTGATTTTGATACAATCCCTTAATCGGGTTTAAAGAATTTATTAAAAAATTTTTGCAATAAATTAAAAACTTTTAGAATAAAAAATTAATTTATTTTATTTTAATTCATATTTCAGACATCTTAAACTTGTCATAAAAGTTTGTTTGAAATTTATCTTAACATCCCCTTAACATCCCTTCTTTTTGAATATCCCCTCATCTATAAAAAATCTTAAATATATCTAAACCTCGTGCTAAAAAATAATTTTCAAAATATAAATTTCGTATTAAAATAGTATAAAAAGCCATATTTTTAAGATCTTAACGTCAAATTATATAGCTACTTTGAAATATCATAATTTCATCTTGAAACATCTTAAATCCTGCCATTCTAGAGATGTCTTTTTTTTAAATCTTTTTATGATCAAAATTTTGTTTACGCAGGCACCCGCAGGAATCAAGAGTGACTTTTCTCCCTTGTTACATAATGTACTATATTTTGACGATCGAATTTAAATAATTCAATATATTTTGTAACTATTATCGATGATTTTTCTAAAAATTTCCGAAAATTTTTCAGCAGGCGATAAACGTGAAAAAACGGTCACTTTAGTTAGACTTTATAGGTAAAAAAAACGTGAAAATCGTGCTTATGTTACAAAAATGGTATTATGTGGAACTGTTTAAAGAATATATAAAAAATAAATCGTGTGTTATACCTGCGTTTGTCCAAAACCATTGTGTAGTTTCGGGTAGGCTTATTCCTTCGGGAGTAACTTTACGTATGCGATATTGATATGAACTGTTAGGTTTGAGACTTCTAAATCGATAGAAGTTTTTTCTACTCTGCAACATTGAATAAGATTTAAAGTCTTTGTAACGTAGTTAATGTAGTTCATTATCTTTTGGTATTAAAATAATGTTTAAAAACATACGATTATTGGTGACTGCCATTTATTACTTTCACGATCAATCTGTTCAATAACGTAGATTCCCGGATTGTGCCTCAATACGATTCGATTAACATCTTTACATTGCAGCGTAGCATTAGACTCCGCTTCCGTTTGTGTGAATGTTACTTCTTTTAAAAATAGATTCCAGATTATTAACAATCTTTTATTTGAAGGAAGGACTAGATGGTTCTCCGCGAGTAAAAAGGGATTTCTCTAAGTCAAGATTTGGTTTACCCGAAGATAAGACACAGTTCACAATACTTTGGCCGTGGCCTTTGGCTATCCAAATGTCAAGCATTTCGCTTAAAAAATCATTTTGACATCGATATCCTCATGTTATATACACTCTAACCGCGAGACAATGCTTTAGAAGGAGTATCAATAAATGCGCGTTCGCGTTTCTCAACTTAAATTGCCTTTTTACTCGTGAAGAATCATCTAGTCCTTCCTTCAACTAACTACATCTATACGAGTAATAAAGCCACATCAAGAAAACAATCTTTTTAACACACCCCATCATAAAGTTTGTACTTTATTCCGGCTGAAGTGGGAAAAAAGTGCTATGTTCATTCCCTACCCCCACTCTAGTCCCCAGCGCTACGCACAAACAGTGCGTTGCGCTGGAAACGAGAGTGAGGTTAGGGAATCAATATGCAGCCTTTTTTCCCTTTTCAGCGGGAAACGAGTACGAACTGTATGATAGTTGTGTTAAAAAGTCGTATATTGGACTCGTGAATATAGTGGGTTGTGCGAACCTGCGCGTTTGTCGCCCTCGCTTCGCTCAGGCGACAACTCTCGCACAGGGAGCACACAGCCCACTTTATTCCCTTGGTGCATAATATACTATTTATTCTGAATTCATTAAAAATCTATACTAAAAGAATGATCATCGACGAAATAGCTATCTACCATTGAGGGGTTATTATGATTACGTGATGTAGCCATTGTTTCGTTATTCTATAATACTTCAACATTATAAATTATAATATTACCTACAATATATAAATCGAACTAATTGATAATCATGTAAATCTTCTTTTGAGCTGCTACAGGTAGTTGTCTGAACAACCATATTTCTTACAATTTCTTTATAATTTGAAATGAACATTAATTTATATAGTTCACATACGGTCAAAATTTCAATACCTCTTGCGGCATTAAAAATTCAAATATTTAATTTTGAAGATTGAACTTCGAACATGAGATCTTTCAAAAAGGACATTAAGATAGCGGAAAGGAAACAATTTTTATGAATTTTCAAATTTTTTTAAAGCAATAATAGATTGAGAAGAGTACTGAAAGAAATAATATGTAAAAAGTAGAGTATATGTAAATAACATAGAGTCGTCGATTTATTTGGGGTATTATAGCATATTTATATATCTAATTATTTGGATTTCAGGAAGCTGATGGCCAATACTACCAGGTGTTTAAATATTAGAAAAATTTTTTATTCAGCACAACGTTTCGGACATTTTTTTATGTCCCTCTTCAGGTTCTATATACAATAAATAAAAAAGTTAAATTAATACAAATAACGTTTTACAAAATATTTTACACACTTAATATTCTATACACCATTTACTTACAAAATTTGTCAATATTAACTATTCGGAAGAACTTTCCGTTGTCAGTAAGTTTAAAAATCTATTGCCTCCTTTTATACTTTTATTATGTCTATGTCTAATGTATATGTGCTACCCTTCCGTCACGAATACAGAAGGAGGGGCTACAATAGACCAAAGAGAGGCCGTGTGAAAACGAAAGTGCCAGGAACACACGTATTGGTAGGAAACCAACACCAATGAAATTAACATAGACTCTCTGGCTTAGCACTCAGTGGGCGTGGCTCCTCCTATTCCACATGTGCTCCTGGTCTATCTACTACAGAGTAGTCGGTACATATGATATTAAATACGCATAAATTCACAACTTTTAATTATTGATATATATTCATTGGCTAATCTACTTATCTCAAATTGTTTGTTCATGTAGTTTTTTTGCGTATGTATAAACAATGCCTCGGAAAATAATCGTTTTCCTCTATTACTTTCTGTGTCTAATACTTTATAATTATTAAAATCAATAGTGTGATTATTATCAATTTTATGCATATATAATGACGAATTGGTGTCTTTTATCATATATCTTTTCGCATGTTCCTTAATTCTCACATTCACTTTAGATTTTTAAACTTACTGACAACGGAAAGTAAGAACTTTTCGGAAGACCGAATAGTTAATATTGACAAATTTTGTAAGTAAATGGTGTATAGAATATTAAGTGTGTAAAATGTTTTGTAAAACGTTATTTGTATTAATTTAACTTTTTTATTTATTGTATATAGAACCTGAAGAGGGACATAAAAAAATGTCCGAAACGTTGTGTTGAATAAAAAATTTTTCTAATATTTAAACACCTGGTAGTATTGGCCATCAGCTTCCTGAAATCCATATTATCTACTACTACCATTAGCGTCAAGAATCAACCTAATATCTAATTATTATTTTAATGTTTAATTTAGGTGATTAAGGGTTTTCTGCAGATAATGTCATTGATACGGAAATTTTTTGAAAATGAAATTTTTACCTTTATTGTCAACCGAATAACTATACCTTAAATTTCCCTTTGTTATAGTTTTGCAAGTTATAGTAATGATGTTTTGAAAAGATTTTAAAAATATTTTTAACATTTATGTAATTGAATTTTTAAAATTCAAAACGGGTTTCGTTACAGGGAAATAAACGCTTTATTCAAAGCTTCGGATTTGTAGCAATGAAATCACATCTTGAAGCATGAAAAATGTTAAATTTATATCCTTTTTATGTACAACACGTTCATGATCATTTTATTATCAAAACCTTTTAAAAACACAGTTTTAATTTGTTAACAAAATTTAGCTTTTTGAAAAAATATAACCTCTATAGGAAAAATGTAATGTAGAGATTTATAGTCAATCATTATTTGTAATATAATACTAATATGTTGTGGTTTAAATTTTTATTAAAAATATAAAATCAGGGCTTTAATAAAGGTACAATATTCTAATATATTTAAATTTATATACTTGCTTGTATTGTTATTAATGGATTTATTGCATGCTTGTCTGCATTGTTCCTGTAAAGAAAAGCATTAGAAAGTTGATGGTTGAAGTTCTTCAAAACAGTAAAAAATAGTCACTTTCTAAATTTAAATCAGTGTAACAATTTGCACTGAAACTAAATGAGTGGTATACTTATAACTGATAATCAGTGAAAATCCACTGATAATTACTGAATCTTAACTGATTGACAGTTATAAATATATACCACTGATTCAGTGCATAAGTATATGCACTGATTTAAATTTAGAGAGCATAAAAGCATTTAAATTTGTTTACAGCGAATCTAAAAGTTCACGTTTCTCACTTTTAATTTTATCATGTAAAGTAAATAATTAATATCGATTGGCATATAGTTATGTCAGCAAAATTAAGATATTTTAAACTTTTGTCAGATAATCTAATATTTGGCAAAGTCGTAAAAGAAAATGTCGAGTATTGGTTTACACATAAAGATATTTTTAACGTCTTATACCGAGGAATTGCAATGCTTAGTTATTAGCGAAAAGCGAATATTTATAGTTTGTATTTTTAAAATTTTTGTTACATCATTTGTAAGAATTTGTCACAATATTACGGGGAAATTGAATTCGATAGAGTATTGAAATGAATCGCGTCTAACAATATATATAAAAGAAGAGAGAGAGAGAGAGAGAGAGAGAGAGAGAGAGAGAGAGAGACAGAGAAAAAGAGAGAGAGAGAGAGAGCGCAAGCGAGAGAGAGAGAGAGAGAGAGAGAGAGAGAGAGAGAGAGAGAGAGAGAGAGAGAGAGAGAGAGAGAGAGAGAGAGAGAGAGAGAGAGAGACTCTTGATAAAATGATTCCGAAAAATGCACCTGATTTAAAATGTATAAAATACATGAGATACGCTGACTGCATGCAATATGCGATACATCAAAGTCTTTCATCAAAGTCTAGGTTTACGACTACACGACTGAGGCGACTTTACGTTTTAACTTTCAAATATAATTTTGTAAACTGTCTCGTTTTATTTTCTATTTGAGAAGTACTATTACAGCAAAGCCATGGCTTCCCATTTATTTTTTCGACTTTATCTGTCAAAAACTTATCGCAATATCCTGCTATATTAGAGATATAGAATGTATTAATATGAACGCCAGTGAGCCTATACATCAATAACTATAGAAATTGTCAAGTGCCCCGTCGCGTATTTTAATGTGCAGATTAAAACTTATTCAATTATTGGGTCGCGATAAGAAACAAAAATTAGTAAAACAACTAAGCGGGAATACGCGCTAACAGCGTAGTATAAATCGTTAAAAATATCATAATACTCTTTCCACATGAAAAGACATCGAACACGTATATAAAACCTACTCAACAAGAAAAAGAACTAAACTAATGAAATAGGACGAATCATAGGTAAGTGAGAAAAAAAAAGAAAGGATTGAAAAATTATAGGTACTTACACTCGGACACTGTGCCATGCAAAGCGCGACAGGCACCACTACATCATCCGAAAGCTGAACGCCGACGACGAAAATCCACAACAATTTTAACAACAGCAGAGGCAACCGGAACTTTGTGTTCATGTTAATGTTAACTTTAACCATTTAGCGCTCAAACCCTGAGGCTAGACTTATTTACACTGTAAGCAAAGCTCGCTCCATGTACGAAAGGGACCGGCAATATGACGATGGTGCACGAAACACCGCCACCGCTGGATGATACGATTACACTGTATCACCGACGAGTCTTCCGTTCCCGAGCAACCCGTGTATTATGTACAGGTGGGTATGTGTGCAAACTTATATGCAGAGCAAACAATCGGGCGAAGTCGGTTGGTCTTTTGACACACACACACACACACACACACACACACACACACACACACACACACACACACACACACACACACACACACACACACACACACACACACACACACACACACACACGCACACGCGCACACACACACACACTTTTTTTGTTCGTCGTTTTTTTATCGCTCGCGCGCATCGTGTCCCCACGAATTTCATTGCCATAGTTTATTCACATGCGCGCCGCTATATGTATGTTTACTTCGTCTGGACACTGATAGAATTATTCATTTGCCGCAAATGAATACATTCATTTAAAATCGAAGTACATGGTGCGGACGCGCTTTCAGGAGGCAACGTACGACGTTTGCCCGACGGAGGAAGCAGGATGCAAATCGGGCAAATCAATCCTCAGACTTGTGATTAAGTAACAATTTATTAAGAGTCACTAAAGCTAATACAGTGCTACCGAATACGTATGTGTGCGTGTATGTATAAAAGTGAGTCGCGGGGGGCTGGAGAGCGCGGTATGCTGAGTGACTAGACTCTCCAGCGGCTCGTGTAATACTGCTCTCGTAATGCGCAAGTAGCCGAAAAGTAGACCCGCGAGAAGCGCGGATCATTACGCGTGTAGACAATAAGTGTCGCGTGATTTTAGGGAGCGGTAACCGCCGAACACCAAAATAAATACGCGTGTTATAACTAGTGCGGCCTCAACATACCACCCGCTACAATCTAATTGACAAATTTGATTGTTAACCAGAAAGCTAAATACTAGTACAATTTAAAGATAAGAACTCCCGAGCACACAATACCGATTTCGCACGTATAAATTAATAAAATCAATCTTTCGCCAAATCTCAACAAAAAACGTACGCAATTAACCGCGATCAAACGCAAGTTTACAATAGTTAAAAAGACGAGACTCTATACAAAAACAACATAAATGAAATTTCAAAAACCGCGGTTAACACAAATTAATGTTGATACAATAAATCTAAATTCGCAATTTTAAATAAGGAACGCAATGACAGTCTTAACTTCAGTCTTCTTTCTTCACTCTTCATGGCAATTCGAACTTTCAAATATATTATGGTCACCACCGCCCGCCATAGCGGTGCGAACTAGGGAGAGATGAGTTACAGCCTCCTGGTTGACTGGCAGCAAGATTAACTTGTTGACGGGGCGTTTGTACCGTGAGGTACCTGACTGGATGGTAGCAACACGCGCCAATTCGTCCTTACCCAGGAGCAGTCGCACGATTCTCGCCAATGGCCATCTCGTTGGTGGCAGTAGTTCGTCCTTGAATAAGACAATATCTCCGACGTTGAAGTCTCGATTGTTACTGCGTTGTTGAGTCTGAGTAAGAAGCTCCCTATGCCATCTCTTCCAGAAATGGTTGCGCATTCGATTGACCAATTACCATCTACAAGAAGGAGAACAGTTCTCATTAGTTTCGAGGAAGGGCTCGGCAGGTGAGATGAGAAGGGCTCCTATCAGAAAATGACCCGGGGTCAAAGCAGCAATATCCTCCTCACTAGAGCTAAGCAGAGACAGAGGACGTGAATTCAAACATGATTCGATCATAGCCGCAACGGTAGAAAACTCTTCAAATGTGAGTTTAGACTCACCTATGATCCGTTTGAAATGACTCTTAAATGATTTGACATTTGACTCCCACAACCCTCCAAAGTTTGGCGCTCTAGACGGAATAAAAATCCACTCTACACCATCACGAGCAACAACCGACGCCACTTCTTGACTGATGGTAGATGTACTCGCGAACAATCTACGAAGCTCAGCCTCAGCGCCCTGAAAATTCTTGCTATTATCGCTGTAAAGTGTCTTACACAGTCCTCGCCGGGCAACAAATCGACGAAATGCAGCCAAGAACGCGGCAGCGGTGAGGTCTGACATAACCTCCAAATGGACGGCACGAACTACCATACAAACAAAAATCGCCATATAACCCTTAAAGGATTTCTGACCTCTGCCTGAAGAAGCACGAATGAAGAATGGCCCTGCAAAGTCAACTCCCGTAACTGTGAACGGACGCGCAGGTCTTACTCTTACAGCAGGTAATGGACCCATCCGCTGTTCCAGCGTGGACGCCTTAAACCGCGTGCAACGCACACAACGACGTATGACGCCTCGAATAGTATTGCGCCCTTGAACAAACCAGAACTGGCGTGCGAGATGACTTTGAACCAATATAGGGCCACCATGCAGAGTGATCAGGTGTGCTTGATGAATAAGCAACTTCGAAACGTGGTGTTTCGCTAGAAGAATTATCGGATGCTTCTCATTCTCCGATAAGTAAGTATTTTGCAGCCTATCACCTACTCTTACTAGACCTTCAGAATCTAAGAATGGTGCCAAACGTCTAATCGAGCTAGTCGCTGATACAGTCTCGCTTGAGCGCAACGTCTTAATCTCTGCACTGAACATCTCTCGCTGAATTAAACGAAACAGTGAAACACGACCTTTGGCCAACTCTGACGCAGACAGCCACGTAAGGCGTTTTTCAGAAGAAGAGAGCGTGTTGAAACGTCAACGATGGGCATAAGCCAAGATGCGAATGATCTTGTCAACAGAAGAAAATCTCGTCAACCACTCCGCCCAATCTTCTGACAACTGCGCAACAAAGGCACTAACACGGTCCGACTTACGTGCCTCCAAGTTCGTAGTGAACTCCTCAGGCGAAGAATGTGGCCACTCAGAGTGTGGACATCGTAACCAATCAGGGCCGTGCCACCAGATTGAAGACTCTCTCAACTGAGCTGGGGAAACGCCTCGCGTTACCAGGTCAGCTGGGTTGTCAGCCGAGCGTATATGTTTCCATGTTGCAGAGGGCAACATAGTTAGAATCTCACTCACTCGATTACCGATAAAAGACTTCCATCTGGATGGATGATCTTGAAGCCATGCCAAAACTACGCGAGAGTCTGACCAACAATACACCTGAACAGGCTGACTATCGAGCTTTGGTAAGATAAATGACGCTAGACGAGCTAACAAATGAGCTCCGCACAGCTCCAGCTTCGGAAGACTAATAACTTTAAGAGGGGCGACTTTGGACTTAGCAGCGATCAGTTTTGAACCACTTCCCTTTTCAGAATGTAGAACTACATAAAGAGCGGCAGCGTATGCTCTTTCGGAAGCGTCGCTAAATCCGTGCAACTCCCAATTCGAGGATTTAAACGAGCCTAACTATCTCGGAATACGAATCGCCTCTAACTGCAGAAGCTGATCCCTAAACTCTATCCACGCCTTTTCCAACGCTTCAGAGACGGGATCGTCCCAATCTACACCTTGCATCCACAGATTTTGCAGCATGATTTTTGCGCAGATGATCACCGGTGCCAACCAACCTGTAGGGTCAAACAGTCTTGCAATTTCCGACAACATCGATCGTTTTGATACTTTGGACCCTAATTCTGAACAAACTACCTTAAAACAAAATGCATCCTCTGAAGAAATCCAACGCAACCCCAGCGTTGATACAGCATCCTGCTAAGCAATCGAGGCATCCATCATACCATCCTGTGTAGACCCTAAATCTGACAATAATCTCGAATTATTGGCGGCCCATTTCCCTACCGACATTCCTGCTGAAGCTAGAATATCAATCAGCTGCTGTTTGACCTCGGCAACTTCCTCTGGGGTGTCTCCCCCAGCGAAAAAGTCATCCGCATATCGACTTTTTCGAAGAACTTCAGCTGCTTTCGGGAAATTTGCCTGCTCTAAATCTGCAAGGCGAAGCATACATGCATTGGACAGAAAGGGGGCGCAGGCGGTACCATAAGTGACAGTAGTCAATCTAAACGTGTCAATCGGTACATCAGAAGACCGACGCCACAAAATCCTCTGCCAGTCGGCGTCCAGCTCGTGTACCAGAAATTGTCGGAACATCTTTAAAACATCACACGAAAAGACAACTGACAAAAACGACCAACGCGTAATCAGAATAAGAATGTCCTCCTGAAGTTTAGGACCAATATGCAGAAGAGAGTTGAGCAACACTCCTTCAGCATTCCGTTGCGATGCGTTGAAAACCACCCGGATTTTCTTACTTGCGTCCTTCTTAAACACGGGGTGATGTGGAAGATAGTATGAATCTGATTTCATTACCTTATCTGGTGGTACTACCTCCATGTGTCCCAACTCACGATACTCCTCCATGAAATCGACATACGCCATGGTCAGGTCCGGCTGCTTACAGAAACGATGCTCAAGGCGCCTGAAGTTGACCTCGGCGATGCCTCGAGTATTGGTGACAGAAGATGGCTTGAAGAAGGGTAGACGCACGACAAAGCGTCCTTCGTCGTTGCGCGTACATGTCTGGTTGAAATGATCCCAGCATGCCTCCTCCTCAGGCGACAGACGAGATACAGACAGGACTTCTTCCGTCTCCCAGAATTTGGTGATGGCTGTGGTCAACTCATGGTCAACTGTCACCAAGTGCGAAGCCGCGTAGCCTGACGAATCGCCTGGTTTTCCCGAGGCTTCCATCAGTACCCAGCCGAAGACAGTAGACAGAGCTGCGGGTGTTCCTGGTGGTCCTTTCACGAGCCCAGGAAGTAAAACCTCAGCGTAGACTTCACTATTCAGAATGCAGTCCACTCGTCCCTGCTTACCGATATGTGGATCTGCCAGCTGTAGCCCTTGTAGATGAGTCCACTCATCCACTGCCGTCTCAGAATGCGGAATGAGAGCTGAAACCCTCTTGACGACCACGGCTGAAAATTTTAAACAGAAATCAGCAACTCTTCCAGACTTGAGTGTAAGGTCAACTCTACTTCGAGCGACTGCTGATTGAGTATCCCCGACTCCTAAAACCACAACAGTCGTAGGACACCTAGGTAGAGCAAGCGTATGCGCTACGTGCTCTCACAGAAAAGATTCCTCAGCGCCGGAATCTAATAAAGCTCTGACAGTCATCGACTGTCCAGCTGGCGATTGCACCGTGACACAGGCCATCGACAATAACCTACGACGGCTCCTGGCGGTATAGTTCGTCGTTTTCAGACCTTCGGATAACTGCGAAACCGCATGCGCAGCTGTGATCTGCGTTGATGATGAAGATTGATTTCCACGCTCGTCCAAATGCAGCTTGGTGTGATGCTTCTTGCCACAAACAAAACATCTACCCTTGGAAGTGCAGTTATCTATCGAATGCCCAGCGTTCAGGCAATTGAAGCAGAGCTTCGCTGAAAGTGCGTGGGCTCTCCTTTGATCCTGTGAACAATCAGAAAATTTTTCACAATACCCCACAAAGTGCTCTGCCGCACAGAACGAACACTTCGGGCCCGGGGCCTGGGGTGGCCTGCGTGTAGCCATGTTGACAGACGCTCCTTTGGGTTTTTTGGAGAAGTGATTCTTCCTGGAATCCCTAGAGTGAGTGGCATACTCGCGACTGGAGTCATCCTGGCCAGCTGCTGCTTTATAAGAGGATCCTGTGCGTACTTCCACAAGGTCCAACGTTCGGATTCGATCCTCAATGAAAGATTTGATCTCAGCGTACTTAGAGAAACCTGAATTGTGCTTTCTCTCTACTTCTCTGGCCCAGTCTCGTCGAGTGTCTGGAGGCAGTTTACTTTCTACAAAGTACACCAAAATGTCGTCCCATGTGTCAACCGGTCGTTCCAAGGATTGGAAGGTGTTTACGCTCTCGTTGACTGTGTTCAGCAATTGATTGAGGTGTCGTCCTGACTCCTTTGCGGCAGACGGGAGGCTGGTAAGAGACTGCATCTGTAGCGAAAAGCGGAGATACTTGTTATCGTATCGACTACAGAGCGTATCCCAGGCCGTCTGGAAATTCGCATAGTCAAGCTAATTCCGTTCAGCTTTTCGGCTGCTTCTCCTGCTAAATAGTTAGATAGTCGTTGGAATTTAAGAATATTAGTCATAGACTGATCAGAAATCACCAACGAGGTAAACTTCTCCTTGAATGTTTCCCATTCTCGTCGATTTCCATCAAAGAAGGGTAGTTTCAATTTCTCCAGTGATGCTTGTGTTGAGCCGATAGATTGAGCCGAGTTGACGTGGGTGCCAACGGCAGGTACGTTTCTTTCAGTAGGTGCCCGAAGAATTCCAATCCGTTCCTTCATCCATGCTTTGCAGACAAGATACAACGACACTGTCGAGTCGAACGTTTTCTCCTTGAAATAGGTTCGCTCTTGAAGACTGTCAGACATCCGCTGCAGAGTGACATCTCGAGCACTGAACTCTGCCCAATAAAACTCCAACAAGTCCAGTCTCACCTCCAGATCCACGGCGCTAAAGTGCTCACTAGCTGATCGAAGGTTGGCTAAAGTAGCGATGAGGGAAGCAGTACGCTTTTGATCCAATAACGCATCGTTGACATCACTCATCGTGATAGGCTATAAACGATGGGGCGATCAACCAGAGCAACGAACAAATTATTAAAAAAAAAAAAAAATTCAACAACGATTAATATTAACCGCGAGTTCACGGATTAATATTCTCCGACATTGACAAAGACGGTTAGTCGTTGCGATGTATTAACGAGCGCGAATTCGGTTTCGTGTTAAATTCAGAAAAAATTCGAAAGAAAATAGATCGACCGGGGCTGAGATAATGCTGAAAATCAATTAGAAAGCCGCTGTATTACCATTGCGCGCGGCGATATTCAAGCGCTGCAGCTACGAAGCCCGGCACAAAGAGGACGAGCCGATAACTGCTGTGCCGCTGCATACTGTAGAAGCGAACCGTCGTGTGAAGAGGAGAGGCCGAGACCTGCGTGCGCGCTCCTCGCTCACCGGCACAGATGGGTGGGGGAAAACAGAATCAGCCGGGAGTGCTCTCTCCTCCTTCCAGGCTGTACTGCTACGGAGTCTTCTCTCCGCCGTGACGTCACAACGCCTGCCGAATCTCTGCGCCCAATGGAAATTTCCACCGCTGAGTTTTCTTCTTCGGGTTTCTTCTTCGATTTTCTGACGATCTTCAGCTCCGTCTTCAGATCACCGCACAGAAAACTTACAAGAGCGTGAATCAGCGTTTCACGCTCTACACGAGCAACGTATGAACCGAAACCCGCTTTTTCCAGATTAGCGCACCTTTCAACAGTTTTCCACACGCACTGATTTTCCGATTTTTCCTCCGCTATCCGGCTCGAAGGACCAAAAACTATGGACGCGCTTTCAGGAGGCAACGTACGACGTTTGCCGGACGGAGGAAGCAGGATGCAAATCGGGCAAATCAATCCTCAGACTTGTGATTAAGTAACAATTTATTAAGAGTCACTAAAGCTAATACAGTGCTACCGAATACGTATGTGTGCGTGTATGTATAAAAGTGAGTCGCGGGGGGCTGGAGAGCGCGGTATGCTGAGTGACTAGACTCTCCAGCGGCTCGTATAATACTGCTCTCGTAATGAGCAAGTAGCCGAAAAGTAGACCCGTGAGAAGCGCGGATCATTACGCGTGTAGACAATAAGTGTCGCGTGATTTTAGGGAGAGGTAACCGCCGAACACCAAAATAAATACGCGTGTTATGGTGTATTTCGATTAGATGCAAATTTCCGTATTATATAATATTCATTAACTGTATGTTCGTACGTGTTATTAATATAAAATTCACAATTACTTTATTCGAAATACATAATGAATATTACTTAGTAGATAGTGTCGGTAACAACGGAACTCGGCTTAGCCGGCGCAGTAGTGTAAAAGCCACATGGTTTGCTGCCGGCGTTTTTCCCGCGTATTAAGGGGGTGCCATACTCGTACCATTACCGACCGAGCAATTCACACAGTTTCAAGCTGACTAAAAATAAAATACGTCGAATCACAAAAAATCAAGAGAACACTCTTCTGTATTTTTTAACGTTCTATCATCCAGTCAAAGTTTGGAGTCGAAATATCAAGTCATTTTTGCAAAAACTTTGAACAAAGCGAAATTTAATTTCGTTCAAAGTTTTTGAAAAAACGGCTTGATATTTCAACTCCAAACTTTGACTGGATGATAGAACTTTAAAAAATACAGAAGAGTGTTCTCTTGATTTTTTGTGATTCGACGTATTTTATTTTTAATCAGCTTGAAACTGTGTGAATTGCTCGGTCGGTAATGGTAGGACTATGGAATCCCGTTAAGCGTAGTACTCGCCACTGCGTCCGCTGTTGAACGTGCTGTCCTCGTGCACGCTGTTCACCATTGCAGTCGTTGGAAACGTGGAGCAATTACTACATGGATGGGGTTTGTCGAAGTTGACACAAGTTTTTGAAGGTAAGATAAATATTACTATAGTAAAGAACGAGTGTAGTTCGTCGCATAAATTAGAGGTTAGGTCACGATATGATTTTTCGTAACGTCCCCTTTTCAATCGTATTAACGTAATTATACTTAATTCCGTTCATATAACGATCTAACAAATAATAATTTGTTAACAATATCCTATGGTATCCTCTTCCATTCCTTCCAGATAGGGGGATAAACGACACAGAAATTCTCGCTGAATTAATTGACAGTCGCATAGATTTACAAGAATTAATTCCTCTCCCTGGGATGAGACTTAAACTACAGAAAAAATTCAGAGAATATGTATGTTTATTTTTATTTTAAAATTTTTGAGTGAAACAGTTATTAAAGGGACTGGATACCTTTGAAACCTCATAAAAGCATTTTTTATTAATACAAAAATTATGAATAATTGTAATTAAAGTTTTTACCAAAAAATTACCTTATTTAAATATTTGTTTGAAGCAATTATATCCAAAAGTACCTCAGGCAATCAACGAAGCCTCTTTGAAGCCATGATCCACTCTCGGCAGAGTGGATCATGGCTTTGAAGAGGCTTCGTTGATGGCCTAAGGTACTTTTGGATATAATATCTTCAAACAAATATCTAAATAAGGTAAATATACCCTACTTTCATGGTAAAAAATATAATTACAATTATTCATAATTTTGTTTTTTTAAGGTTTAAAGCTATTTAGCCTCCTTACTCAATTTTGTAGTAAAATTTGATTTATTTTTATTTAACTAGGTTTACTAATTCATGTATTGTATCATATTCTTATACAGGTCCAAAACAAAGATCAAAATATTGAGTTATCTGTTGTCATACTGGATTCGAGTCAACTAGTAATTGCGCCAGAGGAAAGCAAATTCACAATAAACTCTGTGTCTACATCAAGTTAAGTGACAAAGAACGAAGAAGCAAGCATTGAACTGGGAGAAGATGTTATTGAAGAAGTCGAAATTCTTCAAGTAGGAGATGCGCAACACGGTTCAAAAAAGAGAAAATTGAATAGAATTGATGATGTCGTTAAGCTAGCTTTAGAGGAACACCCATTAGGAAGTGCGATTCAAATATATTCTTGCTGTAAAAACACTTTGGATACACTATGTCAATCGAATTTGACTACTATAGTTTTAACTTATTGTTTGAAAGCATATGGTTTCTAAGTAGCTTTTTAGTGTATTTTTACTTTGTTACATGCCAGCAAAGTAAGGTTTTTATTTGTATTTGTAGTGTTTTGGACAATGCTGATTTTGAGAAGTTGGCACATGAAATTGTTAAAATTTTTCCTAATGTTGTGGAGAGACTTATTACATACCACCTATTAAAAGGATTCTCGTGACCCCACATCAGGAAGATCTAAGAGAAAACTGGTCGACAAATATAGAAATTTAAGAAAATTTGTCAGAGGCGCTGAAAATCTGCTGGAAAATAAAGGAGTGAAAAAACAAGTCCTTGCTCAAGAAGAAGATCCAAATCCTAGTACTTTTTCTTGTTCAATTTGATGTATTATTGTTTTTTATCTTAAAAGAAAAAATATATTCCATATTTCATCTTTACAGCTGTAGCCATAGAAAGTAAAAACTGGCTAATCGATAATAGAGATCCTCAAGAAGTATTGCGGCATTGGGATCTATCGTATAGCTTACGTCTTCTTGATGCCCAAAATCAAGAATACCAAATAGTTGCCAACATTTTTGATGGTTGGCCAATTTTAAAAGATAGTAATAGCTATGAACTGGTAAAAAATTAAATATTAAACAATTATATGTAACCATTATAATACATTCATTCAATAAAAGAGTTCGAATTTACAGATTGAATTAGATTTTTTAAAAAACTATGATAAGTCTTTTGAAGAGATTTACTTGAAATGGAATGAAGTTTTATCTAGACGCATACGACTTATCCTTAAAAAATTGCTATCAAAAAAAAGTGCATATACTGATTTTCTGGAAATTGAGAATTTTGAAAATTTTGCCGAAGGTAAATTTATTTATAATCAAAGTCTGTAAAAATCTTAAGTTCTTTTTTCATGTATAATATATGAATTTTTAGATTTTAAACCTTTTTCTGAATTAGAGCTGCTTGCTCATTAGTACCCAAACCGACGACTAAAATCCCATTACCAAACGACAAAAACAAAAATGGGAAAAAATCTTATTGGAAACCAGATCTTATTGGAAACCAGGAATATTAATTCAAATCTTATTGGAAACCAGGAATATTAATTCATGTACTAGTGCGTAAATGTTAATTTATGTAGCACATTTAAAGAATAATTTAATCCAAAAATAATATTTGTTTAGATACCAGGGGATATCGAGAATGCCGTTCAAGTTAAAAGAGCAACTATGTTGAAATTGAAGCAACCAACTCAACCATTTATAATTTTCGTCGGTCCGAACATAGCCAGTTTAAATGCCTTTTACGTTCGTCTTGATGCAGTTATGTATCAAGTGACTTCTTTGCTTACAGCGCTTGATGTCTTATTTAAAATTTATATAACTTACAGCGTTCATTATCCAATACAAAGCGAAAATATAGCTTATGTTATACAATGGACCATATATGATATACACACAAATGAAGATGCTCAAGTGCCTGCTATTTACAATATTTTAAATCAGTTGCAAAGGGTGAAAAAATTGTGAATAAATATCATAAGCTTACTTAATATTAAATCGTCATGGAGTGTAAAAAATGTGATAAGTTGTTTGTCGATATCAATGTTTTGTTTAGACACTTAAAAGTTTTTCATCCTTTACAAACTTCGTTTACCTGTATATATAAGAATTGTATGCGGCAATTCCTTTTTTTGTCACTTCTTAAAAAGCACATTGTTAACTGTAAAAAAAGCCCGAATTACACGTAGTAAAAAAAAATCATTTATAAACCAAAGTAATATTTATAAGAAAGAAATTGACAATTTTAGATTTAAGATAACTCAGAAAATGATTGAGGATAAAGTAGTTAAGGTAGTTCTCTAATATATCAAAAAGTGGGTTTCGAAAGTAACAAAATTCTAGCGTGTTCTTTAAAATCTAAATAATTTTTCTTTATTTTTTAAAATGTAGGTAGCTGACCTATTTTTCAAGAAAAAAAATTATTGAAAATGGTTACTTTTACATTGAGAGTAAATGACGCCATATAACGCATAACAGGAAGTAATAGTATTACTTGATAAAAAAGTGGGTTTTCAAAAAGAAAAACATAGCTTAAGAAAGATAAAATTCAGCTCTTTCTTTTAAGTTTATCAAATGTGTCAAGCCGACCTTTTTAAAAAGATATGAATGATTATAAACACAAATAGCAGACGACATGCATGAAAGCGAGAGAGACAGAACGACGCGTATGGCATACGTATGGTATAGTTTGTGCTCTCGCTGAGCGCACAAACTATAACGCGTTAGAGAACTATCTTAATAGGAGCGAAGATAAATCTGTGGAAGATGATACGTTTTTATTTATAGCAAAAATTGTATTCTAACAACTCAATAACAAAAGTCGTAGCGAATGACGTTGTCAATGATTTAGTCAAATTTACGGAATCTGTAACAGCGTTTTTCAAAGATCAGTTGAAAGCGAAAATTCCGATTGAATTTCATAAAACTATTTATAAATGTTTACGCGTCAAATGTTTTCATAAACTTAACTGAGAATTTAAGCGCCTGGAATACTAATTCAAACAAAGTAATTATTTTATAGAACCACAGGAATTGGAACCTGGTGAAATCAACGACAGTAAAAATGTATCCAATGTCACGGGGTGGATTTTCGGGCTAAGACGCGTTTTAGCTGCTCGTCTTAGCGGTTCAATTCCGTATCTCTCGGTTCAACTCCCGGAGATTGAGTAGCCAGATTACGTAACAGACGCTACAACGTCGTGCAATGTTAACCTAACCTGGTGACTTACCGTGCAACACGCAAGTCGAAGACTTGCGCTTTGTTTCTCGCCAGTGACTCGAACTCTCCTCTCGTTCACTGGTTCGTGTGCCGGCTGCTCAGATGAAACGATACGTTTTCTCTTACGTAAAGACCGCGGAGGCGGCGGGGAGCGGGGAATGACTAAGGTCGCGGAATAACAACTCGAGCAGTTAAAGTTAATAATAAAAGACTATGGATTATTAAATAAAAGAAGTTGAGGTTTGGTAATAGATCAGTAATATAAAAGAAATGAATTTAGGTTCGCGTATTCCCTATCTAAACGGTGCGCCAGCACGTTATCTCTGACGTCAGCTACCTCGGAGACTGACGTCACGCTCACGGTAATTTACGCCGCGCACGTAGGGTATAATACGCCTCACGTGTGCGGTACTCTACGCGCGCGCTCACCGGGTAAAGCGGCGAAGTGAGAGAGCAGTCGCGATCGCCGCGCGACGCACACGTATAAGTGTGAGAGAGAGGGTAGATGGCGGGTTTACACGTGTGCGCAACTGTTGTGCGCACTCACCGGCTTTGAAATAGCCGGTGGTTTGACCTCGCGTTTAACCTTGATGAAGCGCGAACCTGAGGCCCACACTCTCTCTCCTCACACTTGCTCTCTCCGCACTAGAGCGCCTACTCGACACCGTTGTCCAGGTACGACGAGTCTGGACGAGTGGTTACGCGTTATTACTCGCGTCGCGGATGATACATGCACGCTTACCATGTTAGGTCTTCGGCGAATTAGACTCGGTGGCCTAGCATCCTCGCGTGCATCCTCTCGACTCATCCGGCATCGTAGCTCGGTTCTTCATGATCTCTCGAACTGTAGCAACGCCAGACGATCGGCTCTTCTGCTAGCGGAAGTTACTTTTATTCACAGTACGGCAGGTAGAATCAGCCTGCCATACAGTCTCGGTATACTTCACGTACTTCCCACGTAAGTACGTGAAGTCACACTTTTCCGGTAGAGTAAATGGCCTCAGTAAAGCACACTACTTCTTTACTGAGGTTGAGCGAGTGACAAAACACATTGTCACTCGCGAAATTCGCGATAACAAAATCCGCGAACTCGAAAGCGTATCTCTCACGAGCGGTAACAACAAGATTAATGCCGGTCACGTCTCCGCTGGCACCTTCGTCATGCTCTCAATACAGCTCCAATACTGCATCGAGGCGCCATCTAACGTTCGTTACCACGAACGTATTTATTGCCGATTTATTACCGACGTCGGTACGGCAGGCCGTGACACTCCCCACCCAGACGTCGCTTATCTCCAGATGGGCGACTCTGTACAACAATCCGACGTCGGTTGTTCCTAACAACTCTAGAACAACTCTGTCTCTGTCACCTATATTCAGCAAAAACTCTTTCTCACTCTTCAGGACCTGAAGAATTAGCTTCAGTAAAAGCTTTCTCTTTCTCTAGCTCTACAGACTGATCTACCTGTAAAACTAGCGGTATGTGATTCGCTATGCTGCCTTAATTATCTACCAAGACAGTAATGTTTATCTCTTCACATCCGTGGCTTCTCATTGTCCACTACTTCATATACAAATAGCTAATCGGCACCTGGTTCGTTCTAGCCAGGCGACGATGTTAAATGCTGTGTCGTCTTCGCTAATTTTTGTTATAATGACCAGGAAGCAGGTGATGTAATCTTTCCCTAGTTCGTCTTCACCTTGTATCCTGGTTATTACTCTCGACCTTATCCGGCCCAGCGCCTGCTGGCGGCTGGGTTTGTCGCAACGGCGAGTCGCTCATCGCCGGATCTTCTAACTCCCTCGGTGGTCGAGCGTTGTCATAATTCTCTTCTTTATTCCACTTTTTCTTTCCTCCTTTCTTCTTCTATTCTTCCAGCCAAATGTTGCCCTCGGAGATTTTTTGGATTCTCGAAACTCGGAAACGAATTTCCGTAGCCATAGTGCTGGACAGGCGAAACGACCTGTCGAGCTACCCTTTGCACTTACTCATGCCCATCTGGTATGATACAGCGCATTGCGGGGTGGCCTTCCCCTAGGGTATGCTCGAATCAGATAGGTCGCTTCTAAAGTCACCGCCTACGTTACCTGGAGTTAAACACACTCCAAACCAGGCATCGTTACCGTCGATTCAACAAACAAATCGGGAACGGGATGCCTGGCGGCACAAAGCGGAAGCGGAGCTAAGCTTCGACGCATTTACGGCACTTGGCGAAACCTCTGGTCACTTTTATCAGTCACTGGTGTGACCTGCCGGGAAATGACCTGTCATCGCGGCTTAATTTTGGGCAAAATTAGTTGACCAACGATGCCACGTGAGAGGATCACCTGATCTGGCCTAGAGGCATTCGGCTTCCGGTCGAGGGGTCCTATCCCTCCGAGGATCTTCATATCTCTTCTTTTCGTCTGAAAGTTGACGGCTTGGTGAATTTTCCCGTGTCCTTTTCCACCATCCATCGAACTTTAACAGTGGTACGATGTTTTTCGGTTCCGAAGTATGTTACCTGCCGTCGCTGGAATCTACCATTGACCTGTCCTGCTCGTCACTTGACGTGAGCTTCTTTGGTTAAACGGTATGTCTCAACGTCTATTCTTCAGCGACGACAGGCTGTGGCTCTCTCGGCTTCTCAGTAGCCTATTTCGCCACAGCCATAGCAGCGAATGAGACCTGAGGGTTGTCTTTGACCTTGTCGACGGTCTTCCTTGCTCTTCAAGGTCCTCCAATGAGTCCTTAGGGCTATCCTTGACCTTTCTCCTCGGTCATCCTTGCCCTTTAAGGTACTCGACCTTAGAGCTGTCCTTGACCTTGTCGACGGTCTTCCTTGCCCTCGTAATGAGGTCTTCGTTTCTCCTTCCAACAATTAGTTGGAGCTTTTGCTTCGACTGCTATGGTAATACGAACTGTCATTGGTCATGCCAATTCCTCTTCTCTGACGTAGCAGCCTTGTTCGTATTCTTCGTCTTCTGAAAACAATCGTCGCTCTCTTCTTCGTCGTCACTGCTGAGTTCTATTCATCACTCATTCTTCTCTTAGCAGTGATTTTCCATCATCTGGTGTCATCTTCTTTCTTCGTCGTCCTCTTCATCGATTATTGCGACATATTCTCTCCCTTTCTTGTGCCGCACATCACCAAGGTTTCGACTTGCCTTGGTGAGTCCCCCCCCCTCCCAGGCTCTGCCGCGGCGTTTAGGCAGCGGTTGAGTCCTGTTTACCAGCGGCACCTGAGAAGGGGACTGTACCTTTCATAAAGTTTGCCCCTAAATCTTCTTTTTTTCCATATAAAAGGCTTGTTCTTCACCTGTCATCTTCGGATCTTGCTTTCTCTTGTCGCTGTCTTTACATGCGCTTGAGCGTGTATTTCAGAGTGTGGTTGTGTGTGCGATTTCTATTAAAGGGATCGTTCCCTAAGGCGCACCTTCTTAATATAAATAAATAATTTATAATATTGGTTTTGTCTACCTTACCTACACGCTCTGAATTGCACCTCGAGTTGCAGAAGGGTTGATACCAGTTGCTCGACTTCAAAACGCACTGGCTGGTTTTTCTCTTAATTTGACAGTAATTGGTGCTTCGATCCCGATTTAGCACTAATTACTGGTTTGTCGCTGTTTTTCAGCTATTTTAAAATTTTTACTCTGTAAAAAAAAAAAAAAAATAAATGCCAGCCAGGTCACCGCGGGTTCGAATCTACCCCTCAGTTCGATCCTTTGCCTCTGGTTCGAATCCCCTGAGAGTATTGTCTATACTAGCCTTCACTAGACTAGCAACTGGTATCGATTAAATGCTCGTCTCAAATTTAGTCGAGTGTTCAATCCCCTGATTCTTCTCCTCACAAATTTTTATTATTGTTTAAACAAATTATAATTATTGTTTAAACAAACAAAAAGTTCGCTCGCAATTTAATTTCGCTTAGGCGCACCCTATCTGACTATTTGACACGATAATCTATAAAAAAAATAGCAACTTTGTAGCCTACAGCAATTTATCTTGATTTTTCTCAAAAATCTTCGAACTTCTACCCCCAGAGGCTTTGCTGTAGGTTAGTTGTTGTACTTTAGTCACTTCCTAACTAAAAATCTAAAAAAAAAATCGAAAAAATGCAAAAAGAAATTTTTGGGATTCGAACCTTGCTCCTTCGAAGTCAAAATTTCGCGATATTCCTAAGCACACACGCGTTTAGGGCGCCAGTTGTCACGGGGTGGATTTTCGGGCTAAGGCGCGTTTAGCTGCTCGTCTTAGCGGTTCAATTCCGTATCTCTCGGTTCAACTCCCGGAGATTGAGTAGCCAGATTAGGTAACATACGCTACAACGTCGTGCAATGTTAACCTAACCTGGTGACTTACCGTGCAACACGCAAGTCGAAGACTTGCGCTTTGTTTCTCGCCAGTGACTCGAACTCTCCTCTCGTTCACTGGTTCGTGTGCCGGCTGCTCAGATGAAACGATACGTTTTCTCTTACGTAACGACCGCGGAGGCGGCGGGGAGCGGGGAATGACTAAGGTCGCGAAATAACAACTCGAGCAGTTAAAGTTAATAATAAAAGACTATGGTTTATTAAATGAAAGAGGTTAAGGTTTGGTAATAGATCAGTAACATAAAAGAAATGAATTTAGGTTCGCGTATTCCCTATCTAAACGGTGCGCCAGCACGTTACCTCTGACGTCAGCTGCCTCGGAGACTAACGTCACGCTCACGGTAATTTACGCCGCGCACGTAGGGTATAATACGCCTCACGTGTGCGGTACTCTACGCGCGCGCTCACCGAGTAAAGCGGCGAAGTGAGAGAGCAGTCGCGATCGCCGCGCGACGCACACATGTATAAGTGTGAGAGAGAGGGTAGATGGCGGGTTTACACGTGTGCGCAACTGTTGTGCGCACTCACCGGCTTTGAAATAGCCGGTGGTTTGACCTCGCATTTAACCTTGATGAAGCACGAACTCGAGGCCCACACTCTCTCTCCTCACACTTGCTCTCTCCGCACTAGAGCGCCTACTCGACACCGTTGTCCAGGTACGACGAGCCTGGATGAGCGGTTACGCGTTATTACTCGCGTAGCGGATGATGCGTGCACGCTTACCATGTTAGGTCTTCGGCGAATTAGACTCGATGGCCTAGCATCCTCGCGTGCATCTTCTCGACTCATCTGGCATCGTAGCTCGGTTCTTCATGATCTCTCGAACTGTAGCAACGCCAGGCGATCGGCTCTTCTGCTCGCGGAAGTCACTTTTATTCACAGTACGGCAGGTAGAATCAGCCTGCCGTACAGTCTCGGTATACTTCACGTACTTCCCACGTAAGTACCTGAAGTCACACTTTTCCGGTAGAGTAAATGGCCTCAGTAAAGCACACTACTTCTTTACTGAGGTTGAGCGAGTGACAAAACACATTGTCACTCGCGAAATTCGCGATAACAAAATCCGCGAACTCGTATGCGTGCATCTCTCACGAACGGTAACAACAAGATTAATGCCGATCACGTCTCCGCCGGCACCTTCGTCATGCTCTCAATACAGCTCCAATACTGCGTCGAGGCGCCATCTAACGTTCGTTACCACGAACTTATTTATTGCCGATTTATTACCGACGTCGGTACGGCAGGCCGTGACACCAATTCCACTGCTTTATCAAAAAGAAAATGTTTTGGATATTATATTCCATTGAGATTTATGTTAAAGTTACTTCTCAAACTGCCTAATTTTTTTAAAGTAGTTACTAATTTTATTAAGCAGGAAGTTTGTCAAAAAGATGAACCTGGGGTATATACAAGCATTTTCAACGCCGACCGATGGCGTACAATTTCTAAAGATTTTGGCGATAAAATAGTTATATCCTTGTTTTTATACTACGATGATTTCGAGACAAGCGATCCACTATCTAAAGCTGCAGGTATATCAGGAAATCCACGGAACCTTTAACTGTTTTGATACTTTTTTCTTAAAGTAATTTATTGCTGCTATTAGTTGAGCGTGCGAAGCACATAAACGAGACAAGGTGTAAAATCTTCAATTTTTACATAGAAAAATTTTTCCAAAAGTGGACTTTTTTCGACAGTTTTTTACATCCCCAGACTTGAGCATGCGTGGCACACTAATATGGATTACCGGACTGGTTTTCTACGTAAAAATTGATGATTTTACACCTTGTCTCGTTTATGTGCTTCGCACGCTCAACTAATAGCAGCAATAAATTACTTTAAGAAAAAAGTATCAAAACAGTTAAAGGTTCCGTGGATTTCCTCATATACAAGATAGGCGGAATCTATTTCTCGCTTGGAGGTCTACCTCCAAAGTACTCTTCTATGATAGAAAACGTTTTCCTTGCTCAATTTATCCATACCGAAGATCAAAAAGAATTTAAAAATACTAAATATTTTAGAAAGATTTTAGAAGAATTAAAGTATTTGTTTTTGGAGAGCATAAATATAAATGTACAAGGTAAAAATCAGCAAGTTTATTTTATTGTGATCAGTATTTTAGGGGATAATTTGGGAATAAATTGCTTGTTTGGACTACATGAGAGTTTTATTAGTGACTTTTATTGTAGATTTTGTCTAACTTCGAAGTACGACGCATATGCATTGAGTAGGGAAAACCCTGAGCTTATGCGTACTTTAGAAAATTATAAGAAAGATGTTGAATTACGTTCCCATGGCGTACACACCGAATGTGTATTCAACTCGCCGCCCTATTTTCATAACGTCTTGAATTGGACATGTGACATAATGAACGACTTTTATCTAGGCGTGTGTCGTTATGATATGGCGAAAATAATCGATCATTTCATAAAACAAAAATATTTTAATCTAAATCGTTTAAACCACAGACTAAAATATTTTGACTATACAGAAATTGATAGAGGTAGCAAAATATCCACGATTGAAGCAGGTCATATAAAAAAGGGCTATATAGTCATCACCGCTGTCCAAATGTCTGCCCTTGTAATCTATTTCGGAATTAAATATAATTGGAGATTTAATTCCTCCAGATTATCCTGTATGGGATTTTTATTGTAGTTTATATGATATCATTGATCTTATTACAAAGTCCAGAAATTTGCAGCAAGATATTACTTATTTACATAAAATTATAAAAGAACACAATGAGCTTTATGTCACATTGTTTCACGAAGGATTAAAACCGAAATTTCATATCATTACACACCACCCTACGTGTATTGAAAGTATGGGCCCATTAAAGTACTTATCTTGCGAAAAATATGAAGCATTTCACAGGTTACCAAAGCGGCATGCCCGGATTGTTAATTGTAGACCGAATCTTCTTTTAACATTAGCAAATAAAATTCAATTTGGGCTTGCTCGCAGATTTTTTATGCAGGAAGGTCTCAAAAATAAAATACTGTTTTGACCAATTGTTAAGTTATTAACAAAACAAAATTTTGTTAATTGCCAAGATGCAATTTATGAGATTTCATACGTGAAATCAAATAGTTTTTTTTATAAAAATAATTATGCTATATTTTTATATAATAATATAGAAGGTGATCCTGTCATAGGAATAATTTCTCGCCTTGTAAAAACTATAAAAAATAATGCTTTATTAGTGTATAAGAAATGCGAATCTTTTGGTCTCGATAATCACACAAAATGCTGTGTCATATCAATACCAAATTCTGATATTTTTGAAGAACAAATAATTTTAAACTATACTCATACCTACAGATCTATTAAAATACATATTGATGCGAAAGGTCGAAATGTAATATCTCGAAGAGATTTAGAAATTTAGATTAAAATACAGATTTTCTAAAAAAATACGTTTTTTATTATTATTCTAACCCTTTAGCGCCTACTAGAACATATTCGTGAAAGCCTTTTCAGGCTCCCAATTTTATATGGGATATGAAACCTATCCAATCCTATTATTCGGCCTGAAAAAGTGGTTAATACAATTAAAATAAAATAATAATAATCATTTTTATTCCTACAGATTTTTTTTTCTTTAATTTAAAGGGTTAATTACCATAAAAAAAATGTATATATTGTTTTTAGGTTACCAGGCCATGTATTAACTATTAATACACCACGTTATTAGATATTAATCCACGTGGATTAATAGTAAAGGAATATTCATTTGTCGAAATCTCAAACGCCGGTGGCTTAATAGTTAAGGTCACGCGGCTTACAATAAATGAATACTTCTATCAGTGGAGAAATGATTGCTAGATACGCGAGTTTTACTTTGCATTTGTTTTTTTCCTCGGTTTTTGTCCGCATCTGTTCAGTTTTTATTCTTTACTTTTAATGTTTTTCTTTTTTCCTTTTGTTTTGTTTAGACAAATATATTGCAGAAAGGTTGTATGTTTAACTGTGAAGTTGATGTTATGGCAAAGTCAAAGGTGACGATGTAAAATTGTTTTGCAATTTTAATTTGGGTTGAAATTGAAATCGGCGTTTGGAACAATAGGGAACTTGTAGGATAGGTCAATATCATATGATATTGACTAGTGGTCACTTAGGATCCCCACTTAAACATAGCTTTTTACGATATGTTTTGACCTTGAAGAGGGACGAAAATAAATCGTCCGAAACGTTGGATAAATAATTGGTATTTGTTTTTCTTTACTACATGGGCAGTAGAACCATTAACGTCCTATCCTACAATATATTCTAATCTGACTGCCATTTGCTGCTAAAAAAACTATAAATAGGGAACTTGCATCTTTCAAATAAACGATTAATAAAACGATTAATAAACGATGATAATATAAACGATTAATGAGATCTAGAGAACCCGATTTTTATCGGATTTTTCGATATAACTCGAAAAATACGATAAATATCGATAAATTATAATAGAGAATTTTGATAGATATTTTTAATACCTACAATTTTCTCATTTAACTTTCTTTGGTAGGAGCTATAGTTTTTTAGTTATTTACGAAAAACCGTTTTTGGACATTTTGCCAATTTTTTTGGTTATGTTCGCTACTTAGGATCGAATTTAATGAAAAAGAAACTCATTTTTAAATTTAATTTCCTATACGCTCATATTTTTTTTACTCTATTGGGAATTCCTGTTAATTTAACATTGGGCTGTGACAGAATGCCTGGACTAATAAGTTTTACTTTAAAATTGGTGGATGGCACTGAAGATCAATTTGCGGATATCATAGTCGATGTAGCAACTGAGAATGAAGTTGGCGATATTGAAGTTGATATAGACGAAGATTTTTCACCAAGTACTCCAGAACGCATCGAAGAATTTAATAATGAAATGAGTACATCATTTTTAGGCTCTGTGTCAGCACTTAAAAGAAAAAACCTTATACGTAAAAAATCTACTGAAAATTACGTAAACCAAAAGAAAACTAAACTAATTTCAACATTTTCTAGTACTCCCGATGCTAAGTTAAAGGCACTCTACGACGTTTCTGTTGAATCAAATGAATCAACCACAGCTCTATGTCATTGTACGGAACGTATACAAAATATTGGATTAGCACTACAAAAATGTTCTACGGTGTTAGAAAAAATAAAAATTCTGACTTTGCTATCTTCATCCTTTACAAAACATGACATTTTATCTTTACTTCCAGAAATAATAATGTATGTTGTCTTACAATTCCAAAGTACCCTGGAATTCAAAAAACTCATTTTTTGTAACATGTAATAATAAAACATTGTTGTACAGCAAAAACTGCCGATCATTTACTGACGAAAGTTAAAGCAAAACAAAATAAAAACAAAGGTAGTCATAAAAATAAAAAATACAGAAAAATGAAAATGAAAAAATGAACAGCAGTTAAAGCGTGTAAGTACGAATGTGTATATGTATATTACTTAGATATATACAAACATTCGTTTATATTGATTATTATTGACTAGCATCGTAATAAATGAAAATTTTATTGTATTTTATTTTATTTTTTCTCATTCTATGAGCAAAACTGCAATTTCCGACACACACGATTTGGTAGGTACTAACACCCCCTATCTTCATCTAAATTTTCATAAAAAAAACATGGAGTTTTTGAAAAAAATGCATTTTTCCAAAAAGTGCATTTTTTAGTAAAAACTGCATAACTTATGCATTTTTTATTTTTATGCAAATGTCATGCAGGACATGAAAGAAGGCGCTAATCTGAGTAAGATCGAGTATAGTTTACTCAAAAACTTAAAAAAGTCATAAATTGGCAGCTGTTTGAAAATGACCTTGAAAAATAAGATTTGAAAGTTAGGATTTTGTAAAAAATTTTTGACATTGCACCGGATGTCATTTTAGTGCAATCGAAAAATTAAAAAATAAGGTAAAAGTACCCTTTATGGAACAGTTTTTGCTAGTTTAGAGTTTGGATTGAGATTAAAACTATTGTAAAGGAGTAATATTTACAATTTTTGGATATCAATCGATGGGGTAAAGATCAAAGATTAAAATGAGACCTTAAGGCAGTCTTACACCTAAAAATTTTGAAAAAATCAAATTTTTTTTTTATTGAATTTTTTGATTATATATGAGAGCGTCCGCCAGAAACCAGCCAGCGGGCGCGCGGGACGCATTTTTCATGCAAAACCCGCTCTGTACAACTCGCTCGTAATCGTATTCTGAGTCTCTCAGAAAAAAAACAAAAGATATATATCGATAGATTTTTTCCTGCTCTTTCCAATGATGCTATTGTTTTTACTCCGAAACTTTTTCTTCTGGTCGAAAATTCAAGTTGAAAGTTCAGAGACATTTTTCTCAAAGTATATCATGTTTTTTTTTTCAAAATGCATATAACCATTCGAAAGTACAAGTCTTAAGCTACAAAACTCTAAATTTTCAAATTGGAGAAATGAAGGGCTCAAAAGTAACAAGATTAAAAAGACAGCGGTGAGTGGCCGCGCGTGCTCTTCGCGCTGCGCTCGGACGCGCCACACGCTCGGGCTTGGTATAATGAGCTCGTAATCGTATTTTGAGTCTCTCAGAAAAAAACAAAAGACATATATCGATAGATTTTTTCCTGATCTTTTCAATGGTGCTATTCTTTTTACTCCCAAACACTTTCTTCTGGTCGGAAATTCGAGTGGAAAGTTCAGAACCATTTTTCTTAAAGTATAACATGTTGTTCTTCAAAATGCATAGCACCATTCGAAAGTACAAGTTATAAGCTACAAACCCCTACATTTTAAAGTTGGAGAAACGTAGAGCTCAAAAGTAATAAGATTAAGAAGACAGCGGCGAGCGACTGCGCAAACTTTTTGCGCTGGATCCGAGTGTGCTTTTATAAACGTAGTACATATTTTCGTTGTTTCCTATTAAAAGCATTACACAATGTTTTATCAGTGCATCATATATTACGTTTTAAATATATTAATTTTTTGTTTAAACCTTAATTCTTTTATTTTTATTTGCGATTATTTTCATTGGTCTTTTCACGATACTCATGTTTTTCTTAATTAGAGTTTTAGAGGGTTCGGCTTTTTTAACTGGTGGATATAATTGAGAATCTTTGGATGTTGAAAATCGTTTTAGTTCTAACTTTTTAGTGTTAGCTAATAATCTAACACAGTGAAACGATTGAGTTCCAGGCACTGTTTTCGCTGAATCTAGCCTTTGTCTTAATTTATCTGTAGCCTTAGCATATTCATCTTTTGATGAAAAAAAGCACAAAATATTTTCAAAGTATTTAGCCGCCCACTGGTAAAGATCTTGCGGCGTCAATATATAATTATCGGATACTTTCCGCAAACTTGCTCGCCTAGCATTACTTTTTAAAAATGCAAATCAAAACATTTTATTTAAAAAGATTATCTCGTTCAGAAGATATAGAGAGCTGAATTTTTTTATGTGCGATTTCCTTTTATACTTTTCTTCTCCTTATTCCGGCGTCCGGTTTGCGGCTCTTACGACACTTCCGGTTGTTGTCTATCTTACGCTTGTATATCTATATATATATATACACACCCGTATCTGATCGATCTAACCTTACATACAACATGTCAGTATTTTTTTATATACAAATGTTATCATATCGTGAGTTAGTTAATAACACATTTCAAAGATCTCAAAAAGTTGCTAGATTGTTTAGGTTAAGAACTTATTCTTAGCAATCTAAGAAGAAGAATTTTTATCTATCTATTATTTTATAGATATACATTTTACAAATGTTATCATATCGTGAGTTAGTTAATTAGTTATGTATTTGAAAGATCTCAAGTTGTCAACTGGTGATGAGAAAAATTGATCTATTCGTCTATCAATCAATGGGGAAAATAACTTTTATTAGATAAGTACTTACTAGCTAAATGTTAAATGGCTAAAATCATTTTTTTAAACTTGATACTTTGTGAGATTTTTTATTTTTACAGATATTATACCAGAAGATTTTTTTCGAGTCATTTTGAAGATATATATAATTATAGCCAATAATGTTGAGGAGTTCTAATTGTGTACTGTCTGAAAAATCTAATTTTGAATTAACAAAAATGAACGAGTGCCCTCATGACCCTTGGAGTTATTATTAATGAACAAGAAAAAGTTATTTTAATACAAGAACAGACACGTACTACTCAAGATAGAAAAACCAAACCAATATTACTATGGGGCAAATATATTATTATTTACGACACAATATTTTTCAAGACATATCTATAATATAATTATAGTGAAGTCAGTGCAAGTTTTCAGATCAGATATAATAAAATGTTTTGTATAATAAATGAAATAAAGTAGCGGTATGATGTGTTAAATGAAGTGTTTATAACAGATTTAGAACCTCTACTTAAAATCAGAATTTAAAATATTGGTCAGACGTTAGAGGCTTGGTTAAAAAAAAGCATTTTTTGTCTATACTTCAAGAAACTGAGTCGATATTAGTGCTGTGCTCTTGTACATATTTACTTAAACACTAATTAAAAGATGCCAAATGAACATTAAAATACAGAAAAAAGCCAAAATGATGTGTTATTGTTGTGAAAATTTCAACGAATAAAAGTGCTCAGTTAATCTAATTTTATAATTTTCTCACGGAGGGAGACGTCAAAATGTTTCAGAGGATTTCTCAGTAAATATTTTTCTACACAAGATTCAGATAATTATTTGTAAAAGTATACAAGAATGTTAAGAAAACTTTTATTATCAGTAATTATAGTTCATAAACTGATTGTTTTTAATTTTACAAGATGTGTGCGGCAATCATGAGTTATTAAATTAAGCTGTTTTATACTTTCTACTATAAAAGAATATCGAGAAAGCTTTTTTCTCCCAATGATTCTTAGTTCATAAACTTTTGTTTTTAATTTTGCAAGATGTGTCTGATAGATTATTAATTTAAGTGGTTTCTAGTGAAAACTTCAACGAATCCAAGTGTTGAAAATAATTTAATTAATGATTGGCTTATGGTGAGGGGCACCAAATGATTCAGAGGAGCCATTTGTTCTGTGAATATACAGTACATGAAACCATAATATAAATTACTCTAATGGCTACTTTTTGAATCTGCAACCAACATTTTAATTTGCTAGCTGATTGTGATGCAATAGTATGATTATTAGATCTAGTACCCTTGCAAGTCTTTGATAAAATATTATGAAAAAGAAATATGTGGATATCAAAATAATGAAATGATTTCCAGCTTTAGAATGTGCAATAAAAGGCTAAAGGTAAATTTTAGCACAAATTTAATAATGTAATAATAATTTGTCAAAAAAAACAAAAGCAAATGGATGCATAAGAGTGTTTTGTAAAAAAACTTAGTATCAGGTTCTGTTACGTAAGGGTAGTTAACTTGGCAAACTTTGAGCTTCGCATTTTGTAAAGGCTAGAGGATTAGGTGATTTCAGAGAAATAGATGCGAAAGAATAGTTTTTAAAAAACTTTGTACCACCTGCTGCTATGGAAATGGCAGTTGACATGAGAACTCAACTTCTCAGCCAACTTTGAGCTTCAAGTTTTATAAAAGCAAGAGAATCAGGTGATATAGAGATATGAATTGTAATTCTGAGAACTTGTACTTTTTTCTTTTATTCCTTGCGATAGCTACAAAGAAAAACCGCTGCCAATTCTTTGGCATTTAGCTTCCTCAAAACAATTTATCGATTCCTTTCATTAAATTGAAATTATAATAATAAATTTTTCACAAAAAAAAATAAAAAATTTTCTAAATTAAATTATCTCAAATTTATGACTTTTAACTGAAAAAACGCAATTCGGAAATTAAAAAAATTTTTAGCCTCAAATATCTTTAATCATAATTGATCGATTTTTTTTGGCAACAAACTCGGTTCGAAGATATAAAGAAAAAAAAATCAGTCTCTGTGCCAAATTTCAAGACGATTGGTTGACTTTTACTCCCGTTAACGTATCCGAAAGAAAATTCCCTTGTTTTCAAAAATATTTTTTTTCTCTGAAACAAATGAAGATAATCACTTGAAATTTTAACCAAATATAGTCTTCAATGAGTGTTATAAGTGGTTAAAATTTTAGGTCGATAAATCAACAATCCTCTGAAAAAACGCAATTCGAAAATTAAAAAGAAAAATTTTTAACCTCAAATATCTTTAATTGTAATTGACCGATTTTTTTGGGCAACGAACTCGGTTCGAAGATATAAAAAAGCTATCTCTGTGCCAAATTTCAAGACGATTGGTTGATTTTTACTCCTGTTATCGCGTCCGAAAAAAAATGCAATTTTTTTCAAAAATATTTTTTTTCTAGAAAAGAAATGAAGATAATCACTTGAAATTTTAACCAAATATAGTCTTCAATGATTGTTATAAGTGGTTAATTTCAAGTCGATAAATAAAATATTTTTTGAGAAATTAATTTATGAAATATAAAAATGTTTTCCTTAATAACAAATGACAGAGTAAAGATAATTCAACTTTTAAAAAAAGAAATTGTAGGTAATTTGAAGACCTTTCAAAAACAGTTTACTATATTATGTAATAATGGCTGTATGATATGAAAAAATCAAAAAAACTGAAAATTCAAAATCATTTTTTGGTTATAAAACAAAAGAAAAACGATAAAATGAAAAAATAGGTTAAGCTATCTCTATTCTATGTCCAAACGAAGAGAATAAGCCCTCATAGATGAAAATCGGTCAATTCGTTCAAAAGTTATAGCCGGTACATACACACACACACACACACACACACACACACACACACACACACACACACACACACACACACACACACACACACACACACACACACAGACACGAAAATTTTTGTTCTCAAAAACATCGGATATTGGTGCCAAAAGTCTTAAAAAATGTTTTTAAACATTTTTTGTTCCAAAAATTTTTTTCACCATTACAAAGCTTCCTCTTTGAGGAAGCAAAATATATTATTGTTATCGTTTTTAACAACTTTAAATTCTTTGTCGAAATACTAATAAAAGTTTAATGTTTTTATCCAAATAATCTTGCTCTCAACAACTGTCCAACTCTCTACAAAGAACTTAACTGAAAGCTTAAATGTTTTTTTGAAACAATTATAATAAACACTTTTAAAAACTATTTTTTAAAGTATTTTCTATCTGTAAATTATTCATTATTATATTTTCTCTACAAAATGTCTCAAAAAATGATCCATTTCTATATCTTTTAAAAAATCCATTAATAAATTATTTTACAAAACTTCTACAATCTTTTACAAACTTTTGCAAGCAACGACAAATTCTTTTGCAAAACCTTTACAATCACTTTACAAAAACTTTTACAAACGATAAGAATTTTTTCGTAAACCATAAGAATTATTTTCCGAAACCTATACAATATCCTAAAAAATTATTTACGTTTTATTTTATGAAAAGGAATTCTACGAATAAATAATAAATGTTTGCGTTCTAAAATCGAAATAAATTTCTTTCACGCGGATACTGAAAGTCAAACCCAAAAAAGTTGAAATCAATTAAAGTGTAGTTTTATACTTAACAGACATTACTTACAATGTAGTTTTACTCTTAAAAAGTTGTGAAATCTCTTTAAAAAATTATTTTACAAAAGCAAAAACTTATAGGCAAGAATAAGTTTGGTTACTATCAAGGAGCGCGGGAGCGCTCCGAAGGCAAGTATAGAAGAGCCTTAGGAGTGACCACGCGATGATATACATTGAAATGGATGTACGAGAAAATCAATACACTTATATACCTATTGCGTTAGTTTCAACTATATAACATATCCCTCTTAATCGAAAGCCATTTCATTACTATACACAAATCAAAAGATTTTATTTAAAAAGATTATCTCGTTTAAAAGATATAGAGAGCTGAATTTTTTTATGTCCACTTACCGATTCTAAATTTTCTCCATAGTTTCAGACTCTCATCCGGTGTTGCGACTTCCTGTCACGTGACCTACACACACACACACACACACACACACACACACACACACACACACACACACACACACACACACACACACACACACACACACACACACACACACACACACACACACACACACACACACACACACACACACACACACACACACACACACACGCCCATCATAACGACCTAACCTTACGCATCTCTCAACATATAACATATATATATATATATATATATACATACACACAATATCACGGATGATTGTTTATAGTATAGGTATATATATTCGTTTCAATAATCAAAGATCTGATGAAGTCGACTGACGTAAAGAATAAAAGAATTTATTTACGAGCATCAATGAGGCAACAACATTTTTTAGATAAGTATTAAAATGACTAAATGTTAAATAGTAATTTTTTTAAAGATTTGATACTTTGTGAAAATTTTTATTTACAGATAAGTAGTCAAGATTAATATATATTCAAAGATCTCAAGTAGTCAACTGGTTATCGAAGAATTCATCTTCCCTTGTCTTATATATATATTCCCGTGTCTGGGCGATGACGACCTAACCTTACACATCTTTACACACACAGATGTTACAAATGTTATCATATCGTCGTGAGTTAGTTTAAAATTAAAATTAATTAATTATTCAAAGATCTCAAGTAGGTAAGTGGTGACAGAAGAATTCATCTATTCATATATCAATCAACGGGGGTTTTATTAGATAAGTATTGAACAGCAAAATGTTAAATGGCTACAATCATTTTTAAAAAATTGATAATTTTTGTGAATTTTTTTATATTTACAGATTATACAAGATTTGTTTACAGTCATTGAAATTTGATGAGGTGAAGAATATTTATTGATATATACGTACTACAATATAATTTATGATGCCGATTTGAAATATTGGTTTGAGCGTTGGTTTAAAAAGCATCGTGTCATCTTTAAAAAACTTAGCCGATATCAGTGTTGTGCATATTTATTCAAGTGCCAATGAAAAAATTATGTCTAATGAACATGGAAATACGGAAAAGGAGAAAAATGATGTGTTATTGCGAAAATTTCAAGGAATGAAAGTGCTCAGTTAATCTATTTTATGACTTTCTCATGGTAGGAGATGTCAAAATGTTTCAGAGACGTTTTTAGTACATATTTTTCTATACAAGATTCAGATAATAATAATGCTTAATTCATCAACTGGTTGTGTTTTTAATCCCAGGGTGGAAGACGTCAAAAGTTTGATCTATACAAGAAAATATCAAGAAAGTTTTTAGTGATGATTCTCAGTTCATAAACTGGTCGTATAATATATACAAACAATGAAGAAAGAAGATGTAAAATAAGTGTAAAATAAACAATGGAAATTTTTTAGTATACAGAAACTAAAAGATTATGCCAAATAGGAAAAGCGAAATGGATGTGTTATATTGTGAAAATTTAAAAAAATAAAAGTGCTCAGTTATTCTCGTGTATGATTTTCCCAGGGTGGAAGACGTCAAAAGTTTCATCTATATAAGAATATCAATAAAGTTTTTAGTGATTCTCGCAGTTCATAAACTGGTCGTATAATATACAAAAAATGAAGAAAGAAGATGTAAAATAAGTGTAAAATAAAAAATGGAAATTTTTTTAGTATACAGAAACTAAAAGATTATGTCAAATAGGAAAAGCGAAAAGGATGTGTTATATTGTGAAAATTTAAAAAAATAAAAGTGCTCAGTTATTCTCGTGTATGATTTTCCCAGGGTGGAAGACGTCAAAAGTTTGATCTATACAAGAATATCAAGAAAACTTTTAGTGATTCTCAGTTCATAAACTGGTTGTATAATATACAAACAATGAAGAAAGAAGATGTAAAAAAAGTATAAAATAAACAATGGAAATTTGTTTAGTATACAGAAACTAAAAGATTATGTCAAATGAGAAAAGCGAAAAGGATGTGTTATATTGTGAAAATTTCAAAAAATAAAAGTGCTCAGTTATTCTCGTGTATGATTTTCTCAGGGTGGAAGACGTCAAAAGTTTGATCTACACAAGAATATCAAGAAAGTTTTTAGTGATTCTCAGTTCATAAACTGATTGTATAATATACAAACAATGAAGAAAGAAGATGTAAAAAAAAGTGTAAAATAAACAATGGAAAATTTTTTAGTATACAGATTACAGATAGAAAGAAATATCGGCTATGTATGAAATGACTTGTTTTTGTAACATAAAAGCCATGAGGTTTTTCAGTGAAATATATTTGTCGACTTTTATGGAAGTAAAAGTATATGCTGAACAATTAATTATATGTAAGTACATTCAAGTTGTTCACTGCAAATCAAACAAATGAAAGTTGTGAAATCAATTATCAATAGTCAAGTAATGCAAACAACTCTCGGAAACTACTGTATGACTGTTCTCAGAAATGTATTAAAATTTGTTCATCTTTCTATACAAATTAAACACGAGAAAGTACTGAAATAATATAAAACTTTCTACGAAAGTATAAAAAAGGCAAGTATAGACGTTCTTTCTGTATAATCTATAAAATAATAATATTTATGATTTTTTAAAAGGAATCAAATAAATACCAGTGAAAAAGTCTTTTACTTCTTTGAGTCATTGTATGCTGAACAAATTATATGTTAGTAAGTACATTCAAATTGTTCACTGCAAATCAAACAAATGAAAGTTGTGAAATCAATTATCGATAGTCAAGTAATGAAAAAACTCTCGGAATCAACTGTATGATTGTTCTCAAAAATGTATTCAAATTTGTGCATTCTTCTATACAAATTAAACACAAGAAAGTACTGAAATCAATTTATTGTAGTCAAGTAACCGTAAGTTAACTTGACTGACATATTTGTGCATTCTCCTATACAAATTAAACACAAGAAAGTACTGAAATCAATTTATTGTAGTCAAGTAACCGTAAGTTAACTTGACTGACATAATAGAACTTTTAGTACCTTTTGTGTAAAATTACATTTTACGCCCACGTTGTAACTTCAAAAATATTTAGCCAGCGGGCATAAAGTACTACTTAACGCCTAACAAGCGCAATAGCTCACATACTCCTACAAAACTTTATAGAACCTACGCACTTTACGCCCGTGTGGGTGAAAATTATTTTAATTATATAACTATTATGCCTTCCTTTTATTTCTAAAATTCATAAGAATTTTATCAGATATTTACGAAAAGTTAAAGCCTATATAAAAAAATTACATAGTTACCAACACATCCCCATTTTTCATTATTCGTTCTCAATTTTGAAATTTCTATAATATTACGCATCTTGGGAGGACAATAGAAGTCTACATATATATGCTCTAGCAGTGGTGGTCCTCCAATCTCCCATACATACTTGGCGGGCCCGACGGTTTGCAGTTTACCGGTGGGCTTTGTAGTATTCTACATTTACAAATGTAGAATACTTACTAAATTTTTGCATAAATTGATTAACAATGTTTATACCTATAAGCCCACTATAAATAATAACATTGGCTCTAATTTTTAATTGATACCGCTTAAATATTATAATATCCCTATACAAGTGCATAATCTCATGATTTACTTTCATTACCCTAAATATTTTTCCCTGTGTCCGTCTTTTTTAAGTGGGAATGAGATAAAAAATGCATATAAATTTATAGTTTACTCAAAAGTGCTTTAGATTTTATTAACCATTTTGTAAGCCACCTATTTTAATTTTCATCCTTTTACCGTGTGTAAATATCATATACGAGATCTCATATGAGTATTTCAGACATCAGATCGCATGTGAGATATCATATATTAATGTCATCTGCAATTTTACTTATTACGGGATCTCAAATGAAATCTCGTAAGAGATCTGATGTCCGATATTCTCATACGAGATCTGATGTCCGATATTCTCATGAGATCTCATATCATATTATCATGCGTGTTTGCACTTTCTATTTAAAAACAGAGTAATAAATTCAATACGGATCAGTATTTAATATGTAGAAGCAACCCATTTATATATTTTATCTGACCTTAAACATATTCATAGAATATTTATATGAAAATGACCATGTCTACACCTTAAACTGCAAACCGTCGGGCCCGCCAAGTATGTATGGGAGATTGGAGGACCACCACTGCTAGAGCAGCTCTATATAGACTTCTATTGTCCTCCCAAGATGCGTAATATTATAGAAATTTCAAAATTGAGAAAGAATAATGAAAAATGGGGATGTGTTGGTAACTATGTAATTTTTTTATATAGGCTTTAACTTTTCGTAAATATCTGATAAAATTCTTATGAATTTTAGAAATAAAAGGAAGGCATAATAGTTATATAATTAAAATAATTTTCACCCACACGGGCGTAAAGTGCGTAGGTTCTATAAAGTTTTGTAGGAGTATGTGAGCTATTGCGCTTGTTAGGCGTTAAGTAGTACTTTATGCCCGCTGGCTAAATATTTTTGAAGTTACAACGTGGGCGTAAAATGTAATTTTACACAAAAGGTACTAAAAGTTCTATTATGTCAGTCAAGTTAACTTACGGTTACTTGACTACAATAAATTGATTTCAGTACTTTCTTGTGTTTAATTTGTATAGGAGAATGCACAAATATGTCAGTCAAGTTAACTTACGGTTACTTGACTACAATAAATTGATTTCAGTACTTTCTTGTGTTTAATTTGTATAGAAGAATGCACAAATTTGAATACATTTTTGAGAACAATCATACAGTTGATTCCGAGAGTTTTTTCATTACTTGACTATCGATAATTGATTTCACAACTTTCATTTGTTTGATTTGCAGTGAACAATTTGAATGTACTTACTAACATATAATTTGTTCAGCATACAATGACTCAAAGAAGTAAAAGACTTTTTCACTGGTATTTATTTGATTCCTTTTAAAAAATCATAAATATTATTATTTTATAGATTATACAGAAAGAACGTCTATACTTGCCTTTTTTTATACTTTCGTAGAAAGTTTTATATTATTTCAGTACTTTCTCGTGTATAATTTGTATAGAAAGATGAACAAATTTTAATACATTTCTGAGAACAGTCATACAGTAGTTTCCGAGAGTTGTTTGCATTACTTGACTATTGATAATTGATTTTTCTACATAGTTTGTACTTAACAAACATTATTTAATAAACTCTCCCACCCTCTCTGCCCCCTCTCTCTCTCCCTCTGTACCAAAAACTTTAATGAGAGCTTAAATATTTGTGTAGAATATGAGTAAAATATCGCACTCCCAAATTTTTTCTAAGAAGGTAATGAGTTAAGTCGATCTGACGGAGGCGAGGATTAGAAATAAAAAATTCAACGATTTCATTAGAAAAAGCAACGTTTCGTTGGCTTGGTCTGCCAACCTCTTCAGGCTACAATTTTTTATTAAACAGAAAAAAAAAACAATTAACACAATGTAATTAATAGAAACTAAAACACTCGCGTGATACAATAATTAATACCTTAAATTATAACGTGTGTTACGTAGTACACATGAAGTCGATGTTAACGCAAAACATGAGATTGGTCAGTATTTATAGTATACACAGTAAAGGGTTGGTGTCTGTGTTTACAAACAAAACGCAGATACATATAGAAAGAAAAATCAAACGACAACAAATTTAATTTAAAAGTTTCAATAAAGGAAAATAAGACGTATTTAAAAATTTAACGTCTTCTTTCTTATTTATGTTATTACTGTTGCACTTAATGTGGATCATTTCTGACAATATACGTTTTTTGTAATTAGCTTCCTGATCTAGAATTTTAGTATTGTCCCAGTCAAAATCATGGAGAAATTTATTCCTATGTTGTGGAACTACTGATTCTATGTTGTTATTTTTTTGATGTTCGTTAATTCTAATTTTTATTGTACGTTTAGTTTCTCCTACATATGACGCAGGACACGATTTACAAAAGAACTTATAAACTACGTTGGTCTTATCCCACTTTTTTGTAGGGTCTTTACCTAATTTTATTACAGAACTTAGGCTTTTATTAACAAGAGGCAAAACACGGAAGTTATAAGGTTTGAGAATGGTTACAATTTTTTTTTCAAAAATGTCATTGAACGGTAATGAAATATGGGATACAAATTCGTTTTGTACAATATTGTCTTTTTGGTTGTTCTCATATTTAATTTTGTAAAATCTTTTGTATGCATATTGTTTGATGAATCTCCGAGGGTAATTATTATTTTTGAGTAATGTAGTAACAATATTTAGATTTTTCCTATGAAATTTTTTATTTGATAATAAAATTGCTCTGTCAACAAGGTTGTACACAACATTGATCTTCTCTTGTGGTGGATGATAGGAATGATAATTAATAAGTCTGCCGGAAGAAGTGGGTTTATTATACCAATCTGTGATAATTGTATTATTATGGTGGATTAAAAGAATCTAGAAAATTGATTTTTTTGTCCTGTTCTAATTCATAAGTAAATTGTAACTTGTTATAATAGGAATTGAACGTATTTATTACGGTATTGATATGTTTTTTGTCGATACACATAATCGTGTCATCAACGTAGCTTCATCAATCAACGTAATTTTCTTTCTATATGTATCTGAGTTTTGTTTGTAAACACAGACACCAACCCTTTACTGTGTATACTATAAATACTGACCAATCTCATGTTTTGCGTTAACATCGACTTCATGTGTACTACGTAACACACGTTATAATTTAAGGTATTAATTATTGTATCACGCAAGTGTTTTAGTTTCTATTAATTACATTGTATTAATTGTTTATTTTCTGTTTAATAAAAAATTGTAGCCTGAAGAGGTTGGCAGACCAAGCCAACGAAACGTTGCTTTTTCTAATGAAATTGATGAATTTTTGATTTCTAATCCTTGCCTCCGTCAGATCGACTTAACTCATTACCTTCTTAGAAAAAAAAAGCTTAAATATTTTTTCAAAACAATCAACACGTTCTTTAAAAAAATAATTTTTTAAATATATTCTATCCACACCATTTGTCTATAGTCCTTTTATTTATTCTGATCTCATATATTCAATAACCACTCTCTACAAATGGTAAGAATTTTTTTCATGACTGTACAAATAACTTTTATTTATTCGAATCTCATCTATTCAATAAGCACTCTGCAAATGGTAATAATTTTTTTCATGACTGTACCAATAATAATATTATTAATGTAAAACTTTCTACGAAAGTATGAAATAAGGCAAGTACAGAAGTTTTTTCTGTATAATCTACTCTACCTCCCTCTCTTTCCCTTCCTCTCTCTCTCTCTCTCTCTCTCTCTCTCTCTCTCTCTCTATCTCTCTCTCTCTCGGCATCTCCTTGAAATACTAGTGAAAAAGTCTTTCACTTCTTTTAGTCAATATATGCTGAACAAATTATATGTAACTAAATACATTCAAATTGTTCACTGCAAATCAAACAATCGAAAGTTGTGAAATCAATTATCGATAGTCAAGTATAATACAAACAACTATCCGAAACAACTGTATGACTATTCTCAGCAATGTATTCAAATTTGTTCATCCTTCTGTACAAATTAAACACAAGATAGTACTGAAATCAATTTATTGTAGTCAAGTACCCATAAGTTAATTTGACTGACATAATAGAACTTTTCGTACCTACTCAAAATTATTCAGCCAGCGGGCATAAAGTACCTACTACTTAACGCCCAAGAGGCGTAATAGCTCACATATATTCCTACAAAACTTTATAGAACTTCCGTACTTTAGCCCGTGTGGGCGAAAATTATTTTAATTATATAACTATAATGCCTTCTTTTTACGTCTAAAATTCATAAGAATTTTTTCAGATATTTACGAAAAGTCAAAGCCTATGTAAAAAAATTACATAATTACCAACACATACCTATTTTTCATTATTCTTTCTCAATTTTGAACTTTCTATAATATTACGCATCTTCGGAGAACAAAAGAACTCTAGTACTCTAGCAACGGTGGACCTCCGTTCTCCCATACATACTTGGCGGGCCCGACGGTTTGCTGTTCAAGGTGTAGACATGATGGTAATTTTCATATAAATATTCATATTGTTTAAAGATCAGATAAAATGTATATAAATGGGGTGCTTCTACATATTAAGGTGATATGATACCTACACTATTACTCAATTCGGGGTTCCCGTTTTTCTCCTTCAATTTTAAACTTTTTGGAAAAAATTCTTTGAGACGTAAAGACCTACAACGTATCAAAGAGTTTTTTTCTTAAAATTAAAAATTGAATGAGAAAAACGGGAACCCAATTTTGAGTAATAGCGTGAGTATCGCATCACCTTAAATAGAAAGTGCAAACCTGCGTGAAAATATCATTTGATACTCATATGAGATCCCATAATATATAAAATCGCAGATGACATCACATATATGAGATCTCATATGAGATCTGATGTCTGAAATACTCATATGAGATCTCACATGATATTTACACACGGGAAAATGTTGAAAAATAGGTTGCTTATAAAATGGTTAGTAAATTTAAAGCACTTTTGACCAGAAATTTATATGCATTTTTTATTTCATTCTCGTTTAAAAAAAGACGTACACGAGGAAAAATATTTTCGGTAATGAAAGTAAATCATGATTCTGTACATGTAGGGATATAGTATATTTAAACGGTAACAATTAAAAATTGGAGCTAATCTAATTATTTATAGTGTGCTTATAGGTATAAACATTGTTAGTGAATTTGTGTAAAAATTTAGTATTCTATATTTACAAAGCCTACCGGTGAACTGCAAACCGTCGGGCCCGCCAAGTATGTATGGGAGAACGGAGGTCCACCCCTGCTAGAGCACTAGAGTTCTTTTGTTCTCCGAAGATGCGTAATATTATAGAAAGTTCAAAATTGAGAAAGAATAATGAAAAATAGGTATGTGTTGGTAATTATGTAATTTTTTTACATAGGCTTTGACTTTTCGTAAATATCTGAAAAAATTCTTATGAATTTTAGACGTAAAAAGAAGGCATTATAGTTATATAATTAAAATAATTTTTGCCCACACGGGCTAAAGTACGGAAGTTCTATAAAGTTTTGTAGGAGTATATGTGAGCTATTACGCCTCTTGGGCGTTAAGTAGTAGGTACTTTATGCCCGCTGGCTGAATTATTTTGAGTAGGTACGAAAAGTTCTATTATGTCAGTCAAATTAACTTATGGGTACTTGACTACAATAAATTGATTTCAGTACTTTCTTGTGTTTAATTTGTATAGAAGGATGAACAAATTTGAATACATTTCTGAGAATAGTCATACAGTTGTTTCGGATAGTTGTTTGTATTATACTTGACTATCGATAATTGATTTCACAACTTTCGATTGTTTGATTTGCAGTGAACAATTTGAATGTATTTAGTTACATATAATTTGTTCAGCATATATTGACTAAAAGAAGTGAAAGACTTTTTCACTAGTATTTCAAGGAGATGGAGAGAGAGAGAGAGAGAGAGAGAGTGAGAGAGGGGAAGAGAGGGAGGTACAGTAGATTATACAGAAAAAACTTCTATACTTGCCTTATTTCATACTTTCGTAGAAAGTTTTACATTAATAATATTATTATTTGTATAGTCATGAAAAAAATGATTACCATTTGTAGAGAGTGCTTATTGAATAGATGAGATTAGAAGAAATAAAAGGACTAGACAAATTATGTTGTTAGAACGTACTTAATAAATTAGGTTTTTTAAAAACGTGTTGATTGTTTAAAAAAAAATATTTAAGCTCTGATTAAAGTTTTTGGTACAGAGTTTGATGGATGTTGAGAGAGAGAGGGGGGGAGAGCGAGAGAAAGAGAGGAAGAGATAGAGAGAGAGAGGGTGGGAGGGGGGGGGGGGGGGGGCAAGAGAGAGGGTGGGAGAGGGGGGACAAGAGAGAGAGAGGGATTCATTATACTTTTTTAAATGATTAAATAATTCATTAAGATTTGAGTTATGATGATAAATAAAATAGTATTGATTGTATGATTAATTAAGTCATGAAAATAGTTCTTTTTATTTTTATGGATTCCAGGAAAAATTTATACTTGCCTTATTTTATTTTTACGTAGAAAGTTTTATTATTTCTACTTTAAATTAGTTTAGATAAATGTATAAATCAAATATTTTCGAGAAAAAAATTATAATTGCTTTCTTTTTGGAGGAAACATTTTTCGAAGATTCTGTAGATATTTCAAAATAAAATTTGTTAAAAAAAGCATTTGTTTTCATAAAAATTTTGTCGAAACGATATAAAGTAAGCTTGAAATTAATACCTTAAAGGTCATGTCACAACCTAAGTAAGGCTATCGTTTTATAAGGAACGTTTTATGAGGAAAAAAGCCTCAAATTGAGGAATTAGATGAAACCTTATAGCCACAAATTTTCAGAGGGAGTATCCATGCGAAAATTTATGATCCATACGATTTACCAGTACGGTGCAATATCAATTTATTTAAGGTTTTTGAGTACTAGTTCGGTGTATGGTGGTACGCTGATGCCCATGAGACGATTCAGTCGCAACTCATAGTTTGTAGCGCGAATATGAGTGTACCTTGTGTTTTTTCGACCCCCTGTGTACGTTTTTGAGTACTACTTCTGTGTCACCTCGAATCCCGTGGTACGGCTGTCGGTTAGCTCTTAACGAGCAGTACTGTCTGCGCATTGTCTGCTAGCATGCCGGGGTACTGTTTCTCTGCGGACCGTTAGTGAGCGTACAACCCCTGCGGTTCGGAGGGAACGGACCAGAGAAACGACACGCCGGGTAGCACAACAAGTCAACTCACCGCGCATCCTGCGATTAAAGGTGCCAGGTACTGGGCAACGAAGGAAACGTTTCTAGAGAACGAGGTTTTTTTGGGAATCCTTCTATCCTGGCAGTTGGTGATGGTCTCCTGGTCATCAGCGTGTCAGAAGAGCCCCAGGTTCTAATTTTTGCGACAAACTATGATTTGCGTCGAAATCGTTTCCTAGGTTTCAGCCCCTTACACTGAAGTAGTCCTCCAAAACGTGTTCAGCGGGTAAAGAAACCTCCCAAGTGCACCACAGCTATAAAATAATTGGCAACCCCCAAAGCACCGCGGAAGACCCCCTAAAGCACGAAAAAATCGCAAAAAAAATCTAATTCTGCCGTTTTGGGTAGTTTTGGGGTGTTCCACGGTACTTTAGGGGCTGCCAATTTTTTTGTAGCTACTTTGCATGCTTAAAATTGTATTCCGATAATAAAATTATCGGGAATCTCAAAAGCGGCGGAATTCGATTTTTTTTTCACTGCAAAATGGGGTGTTAAGGGGTGAAATTTTATTGTTTTTTATTTTTTTGCACTTTTACTTGTTGTTGACATCATTTTTGTCGCTGTAGAATCGATTTCGGGCGGAAATTATAATTTTTTGGAAGTTTGGATTTTCGTTGGAATCTCAACGTTGTAAACTTCAACGACATGTTAGTTTTGCGGGCGATTCAGGCACACCTCTGACAAAACAGTCCTTAAAACGTGCTCAGCGGGTAGACGAACTCCGAGGTTCAGTTGAAACCGCTGTACAAACTGTCATTTTCGACGAAAACATCTCCTGGGTATGAGCGTACGCTGTACATCGAAATAGTTCTCAAAAACGTACTCAGCGGGTCGAAAAATCCCCTGGTACACTCAAATTCGCGAGAAAGTTATCTTCTAGGCATCAGCGTGTCACCGTACACCGAAATAGTACTCAAAAACGTGCTTAGCGAGTAAAAAAATCCTCTAGGTATCCAGAAATTTAATTAAATTTATGCTTAAATGCATGAAAATACCTGAAAATGATTTAATTAATCAGTTATAGACCATAGAATAAACAGGGAATTTAATGATAGACAGAACTAATTTTTTTTTCACGGCGTTTATCGAAATGTTTTTTTTTTCCCAGCGTTCTAATGGCAGAGCTTTTTTTCACGGCGTTCACCGAAATGGTTTTTTTTTCAAGGCATTTTCCAAAATGTTTTTTTTCACAGCGTTTTCCGAAATGGTTTCTTTTTTCACGGCGTTTTCGAAAAAGGTTTTTCTTCACAGTTTTTTTTATGGGTTTTTTTTTCATAAGCACCAGCTATATTATAATACATATAATAAAATTTACAAAAATGTATCAAAGTGTGCAAAACTATTAACTTTTTTATAAGTCGGAGAATTGAATTTTATAATAGTTATGCAACATTTCTTTAATGTTTTATAAATTGTCCGTAGTTCAACACACTTTTTTAGATGTATAGATATATATCAATTATTCATAATTTTTTAGCATTATTTTTGTATGCTTTGAAGTAAAAAAAATGTTTAAAAACGTATATATTTGTTATGATTTGAAAAAAAGTATGTTTCTAATCTAATAAAAAATAATATAAAAGAAATTACTTCGGTGAATGACGATTCTCCACCTAAATAAAAAGTTGGTACGTTTATTCCAATTGATTTTTCCAATTCTGGATTGTACTCTGGATTTATGTTCAAAGGAACATTTTTTAGTAATAAATTGAAGGGTTCTCCCAAAAGAATATTATGCCCATAAACGGGTTTCATCTTCCCTTTTCCTATTTCATAAATTCTCCTTTCGAACTCATCTTCCAAATCTTGGATAGCATCAAAAGATGATGCAGAATTATCTGAACCTTGTTTCTATATTATATGTTAATATAATATGCATATTTTTTATGAAAGTTGAATTTTTAATTATTTATAATAATAAGATAGTACATGCAAAATTTTCTGTAATTGTTCCGCTGAACCACAAAATGAATTTTGAACTTTGTCATTTATCCAGAGATTTTTTGTGCAGGCTTCTCTGACACTTTGTATAACAAATTCGTGTTTGTGTTTTCTCACGATAGTTTGGATTTCTACATGAATCGATTTTCTTTCTTTCTGGTCAAGATCACCTCGAAACTGTAATAAAAATTCTATATATTTTAAGAATAATAATATTTCACGTTATAGATTCAGAATCGGTGATTAACAGTTAAAAATCTCTACTAATTGCTTTACCAGAATGCTTTCTCAAAGGAAATAGTCTTAAACGACCTGAAAATAAGCTTATATCAAGAATCTGTGTTTAAAACAAAAAAACATTTGTAAAATTGTTATTTAATCGAAATAAGATTTTAAACCATTTGATTCCAAAATTTAATCAAATCTAAGTTAAGGGGCCAGCCTGGAATAAAATGATGTACAAATCGAAATTTTTTCCCTGCATTTTTAGGTTAATTCCTTTTGTAATATTCTCTCGCAACTCGTTTTGCGAAATTCGATTTCGTTTTTCATTGGAATAAAAAATGTAAAACGGAAAAAATCGAATTTACACCACTCTAACCTCAAAATCATAACTTTAATATGATTATTCGGCTCTCGTGGTGTAAAATACGGTACGACACTGGTGCGTAAGGTGATTTTTACCGCATTCGACTTTTCGCACTCGCTTCGCTCGTGCGAAAAATATCTCCTACGGTAACTAATCACCTTCCACACCCGTATCGTAATGTACTATTGTCTCATACCCTGTCGGAAAGTGTTGTCTTCCCACCCTGTTCTCACGGCCGAAAGAGCCACATTCCCTCACGCCTAGAAACTGCGACGCGCATGCGCGTTTCTCTAATTTTCGGCCCGGCTGGCGCCGCCTGCGTGTTGCAGCCCTCGCTGCCGGTGCCGCTCGGGCCGCAAATCACCTGCAGGCGGCGCTAGTCGACAGAAAATTAGAAACGTGCATAAGCCTCGCAGTTTTAGGAGTGAGGTTATGTGGCACTTAAGACCCTGAGATCAGGGTGAAAAGACAATAATATACTTTCCTCCAGGGAATACATGAGACAAAATAGTATACGCAACACGGGAGGGAAGTAGAACATCTCAACGTTAATATCACACGCGGGTTGGGATGTCTTACTTCCCTCCCTTGGTGCGTAATGTACTATTTTCTTACTCGCCCACCCGAAAGTACGTACTTCTGGCCCGCATCTCCAGGCCGAAAGAGAAACTTTAGCATCCTATTTTAGACCAACCGCGCGCTCTGATTGGCTGCCGAAATTTCCTGACCCGCGGCGCTTGAGCGCCCGCGCGCATGTCCGAGGAAAGATGTTTGTGCGGTGCGAAGGTTAGATACGTACGAAATAAACAGAGGAAAGTGCACCGGTGACGAGAAAAAAGAGTTAGTTGAAATAGAAAGTGGTATTGTTTGATCGTGGTCATTGTTTTTTCCTCTTGTTTCCTACACGTACTTTCGAGTCGTGTAGAAACAATTAAGTAAACGTACCGACGGGAGCGTCCGAGGAAAATATGTTTGTACGGTGTGAAGGTTAGACACGTACGAAATAGACAGCGGAAAGTGCACGTGTGACGAAAAAAAAGAGTTAGTTGAAATAAAAAGTGGTTTTATCTTTTTTTAATGAATGTGTTTCTGATGCTCGCCCCGACCAGCAAAACCTCGGCTTCGCATCGGTCTTGCAAATGTCGGGCGGGCATCAAACCATCTGTGTAACAGCGAAAGTAGCAGACGGCCAAAAAACCAGCTCTCCACGCCGGGCCGAAAGAAAAAACAGTCGGTAATATCGACCGAGCTACCCAAAGCGGCCGACAGAGACAGTACTATCGAGCGGGCCGAAAGAAAAACTAACACTCAAACATAGCTAGCAGACGACAACGCAATTTTATCAATTATTTAACAATGACAGAACGTACTTTCGGCTGGGGAGTAAGAAAAATAGTATACAATACTTGGACCGGAAATTGGATGCCCTGGCCGTGCGTCATACCACGCACGGCCCGGAAATCCAATTCCGGCCCACGTATCGTAATGTACTATTAATATTTTTCGAAAACTGTATGTATTATATTTTTTATCCATCTTACACAATTTTTTGCATAATCTTTGAATTCAAAATCAAAGACGCTTTACCTATAATTTTTTGAAACCATTTACATTTTTACGAGTAATACTCTAGAAAGTGTATTACCAACCCAATAAATTCCCGATTTACTAGTACGGTGCTATATCAATTTGTTTTAGCAAAAGTAAAATCATATGAAATATTATAGAAAAGCCCGAATGTTTCGTACAGTATGTTATTATGTTATATTGTTATAAACTGCGTTTGCACGGACGAGTCGCGCAACATGAAACCTTGAATATCGATTTCTGATTAATGAATGTTATTTAACAATAATATTTTTATGCGGTAGAATCATAGATAATAAATATAATATATTGTATATCATATCATATACTATATCATATCATGATACATTCATTTTTCAATAATATAAACCTGAATAAGTAATAATTAAATGATTTCATGAACTGAAACTAATTAACTATTAATTAACAGCCCTAACAAATAACTCCAGACTCATTATAAAGTTATACGAATAATAATTAATCTACAATCAATTATTCTATCTACAGGTACTCTGCTCTGCAGGTCTCTAATCTACAGGTACTCTGCTCTGCAGGTCTCTAATCTACAGGTACTCTGCTCTGCAGGTCTCTAATTTACAGATACTCTGCTCTGCAGGTCTCTAATCTACAGGTACTCTGCTGCACTGGTGCTTGTCACCGTGTATGTTGCGCCGTTAAGCTTGTATTTGAAAGTTACCAAGTACTCTAAAAGCTTCGTAACATATTGCATCAGGGCGCGTAATCTGTCTCTATCTTATTGTCAGATTAAGTTATATAGAGTCAAATTGACCGTACTTTTGCTCTAGCATCAAGCCGTCGCTGCCTAAGTTAAATCAGACTTTATATTTATTAGAAAGTAAAACTTAGAGTCACGCGTGGTCGATTAATTGTTCGAGAATATACAAAGAGATTGTGATAAACAAAGTTAATAAACAATCAAAAATTAAGTTAACTATCTTGTGTTCGATTTTTATTGCAATTTTGTATATTATATGATATAATTATATATTATTATTATTATATTATTATTATTATTATATTATTATTTTTTGTAAGAAACTGTAGTTTCTTACACGTAGAAAACTAATGTTTTTGACAGTCAGTTTTAAACATAATAGTAAACAATCAAGCAGACAATAGTCCATATTCGGTGTATGGCAAATTGGTTACTGTTTGAACAGTCAAAAATGCATTATTTAATAGATGTTAGTATTTAGGCTTTTATATATCTGAGTTCAGGAAGGAGACGAAAATAAAAGGCGAGCACTATAGCCTGCCAAGTATAGCATAGGCAGTGGTTAATTACAAAACAAGAACATTTTTCCTTGTGCATGCATCATGTGGTAAAAACTTTTTGAAAATATTAAGTGCTGTAAGTGAGGAGGGTAAGAGCTTAGTGTAGAATTTTCTGATACGATTAAGCACTCTTCAAAAATAACAATAAATAACAATATCTTGTGGTTGGGTGGCTAGAGAAAGTGATTTAAGCCATCATACAGAAGTGAAGCCCTGCTCTCCGTATTTAGTGAATCAAAGAATTATGAATAGTGTTAATATTCTATTCATTTAGGTCTTGCGCTCCTTGAGAGCTATGTTATCATGAACATGCTTGTCCAAGAATGCGTTTCAATTGTAGTTTGAAGCATAACATAAACAAGACAGTCCTCTCAAAGATATTGTACTTAGATCTGCTCATCATTAAGTTTAGAAAGGTTAGACGGCTCTTATTAATGCAATATCCGAGTACAACAATGGTAAAGACCATTGAGACGAGGACTTTAAGTAGAAAAACATAATTATAGCTGACGGATGATGACTTACATGCAATTAGTGCACATTAACTTCAGTAAGTTTTTTAAATACATTCAGTTAAATCAAACATTATCCCTAAATCACTGTCATTTGCTTAGATTTTCATTTCACTTGAGATCAAAACACACTTTTTCATTTTTATTTGATGAAAAAATTTTATGTATATTTTGACTAGATAAAGAGTAAATGCTAAATTTATTAATAGTGATATTATTTCTTTCATTATTCAGCTGTAACTTCTCTAAAAACATTGTTATGGTCTAACGCAACACATCACTATTGAAATCGAAGGATTTCTGTATAATATGTCAAATACTGCTCAATTACTGGTTACAATATGTAGATGTCTGTAATTAATAATAGATACACTAGAGGAGGTAAGTATACAAAAATTGTTTTGCAAACTATAATGTCCATTATTTCAGAATTAATTTTTTAATAATTTTCAGGCAGGACACATAGCGCTGCTCTGAAACGCTTTGACTAAATGAATGAGAGTTTGGAGAAGATCTTATTTATATAATACTTAATAAAAATTGGAGAAATATTGATGAGTTCAGATTTTGTTATAAAAATAATTTAGTTTATATAGTCAGTGAAAATAAAATAAAAAAATTAATAAAACTGGAAAATTAATAAATATTTTTATTTGTTCAAAAAAGCATAGTCAACTAAATTTTTTTAAATATTATTAGAAAAATTATTACTATATATTAGATAGTACTTGAAATAATATTTTTTTTTAATAAAATTAATTTTAGCTATGAATATAAATAGATTTTAGAATGAAATGTATGTCAAAAACTTTAAACTCGTTTTTCTCATATATTTAATTCTTGTGATTTTTAGATCACTTAACGCAGCTTTACTTTTTTTTGGGTCATAAGATCAATTACCAGTATCGCATGAAGCTTCCTTCAAACTTCCTCTAGAGACACCACGGATTGGATCATCCACAAAGATGCATAAAGATAAGTTAAAGTGAATGTTACATAGGTGATATTTACTATAATATGTACAAAAAATACTAATATTATCAACTTTATTGTTATTAATAATTAAATTTTTTTTTTTTCAGAAAAGTAATTTTTGTTGTCTGTAGTACTCACAAAAACAAAATAGTTTAAACCCTCGAAGATCCTCAATAATAATCTGTTGCTGATAAAACCTATGGCAGAGACATAAACAGAGATTATAATTCAAGTTTTTCACGAATTAACTGTAACAAGAAGTTTTTTCAGTAATGGACCAGGTCAATGTGGCAAAATGTACTATAATACATCTACTTTATGTATAAAAAGTGAAATTTAATAAAAATGAATATATCTATTTTCACTAACAATAATAAATTTATTGTTTTTTAAGGCTTTTAAGTCAGGCTTGCCCCTTTAAGCCATATCTAAGTTGCAGGCAAAAGTTCAGCTCATTGTGCCCATCCGTTCAAGAATTATGTTGGGGACAAAATTCGGATACACATCACATTCATAAATACATATAACATACATACGTACACACATACATATATACATTGTTTTAAAACGTATTATTCCAGTTCAGAATTCTGAAAGACATCGAAATTCATAAAAAACATTTTCACCGTTACAAAGCTTTCTCTTTGAGAAAGCAAAATGGTGATATTTTTAAAAACGTACGCATATTTATGTTTAAATAATGCGTATTGAATTAATAATTTAAATACGATAAAGTTACTACACAAGTCATAGATTATTTAAGAACTATCGATGGAAAACTAAAAGATTATACTTCTATAAAGCATATATAAACCTACATAAATATACATACTATACACATACCACGTGCACTTTGTGCTTGCTGAATGATGATTTTGCATTTTCGCCTCCGATAATTCAATGGCTTCATGGTTCCGCACCAACCCAATATCTTCACCGCCACAAAACTCGGAAAATTCATCAAACATTTTTTTTACACGATAATATTCTACCGCTGTTCAGCTTCATGAATAAACAATCTCAGCTTCGTTTAACGATAGTTATTATAGTTGCTTATCAACTTATTCGAATCTGCCAAATATTACCACACTTGTACAAAATGCTTGCAAATCCCAGTAAAACAAAGAGCTAGACAAAAAAGAATAATTCTATACAGAAATTTATAATTCGGATTGACTTTAAGTAAAACAGATACCAATTTTTATTATAAATTTTTGTAGCGTATTCATCGTAAGTGTGATCAATCCAAAAATAATTTAGATTATTTCATACATATTTTATTAATAGGAATTCTAATTTATTGCGAATTTAATATTATGTACTTTGCCTTGAAAAATACTATCTGATGTAAAACAAAGATATTGTTCGTCGTGCAAATTACAAAGATTTTTAAAATAAATGTTTTCCTTTAATATAAGGTAAAAACGTATTTTCAAATTGAGTAAATATACTATTGTTATAAATAAATAACTGAAAATGATCTTTTATTAATTATAATATTAAAAATATAAATAATGTGTCAAAATAAACTATAATACATCTATTATATGTATAAAAAACCGCTGCCAATTCATTGGCACGTAGCTTCCTCAAACTTAATTTACTGATTCCTTTAATTAATTTTTAATTCCAATATTTAAAATTTAATACTTCAGAAAGACAGAAATAACAAAACTCCAACATAATTTATTCAAATTTTTATAGATTATATAGATTCTGACCAATCACCGTGATCATTTCTGACCAATCACCAAAGCTCAATGACTGTCATTTTTGTATTCATGGATTGTAAATTATATCTATTAGTTATTGTCAAATTGTTGTAAAAATGACCGTCATGTAAGCAATGTCGGTAATTTTTATATTTATGTATTGTAAATTATGGCTATTAATGACGATAAAGTTATTGTCAAAATTACTTTAAAGTTAGAAAATTTTGTCAAACGATCATTCCACATTAATGCACAACTTTTTACGTAATTTTCATCTCGTAAGAGATAGATAAAATTATACATTTTCATATAAAATTAAAATTCGAAAAATAAATATTTCACGAAAAAAATTGGAAAAATTTTATGGAAAATATTAACTTGTAATTTTTTCATGGCCAATTCATATTCAGTGGTAGAAATGTACCCATTCTGCACCACTACCACTGAGTATGAAATTGGTAGATGTCGGACAACAAATTTATTTTGGTGTTATGTTGAACATTGAACGTGTTATATTGAATGCGTTATGTGGAAAGGCTGTTATAATGTGAGGGGATGTATTTTAAAAAATTTGATAAAGACAGATTTTTGTTTTCATTTTTCAATTTTTCAAGTTTTACATTTTTGTTAATAATAAAAAACCGCGATAACTAAAAAATTTTTCTTTTTAGAAAATATAAATATTTTAATTCTCTTTCAAATGCTACCCATCCCATTCAGATACACAGAGCCATCCTCAAGAAATAGATTTTAAAAATGTCTAGAAAAATTTTAACCTCAAATATCTCTGAAATTTATGAACCAATCACTTTGCCAAAAGAAATCATCCGAGAACTATCAATAATATACCTCTACAATGAATTTTGAAGCGAATAAGACAATTTTACTCTTGTAATAGTTGAACATATAAAACTCATTTTTTTTCATTTTTCAATTTTTACGTTTTTGTTAATAACAAAAGAACCGTGATAGCTAGAGAATTAATTTTTTTTAGAAAATATACCCCCATTTAGATACACAGAGCCGTTCTCGAGAAATTACGATTTAAAAAAAAATTGAAAAAAATTTTAACCTCAAATATCTTCGAGATTTATGGATCAATCCTTTTGCCCAAAGAACTCACTCGACTGGTATACAAAATCTACTCCTACAAAGAATTTCAAAGTGATTAAGCCAATTTTACTATAGTTATTGAACGACAAAAAAAATCACTTTTTTTTAAAAATTATTTTTTTTCTCAAAAAGTAATGAAGATGTTATAATTTAATAGCTCCATATTAAGCTTCTTCGAGAAATACTCATAAGTGTCAGTGAAGACTTCATAATAAATGAAGTAATAGGTGAAATAAGTGAAAATATAGTAGCTTTCTGTCTTAAAACGAACGATTGGGCTAGCAGCTAACACTCAGCAAAAATGTCCAAGTATATTATGTATAACAGTTTAAGAAACAATGCCCAAAAAAAATGTAAGAACTAAGTATTTCACTATACTAAAAAGTATTGTACATACATACGCATTCGAAGCCACACAGACTTGTTTCCTGACACCCTGACTTGTTACATTTAAAATAGTCATAAATCGTAACTTTGATGTCCTGCACCTCAGGGACTAGCGATTTTCAAACATCGTAATAATTGGAATTTTGTATAGGAACATTAAGTAAAGCGACATAATGAATTTTCAGTCCTTTATTAAATTTAAGATACGACACCGGTTAATAAATAGACCATTTCCAATACTGCAAATCACTTTATTTCTCTTCTCGTTCAGTATTAATTTTCTTCTTATTCTCTCGCCATCGTCGTGTTCATTCTTTTGTCAACATTCTCCTTCTTTCTAATTGTTCTTGAGTAAATTCTTTCCTTTTCTGTTTTTCTTCCAAATGATTTTCAGCTTCTGTTAGAATGTAAAACTCGTATGACGTGATGTGATTTCTTTAGTCAGATAGCGAAATGAAACAAATATATCGATTTGTTTTTGAAATTTGCGGTTGAAATATTCAAACAAAAAAGCGCAATTTTCTTAGAAACATCATTTAAAACCACTATTTATGTAGTTTGTAACAACCAAAAAGTGGAATACTGGGTTATCACTAAATGAAATTAAATAGAAATGTATTCGAGAATTAACATTAATTAACTTGCGGGTAACGGAGATACGATAATGTAAACATAATATAAATAAAGTAGTAAAAGTACATTCGTCTTGCTAAATTATGATTTGACGAATTTTAAATATTTTTACAAAAATTAATGTAATTACTAACCTGCAGCTACTTTATCGACAGTTACGTTCCTATTTTTATGGGCTACAGCGTCATTCACAAAACTGGTTTCTTCAAGAAAATGATGAGATATCGGTTGTGGTTCAAGATTTGAAATATATAATAATTCATTAAAAATAATACGAGATTCTTCTCTATTTTCGTTTATTCTCTTATTTAAAATATCCAAAGATTGATTCAATCTTTCATACTCGACTTTTAATTCTACTGATCGGAGTTTTAGTAAAGATACTCGATCCATAATCACTTAATGGATAAATAATGTATAAATAAGAGTTAATTATTAAATCGTCAATTAATTGAAGGTTAAGTGAAGGCACATGCATATATGTCAGGAGGTTATAAAGGACGGTGAGCAGTATCAGTAGTAGTAAAACAAAACAGCTTCGTGGTTACGACCGAGCCAATCATTGCGTAAAAGACAGCGCACGGTTGTTAAGAGAAGAAACATAGGTTTATTCACTTGTAATTTTTTTAGAGGTAATGTTAACAAGTTATAGCTTCAGGCGTGTTAAACGATAAGAAGAACAGGGGACAGATAAAAAAATTACTTTAAAAGTAAAAAAAACGTTTTTCGATTCCGACGCGGCTTGTTGCAGGTAAGTCCGTGTTCCCCGATGATACGATATACGCAAATCCGCATAGAGCCGTTCTCGAGAAATTACGATTTAAAAAAAAATTGAAAAAAATTTTAACCTCAAATATCTTCGAAATTTATGGATCAATCCTTTTGCCCAAAGAACTCACTCGATTGGTATATAAAATCTACCCCTACAAAGAATTTCAAAGTGATTAAGCCAATTTTACTATAGTTATTGAACGACAAAAAAAATTACTTTTTTTTATAAATTATTTTTTTTTCTCAAAAAATAATGAATAAAAAAACCTAAAAATTTAGTAAGTTATAGTACTTAATATCCTTTATAATCAAAAAAAATATTCATGTTAATATCTTTTTTAATTTCGAAATATAATCTATTTACAAAAAATTACGTTTTCATCAATAACTTATGACGAAATATAGCTACCGACTTTTTTTTTTTTTAAATTGTAGATAATTTTATCCTACATACAGAGAATTCATGATATATAAACAATATTTGTTCTAAATATTAAAAAAATCGAAAAAAAAATTTTGAAAATTAAAAAATGGCTATAAAAAAAAAATTTAATTTTACAAAAATAGACTATTGACCCCAATTGTGGAAGCAAAATCTAAAAAAATGATCACTCTCCCGTTAAAATCGGTCGAGTAGATCATGAGATATCAGCGTATACGGACACACACACACACACACACACACACACACACACACACACACACACACACACACACACACACACACACACACATCCATACAGACATTTTCTAAAAATAGTGTATTTCGATTCCAAATTTGCTAAATAACATTTCTAACACATTATCTCATAAACTTTTTTTTTTTACTATCACAAAGCTTCCTCTATGAGGAAGCAAAAAGGTTTATGAGATAATGTGTTAGAAATCTTATTTAGCAAATTTGGAATCGAAATACACTATTTTTAGAAAATGTCCGTATGGATGTGTGTGTGTGTGTGTGTGTGTGTGTGTGTGTATGTATGTTCGTATATGCTGATATCTCATGATCTACTCGACCAATTTTAATGGAAGAGTGATAATTTTTTTAGATTTTGCTTCCACAATTGGGGTCAATATTCTATTTTTGTAAAATTTAATTTTTTTTTATAGCCATTTTTTAATTTTCAAAATTTTTTTTTTCGATTTTTTTAATATTTAGAACAAATATTGTTTATATATCATGAATTCTCTGTATGTAGGATAAAATTATCTACAATTTAAAAAAAAAAGTCGGTAGCTATATTTCGTCATAAGTTATTGATGAAAACGTAATTTTTTGTAAATAGGTTATATTTCGAAATTAAAAAAGATATTAACATGAATATTTTTTTTTATAAAGGATATTAAGTACTATAACTTACTAAATTTTTAGGTTTTTTTATTCATTATTTTTTGAGAAAAAAATAATTTATAAAAAAAAGTGATTTTTTTTGTCGTTCAATAACTATAGTAAAATTGGCTTAATCACTTTGAAATTCTTTGTAGGGGTAGATTTTGTATACCAATCGAGTAAGTTCTTTGGGCAAAAGGATTGATCCATAGATTTCGGAGATATTTGAGGTTAAAATTTTTTTCATTTTTTTTTTAAATCGTAATTTCTCGAGAACGGCTCTATGTATCTAAATGGGGTGGGTGGCATTAGAAAGAGAATTAAATTACCTATATTTTCTAAAAAAAATTAATTCTCTAGCTATCACGGTTCTTTTGTTATTAACAAAAACGTAAAAATTGAAAAATGAAAAAAAATGAGTTTTATATGTTCAACTATTACAACAGTAAAATTGTCTTATTCGCTTCAAAATTCATTGTAGAGGTATATTATTGATAGTTCTCGGATGAGTTATTTTGGCAAAATGTTTGGTTCATAAATTTCAGAAATATTTGAGGTAAACACAATCAAAGAACAACTTTAGAATATTTTTTTTATTTCGAACCAATGTACGACGAGAAGCCGTTGACAGTGGACTTGAAGAAGAAAAATTTGATGTAGAATAGAACTTGAAGAAGATTGTTTTCCATTCATATAAGAATTAAAATCACAAACAAATAAATTGCAAATGGAACCTCAATGAATAGCCATGAAAAAATTACAAATTAATATTTTCCATAAAATTTTTCCAATTTTTTTCGTGAAATAGTATAATATTACACACCTAGGCAGTAAAAATAAGAAATGTCTCAGATCACATGTACTTGTCCGCCGAGGGGAAGCCGAGGTTGACAAACATGTGATCTGAGGCTTTCTTTTTTACAGGCCAAGGTCTGTATACTATTTTTCTGCTCGACGGCGCCGGAAAGCGGCAACTTCGTTTCGCGCAGCGGCTGGGAAGTTGGCGCTTTCCGGCCGGAGGACAGAAAAATTTATTTTTCGAATTTTAATTTAATAAAAGGAATCAAAAAATTATTTTGAGGAAGCTACGTGCCAATGAATTGGCAGCGGTTTTTTGTATAGCAAGTATGATGGCTATCTGCCACTCCCATGCTCTAAAATAAAGCTCGTTTTGTGCTACAGAGTAGTCCCTATAAAGATCCAAAATATTTACCACGCAAAAGTAGGGTTAGAAAGCAGTGCAATTACCCGAGAGTATATCGGGGTCATTTATTTCTATGACTAAGCCAGTTCCATGACAACTAGCTATGCTAAAATATCGTGTTGAATATCATCACGCATATTTCTCGAAGGTCGATAATTGGTCGCACAGTATTTCACGTCGATCGCAGATCACTCCAAGATTATTTGTCGACGATACAAAAATACTCAAAGCGTATTTACTGACGATCAAGAATGACTTCGAGTAGTATTTCACGAAGGTCGAGAATCGCTCGCCCAGTATTTCACGTCGATCGAGAATCACTCCGTGAGTATTCGTCGACGATTGAAAATCACTCCGAGAGTATTTCATGGCAATCGGTAATTACTCCGAGAGTATTTATGGAACGTCGAGAATCGCTACCAGAGTATTTCACGTCGATACCGAATCATTCCAAGATTATTCCTCGACGATTGATAAATACTTCAAGAGTATTGACCGACGATCTAGAATCACTCCAAGAGTATTTCATGACAATTGAGAATTAATCTGAGAGTATTTCCCAAAGGTTGACAATCGCTCTCAGAATATTTAATGACGATCGAAAATCGCTCACATGGTATTTCACGACGATCGAAAATCACTCCAAGATTATTTCTCGACGATCGAAAAAGTCTCCGAGAGTATTTTTCGCCACCATGAATCACTTCGAGAGTATTTGTCAACACTCTCCGAGAGTATCTCTCGATAATCGAGGAACGATTCGGGAATTTTTTCCCGTCAATTGGAAAACAGTAGCTTTTTTCAAAATATAAATTAAGTTCATGAATATTGGAGGTGGAAAAATGTTTATGCCTAATGCGAATGGATTTTTTATGATAGAAGTTTTTTCCAATGAACACTTTCGGGAAGAAATCAATAATAATTAAGGAATCTTTATTTTTCTCATTATACATTATCAATTAACAAATCATAAAACCTTGTATTTTATGTATTAGAAAATAAACTTTGCAAGTTCATTGTAATACCTACATTAAGATGGAGATCGGCCTAAATTTTCTTAATTTAATTGACGTATAGTGATAGACACAGAGAAGTAAATAAATAATAATAATTATGTATCCCTACGCAAATTAATTATTAATTATTACTTAATTTTTCCCTAATTACTATCCCTTTTTTTTTACATAAATACATAGTAACCGTATTAGTGCCTGCTTAACAGGAATCCTAAATAAGTTTGTGAATAAGATTAATTCACACCCATCAGTTACAAGTGATGAAACAAAAAGTATTTACAAAAAAATATTGAAATATTTTGATCCTAAATGAGAGAATAGTGTGTTTAAAGTCTGTTATAGAAGAAAAAAAACAAGTAAATATAAATTTTTCAATTAAGTATTTATTCAAAATTACGTCCCTTTTAATACTCCCAAGTAAGATTTTTTTGTCCCGAGATGAGGTTAGGACACCGGTATGAAGCACAGGCAGTCGACACCCTTTGCCTTTCGAGTACTTCGCATATTTTCACGGTGTATGCCAATGAAGAATTACACAGACGGAAAGACGCACGGCCAGGTATGGTAAACGCTTGGAATAAAAGGTCCTCCGTCGCCGTGCACATCGGATGCATCACGTATTGACATGTGTACATAGCCGGACGGAGAGCACAAATCCCGCGAAGCAGTTAAGCATCTATCACAATATCCGCAATTACCATGCAGCTCATTTACATGAGTCTACCGACGATAACTTATTGCAGGTTAGGCGGCGCGACTGCAGCAGCCGACGTCGCACAGTGTTCTATTTTGAAAAAAAATGGACAAAATGAAATATCTCGCGAACGGATATCGATAGCCGGATGAATCCAACTGCATTTTAAAGTTGAAGTAATGTACAATAAAGAAAAAATAGTCCAGTACTGATAATTTGATCCTGTGACCTTGGAAATGAAAAATGAAAGTCGAATAAATAACGTATTTTCGGCTTTTTCATTGTAGACTTTCTGGCTATCAATTTTTTCGATCAAAAAAATATGTACTCCTGTAGTGTTTGATACAAGGAATCCAAATTTGATGTCAGAATTGTCCTATCGCACACCAATTTGTTTTTAAATCTGAAAACTCCATAAAAAATACGAAAAATTCACCCTGAAAAAATGGAGCATTATTGAGTAATTTCGACTTCAAATTCGGATTCAGCGAATCAAAATACATGGGTATATAAATACAAGTACACAAATTTGTAGGTGCATATATGAATTATTAAAATTTAAGGGTTATTAAAAAATGGCATTTTTTAAATTGTATCAAATACAATTTCTAATAGCGTAATATCTGTAATTATTATTTCGTATTTTTTATGGAGTTTTCAGATTTAAAAACAAATTGGTGTGCGATAGGACAATTCTGACATCAAATTCAGATTCCTTGCATCAAACACTACAGGAGTACATATTTTTTTGATCGAAAAAATTGATAGCCACAAAGTCTACAATGAAAAAGCCGAAAATTCGTTATTTATTCGACTTTCATTTTTCATTTCTAAGATTATTGTACATTACTTCAACTTTAAAATGCAGTTGGATTCATCCGGCTATCGATATCCGTTCGCGAGATATTTCATTTTGTCCATTTTTTTTCAAAATAGAACACTGTGCGTCGGTGATGATCGTGACGCTCGTCTCGCGCGTTGCGTCACAGCCCCTCCCCCCCCATCATGGCGCCTTTACAGAATGCTCTTTAATTGGTCAGTTTCAATCATGATTTGTTTAAAAACTAAGCTATTAAAAAAAATTCTGTATTGTAATAAAATTTAAAATTTTACGAACTATCTGTTGGTTCCGTGTGTAGACTACTTATGAATCACCTTGTATAAGACACATACCACAGCCCCGTCAACGAGCGTATTTCATCCGCTACATACATACGTATACCATACGCGCATTACTCGCGACATTTTTCTCACCCTCTCGACTCAAGAATTGATTTTTATGAGGGTAACATATACCAAGGTTAGCTATAATTACTTCACTAACTAAATAAAAATGAATTTAACATTAATTATAGAGTAATTTATCAAATCTAACCATACAAAAATGATCTTATACGTAGTCAATAGTAAATAATTATAATGTAACATGCAATAAACGTTTCCTTCATTTATAAAGTACTTTTATTAATTTAATAATGTATGTTGATATTTAAAATAATTATTTGTATAATTTCAGATGATTTGAGAAATATTATAAAGGATAATAAGAAACGGATTAGAGTTAATATATTTTAAACATAATGCTTTAAATAAATAATCTAACTCTTGTTTAAGAATAGGTTGGAATATCTACCGTTTTGCCCAAGATATATAATATTAATCTTAGAATTTTAGATTTTAAGTTTGTAAGTGTTATTATATACGCCGGATCTATGTACAGATAGCTATGACTATCTCTATAGGATGTTTGTTGCTTCAGACACATAACATGTGTCTTGAAGTTAACAATAACATGTATTACTACTGTATTACTCTGGTAAATAAATAAATAAATAAGTAAATAATAATCTGGGCGAAAAAATTATCAAGTATTTTAAGAAAAATTATTCTTATGAAGATATCTGCAATTTATTAATGAAAAATTATCATTGTAAAATATCTTCAAGAACATTAAAAACATTTTTGAAAGAAAATAATTTGAAAAGGAATAATATTGAAGAAAGTCCTCTCGAAGGAATAGTGTCTGCTATCAATATAGAATTAGAGATTAGTGGATTCAATCTTGGCTATAAATTTCTGTGGCAGAGAAAGGAGTATAATTTGATTGTGAAACAAAAAAACGGTTCTCAAAAGAAATTCGAAAATTCAATGGCTTGTCAACCATTTTGAGATCTGACAAAGGAAGAGAAAACTCAGTAATTGGAGAGCTGTAACAGTGTTTACGTTATACGCACCATGGTGAATATGCTAGAGAAAATAGTTATATTTCAGGAAAAAATACAGCAAACCAAAGAATTGAAGCTACTTGAACTCAATTACATCACCATGTTACAGGTGTGTCACTGCGAGCGTCGAGTATGAATGTGGAATGAGTGACCGCGGAAAGATTCAAAGCGCGCGCGTTTAAAAGGGGGAGAGAGCGCCGGTCGTTCGTCATTCTCCGCCAGACCATAGAGAAGAGAGAGTGCACGCGCGATTCTTCTTTTGCGAGTGACAAGTGCCAAAACACACCATCGCCAAGCAGCACCAACCTGGAGCACAAGTACCACGACGTGTGCAGCACGAGAGCCAGAGGAAGGGAGCAGCTTCCGTTAACAGCGAGAGCAGGAGCGAACACGAGGACGAGTTACCGCGCATCTTTCAGTGGGAGATAACTACTGTGAGTACAGGGTATTTATTATGTGTGTTTGTGTGTGTGCGTGCGTGCGTGCGTGCGTGCGTGCGAGAGAGAGGGGAAGAGGGAGAGGGAGAGGGAGAGAGGGAGAGAGGAATTAGTAATACCGCGAGCCACAAGTGGTGTCTCCTTCCCGGTGGGGAAGGAAAAGAGAAGTTGGGAGTGCCCTCGCAGCACCGACGCTGTGCAGTGGCTGCACGGAATGACGCGGAAAGCGTGCGAGTGTGAGAGCTCTGCTACCCGAGCAGGAGAACATGGACCACCCCAATTAGAGAGTGGGTCTCGCCGGTAAAATTGCGTGGGTGTGATTGACCTCGTCTGGCGCCTTATGAATTCGGCGAGGTAGGTCAGTCAACAGAGGTTTCCATCGTGACACACAATCGATCCGGAAACGAAGTGCACCACCATGTTCGTAACAGTGCAAAGTATTATTCTATATAGTTTCCGACTCCACATTCGGGTCCATAAATTATTTATAAACAATTTATTGCAAAAAAACCGTCTTTTTTTAGTTTTTCGCTAATAAAATGAAAAGTATTGATCCGATCTTAAAAGTATAAACAGACAAATTGTAAAGGAGAAAAAGACGAACAAGATGAGATGTTGACCGACTCAATCGGATTATTAGTATTCGAGAAAAACGGAAAAATGTGCAAAAATGAGTTTTTTTTTCAAAAATTCATATCTTCGTTATTTTTCAAGATGTAGCGTAGGGCTTTCACGAAATTATAGCTATCTCTTGTAATTGCAATTCAAAGTTTTTTGACTCTTATCTTTCGGCGGGTCTAGATGCTCTACGGATTGTCCGATTTTAATTTTCAAACAAGTTTTCGAAAGTTCAAGATACATACTACAAAACGTATATTCTAGCTTTGCATTGAAACAGTGTGAAATATGTTTAAAACACCCGCAAATGTAACTACAAACGGCCGCGCGCGAGAAAGCGGCCGATTGGTGGGGGGCGCGCAGCGGGCGAGGGAAGCGTATATATAGTAATAGTAACGCGCTACGCGCAATAGTCAAACTTGTTGTTTAATATTTTAACATGTACAATAGCTATCTAGACGATATTTTTTTTCATTCTGGGGTAGAAAATCCTCAACAAACTGATTTTTCACTCGGATTTTACAAGAAATGAATGGAAAGACAAGTATTAATGGTTTTTTGACATATATGGAGTTTTTATACACATACTTTATTAGGATTATTATTATAATATTAAATTTAAGAAATAAAATAGATTGTTTTTATAAAATATATTTATTTAAAATATTTACAAAACTTACTAAACAAGCCTCATTTTTTTCACAGGTAAACAATTTTCTAAAATATCGCTTTCATTTTCGCATTCACTTTCTGGTAAATTATTATCCTCGGATACAATCGAGTTATTTGTTTCTAGATTGAAGCAAGTGTCGTCATGGCAAATTACTCAAAGATTGGTATATCTCAAACCATGCTTTTTGCAACCACATGGAGCATCTGGTCAAGCAACTTTTGGGGTATGGACGGATCAGCGCTTCCAACGGGTATTAATCGATTGTTCCTTATTTGCCACCCCCAATCAGTTGCTTTTAGACTTGTGTTTCCCAGCCATAACTGAATTTGGTAATACACCCGGCGAGCGTGTTCCTTTGCTGCTAGTAGTATAGCTAGGGGGTTTCTGGACCCCCCCACCACCTCACCCATCAACGACCCCCCTCCCCCACCCAACCCTCGTCTATGGGGGCAGGACGTCACAAACCTTCTAGAACATTCGAGAGGCAGGCTCCGCAGTGACGTCATCGAGCCTTCTCGAAGATTGCACAATAGCCCTCAAACGTTTTAAAAATGCGCAATTGTGCGACCTTGCAGAAGGTGTCAAATTACGGATAAACAATTTTTATCCCGATTGACGTCATTAAATATTACTAATCGCGGTCGCCTCACGGGCAGCCCCCATCCCTCTGCCGAATGTTCGATGATGTATCTTGCGATAACGTCGCATAATGAATAAGCGCGGATGACCCATGAGTTTTTCGACTGCGCGCTGGCCGATCAGAGCTGCCGTATACATCTCTCTCTCTCTCTCTCTCTCTCTCTCTCTCTCTCTCTCTCTCTCTCTCTCTCTCTCTCTCTCTCTCTCTCTCTCTCTCTCTCTCTCTCTCTCTCTCTCTCTCTCTCTCTCTCTCTCTCTCTCTCTCTCTCTCTCCTTTCTCTCTCTCTCTCCTCTCTCTCTCTCTCTCCTCTCTCTCCCTCTCTCCCTCTCTCCCTCCCTCCCTCTCTCCCTCTCTCCCTCTCTCCCTCGCTCTCTCTCTCTCTCTTTCTCTCTCTCTCTCTCTCGTGGATTGGACCGATCGGGGGCTGCTGTGTGCATCACGAGCATACTGTATGAGATCAAATGTCATCGAGTGAGTGTAGCGGCACAAGCCGTATGGAACTGGAAAGTATTTCAATTGTGCTCTCCTTCTCCACACTCTTTCGTTTTGTCTTATAAAATTTAGGATTATTAATTCGTTAATAAAAATTTTATTTGATAATGTCAATGGGTAGATGGCCCGATAATCACATCTCATGAGGAACCAAAAATTTCATTATTTTTTCGATATCTTGAGCCGTTTACGAGATATAGAATGAAATTGATTTGAGCATGAGTTTATCGTATATTGATGCCCCGTATATGCAATGCGTTATCTATCACACCTCCTCTTTGTTTCGATATTCGCACTGCGCGATTCTTGGAACTGGAGAGTATTTCAATTGCGCTCTCCTTATCAACTCTCTTTCGTTTCGTCTTATAAAATTAAGGATTATTAATTTGTTAATAAAAATTTTATTTAACAATGTCAATGGGTAGATGGTCCGATAATCACGTCTCATAAAGAACCAAAAATTTGATTATTTTTTCGATATCTTGAACCGTTTACGAGACATGGGCAAAAATCAGATTTTTTCTTGTAGCTACGGTTCTTGAACTTGGAATTATTTCAATCGCGATCTCCTTGTGTACCGTCTCCTTTGTCTTATAAAATTAAATCAGAATTTGGAAAACGGTATACTGAAAGGGTATCGAATGACAACCACTTGCCGTCAACAGATTTATGTAGCATGCATTCTGACTCGTGCGAATTAGATTACAATTAATTCTTTCTATCGATTCGTCATACATAACGCATTTCATTTGATGATCTAGCTTTGTAACTTATTTTTCACAGCGTACCGAAAGGGTATCAAATTACAATCACATATTTACGCAGCATGTATACTACAGATTGAACGCAATTTTTATGTGAAATATCAATATGGTATTCTAAGTATTGTTATGAGTGTGGGGATTCACTGTTATTGCATTTCATGTGTTGAAGGCTACGGTAGTATAAACATTATGTACCTGAAATTTCTCGATTGTTTTCTGATACAATTTCTGCGCAGTTTCTTTATATTAAACAAGATACTTAAATAATGTTACTGTTTACGCCTAAAACATTGAACGCAATTCTTACGTTAAATATCTGTATCGGATTCTAAGAAGAGCATTGCCATGAGTTTATCGTTATTACATTCCATGCGTTGAAGTACAAACTTTATAACACCCCCGAAAGTGGCATACCGAAAGAGTATAAAATTACAACCACTTCTCGTCAACATATTTACGCAGCATGCATTAAGACTCATGTGAATTAGATTCTTCATGTCTTTATTACTATTATTATCTATTAATCACACATGCCCTATAAATACGGTAAGAGTGCAGGGTTCCGGTTCAGTCTAAAACGGAATCTCAAAGTGATCAGTATGTCTGCATACGATTGTCAAAAGGTTGTGAGCATTATGCTCCAAGCCTATCAGCATCTAACAGAGAAAAAAGACAACACCGAAGAAGTGACGAAATGAATAAAATTGGGTTATAAAAATTTAAGATTATTAAGATTATTGAGATCGTGCTTACGTAAATCTGAAATAACTGTTCCAGAAAAGTGAAAGTTTTAATCAACCATAGCAATTTTAAAAGGACTGCAGATAAAGTTGAAATGCTTATTGAAAAGTGGTGAGGGTGTATGAAATCGAGAAAAACGAAGTGACAGAGTAAAATGGGATGATTTAGAGTGTGCTTTTAATAATCACTTTAGAACTGGGGTGATAACCAATATGAAAAATTTAGACATTTTTACATTTATGAAAGATTCTCGATTTTTATTTGAAATTAGAGTGAAAAATAGTCTTACCCTGGTAGAAAATTAACCATAAGTTGGACAGAATATGCTTAACCAACATATGGCTTAGCCATATTCTGGCCAACTTATGGTTAATTTTCTACCAGGGTAAAAGAGAAGATAATGTCAAGGTTTATGCAGTTTTTGCAGCTGAGTACGTCATTTCGAAAGTTGAAAAAGAGATAGTAGAAATAAAGTATTTCAATACAAAGGTTAAACCTATTTTACACACAACTAATATAAAGCAGTGGTTTAAAGAAAATATTCAAGAACCAATTCAAAGGGATATGGAAAAGTTTCAAGAACAAGATTCTGGCTGGACACTGTGTGCGATACTTAATTTAACTGTACATATGAGTAGATATAATCCAATACAAGGGAGCTCCTACATTAGTTTACCTCCAGAAGTGCAGAAAAAGCATGCATGTGTCAATGTAAAGAATTTCGATGACGAATGTTTTAAATGGGCTATACTTTCGGCACTTCACCCTCCAAAACATCACTCTGATAGAGTAGTATCGTATAAAAATTATGAAAATTAATTAAATTTTAAAAATATTAAATTTCCCATGAAGCCAAAACAGATTCCAAAGTTCGAGAAACAAAATAACATTTCAGTCAATGTTTATATATTGAAAAAAAGTAATGGAAGATATAAAACTGTACCGCTGCATATAATATTATGCGAGAAAGATCGTCACGTAAACCTTTTTCTATTACAAAACTATTATGAAAATGAAGAGACGGAAGAAGAGGCTGAGGAAGACTTTGATTTTTCCACAATTACATACCATTACGTATGGATAAAAGACTTATCACGTTTGATATCGACTCAAGTTTCAAAAAAGAAAGTTAAAAAGTATCTTTGTAATCGATGTTTACATTATTTCTATTCTGAATTTCGATTAAAATTACACAAGTAAGACTGTTTACAAATAAATACATATAAATTTAGTTTGCCAACATCAGAAAATAAATTTTTAAAGTTCAAAAACTTTAACAATAAGGAAAAGGTGCCATTTGTCATTTATGCTGATTTTGAGTCTCTTATAAAACCTATAGAAGACGAGCGTGCTTATCAAAAGCATGAACCATTTAGTATTAGGTATTATTTCAAATGCAGTTATGGTGAGACTTTGATATACTATCACAGTTACAAAGGACATAATCCAGCTGAATGGTTTCTTCGCGAATTACAAAATATAGTTGAAAATGTTGTGACTGTTTTTTGGTGTCCCATACCTATGGACACTTTGACACTAGAGGAAGAGTCGTCTTTTCAAAAAGCAACACTTTGTCACATTTGCGAGAGATCTTTAGGGGAGAAACGTGTTCGAGACCATTGCCACCTTACTGGCAGGTAACAACTTAATCATTTATTATTAAACATTTAGTTATAATGTATATTAATATTTCAAATATCGAGGTCCTGCTCATGAAGAGTGTTATTTAAATTACAAAGATTCTCGAACAGTCCCAGTTATTTTTCATAACCTCACTGGATATGATTCACACTTCTTAATTAGGGACGTTACTAAAGGTTTCCCAGGACAAACAAATCTCTTACCACTCAACAAGGAACGTTTTATTTCATTCACCAAACATACTAGTGATGGCAGTGACATTAGGTTTAAATTTATCGATTCGTTTCGATTTATGGCAGCATCACTCGATAAATTCTCTTCTTATCTCGAGCAGATGGATATTTTAAAAGCAGAATTTTCTAAGAACGAGCCGCTCAGTGATGAAAAGTTTCAACTTTTGCGTAGAAAAGGTGTTTTTCCATATGATTATCTAGACTCGGAAGAAAAATTGAATGTTACAGAACTGCCATCGAAAAAAGATTTTTATAGCCGCTTAAATAACAGCAATATATCTGATGAAGATTATGAGCATGCTAAATGTGTATGGAGAGAATTCAATATTTCAAATTTAGGTTAGTTATTTTAATTTATTTTTATACAGATAAGTAATTTAAACGATTTCTTATTTTCTTATGTTTTAGATCAGTATTCTGATCTCTACTTAAAAACTGATGTGCTACTTCTCGCAGAAGTGTTTGAAAATTTTCGAAATAGCTGTCTCAAGGCATATAGTTTGGATCCTGCGCATTATTACACAGCCCCTGGTTTAACATGGGATGCCATGCTGAACTATACGAACATAGAACTAGAATTGTTTACTGACATAGATAAAATAATGTTTATATAGTGTGGAATAAGGAGTGGCATCAGTCAGTGTTGCAACCGCTATGCCCATGCTAATAATAAATACATGGGTGACGCTTATAAAGATCATAAAGATACCAAGTATTTAATGTATTATGATGTAAACAACTTATATGGCTGAGCGATACAACAATACCTACCATATGGTGATTTAAAATGGATGAAAAGGATTGATATCAATAAAACAGATATTATGGGTATAGAAGATAATTCTCCAGTGGGTTACATACTTGAGGTAGATTTAGAGTATCCAGAATATCTTCACGATGAGCATAGAGATTTACCTCTATGTTGCGAACACAAAAAACCTCAGGGTTCCTCACAATCAAAGCTTATGACTACATTAGATCCCAAACAGGGGCGTCAAGTTGTGTATGGTAGCTCTGGTGAAATCAGACCTTGCTAGCCAGAGGGTATGGAAAACCAGAGCTAGAAACGCCAAGTGACCCACGCATAACAACTTGCGAATACAAAACTTAACTGCTGTACCGTAAGCTCCGATGACCTTTTTTTAAGGAAGTGATGCGGAAAAAACAAATAATTTTTAAATCCAGGTAGGCGGGGGATATGAGGTCCACACATGTTAGGGAATTACGTACACGTGAAACAATAAGCAAGACAATCATTGAAACAATTTTTAAACCCAAGTAGCCGGGGGGTGCGAGGTCCACGCATATTAGCGAATTACGTAGATGTCCAACAATAAGCAAGACCATTATTTAAACAATTTTTAAACTCAAGTTGACGGGGGATATGAGGTCCACGCATGTTAGGGAATTACGTACATGTGCAACAATAAGCAAGACAATCATTGAAGCAATTTTTAAACCTAAGTAGCCGGGGGATATGAGGTCCACGCATATAAGGGAGTCATGTAGACATGAAAAAATAAGCGAACGATTATTTAAATAATTTTTAAGACCCAAGTAGCCGGGGGATATGAGGTCCACGCATATAATGGAGTCATGTAGACATGAAAAAATAAGCAAAACAATTATTTAAATAATTTTTAAACCCAAGTAGCCGGGGTGTTTAATGTTGAATGTGGATCGTGGACTGGAGAGGTTCACAAAGAGTAGGCGTTTCGTGTGGAGATAAAATTGGCTTTATTGAAAGCGCGTCCGTCGTGCCTCGTGGCGTACAATTGTTGCTGTTCTCTCTCTCTGGCCGTCGCGCGTGAACTGTCGCCGGCCGGCGCCTCATGATGAGACGGCGGCGTGCTTTTAGATGGAGGGGCGGCGAGAGAGGACCGCGTGGAGGGCGCTCATTGGCTGCGCACCGTATATTGCCTTTTAAGGCTTGGTGACGTCAGCGTCTCGCGGGTCGAGGCGCTGGATCGCCAACATTCCGCCCACCTTCGTCAGAATGGCGAACGGTCCTTACTCCTTGGGAAGGAGTCGAATAACCTTGGCGATGGGTCGGCGAAGATTTGTGGTGGCCGTGTGCAGGTCGACCACGCGAGTGATTCCATCACTCCCTGGATGGACGGCGGTAACTCTGGCGAGGGGCCACTTGGCTGGAGGCGTGAGCTCGCTTCGAACGAGCACGAGTTCGCCTACAGTGACTGGTGGTTGAGGTTGTTTCCACTTCCTGCGAGCTTGAAGTGACGTTAGGTACTCGTTGGACCACCTGGCCCAGAAGTGTTGTGTCAGCTGGCTGATCAGGAGCCAACGCTTTCCTGCAGGGACTTTGACCTTGGTGACATCTTCCTCTGGCACTAGAAATGATGAGCGTTGTATGAGAAAGTGTGAGGGTGACAGGAAATCAAGGTCAGTAGGATCGTCGGTGAGAGCAGTCAATGGTCTGGAGTTAAGGCAAGCTTCAATCCGGCACATTAGTGTAGCAAGTTCAGAAAAAGTAAGAACTTGCTCTCCAATGACTCGACGCAAATGGTGTTTCGCTGACTTAACTGCAGCTTCCCAAATACCCCCAAAATGAGGTGCACTGGGAGGATTGAAGATCCAAGACGTACCTTCTTGAGCGAGAGACTTAACAATTGTCGATGAAAAGGAAGAAGAAGCGACGATCATCTGCTTTAATTGAGCATCGGCACCGACAAAGTTGGTTCCTTGGTCCGAATATAATTTCTTACAATGACCTCTACGAGCAGTGAACCGATGAAAAGCAGCGATGAACGCCTCACTAGAATAATCCTCGACAACCTCGATATGAACAGCTCTAGTGGCCATACAAATGAAGATGGCTATATAACCCTTCATCGTGCCCTTTCCTCTAGTTTTAGTGAGGCGAAGATGAATAGGACCGGCATAATCGACACCTGAGCATTCAAAGGGTAAAGAGTGTCGGACGCGAGACTTGGGTAAATCGCCCATTAATTGGGAAGGTACTCGAGCAGCATGGCGTGAGCATGTGATGCAAGCTCTGATGACTTTCTTAACCGCAGATCGACCTTTCATTATCCAATACTGTTGTCTTAGCGTGGAAAGTGTTAATTGAACACCACCATGAAGAGTGCGATGATGAGCATCTCTTATTAATAAAGTTGTAAAGTGACAATCAGCTGGAAGGATAAGGGGGTGCTTAGCATCTTCTCCGAGAAGTGAGTGAGAAAGACGACCGCCCACCCTGAGTAAATGATTTTGAATCATGGGGTTTAGTGATAACAAAGGGCTTTTAGTCGAAAGTTTACTTGTTCTACATAATTGTTGAAATTCTGACTTAAAATATGCAGTTTGGACTAAATATATCAGACAAAGTCTGGTGTTCTCAATCTCACTAGCAATAACCTGAATGGAAGAAAAATGACTATCTCTAAACCACTCGAGAGTGAGAATAGAAGATAGGTACAAGTTTCTTCGGCTTAGACATGACGATGTCGTGCGCTCTATTTTCGAGCTGACTCGATTAATGAATCTGAAGCAGTACGACGCCATCCTTAACAACTTATCTAATGAAGAGTGCTTTTCAAAGAGACTCCAAATTTCTGGAGTATTCTCGACAGGAACTGGAGTGTTCTTACTAGCGACTAGAGTGTGACTAGATTGGAGATTGAGACTATTTACGTTGAAATTGAGCTCATCATGTGACCTAGGCCATGGTTCGACGCTCTCAGAAAGCCAAACGGGGCCTTGCCACCATAAGCGATGAGAAGCCAACTTTGATGGTTCTATGCCTCGTGATATAACATCAGCGGGGTTATCAGCTGACCGCACGTGATGCCAATATGCATCAGGTAGCAGGGTGTGAATCTCTGAACACCTATTAGCGACAAAGACTCCCCATCTAGAGGGATGGTCCTTTAACCAGAAAAGTACATCCGCTGAGTCTGACCATAGATGGAGGCTATCAATTTTTGATGGTAAAGACTCGATGAACGTATGACTCAACCTTGCGAGTAGCAACGCGGCGCAAAGTTCTAAGCGAGGGATACTTAGAGTTTTAAGTGGCGCTACTCGCGTTTTGGCCACTTGAAGTGTGACTAAAACCTTTTGGGTTTGAACTAGGCGCAGGTAGATGACTGCACCATATGCAAATTTGGATGCATCTGCGAACCCATGTACTTCAATAAGTTCACATTGGGGTGAGTATCCACTCCAGCGAGGGATTTTGATTTCAGAAATAGAATGAAGATCTTGCAACCAAGTCTGCCACCGATTGGAGACGTCGCGAGGAAGTTCTTCATCCCAACTAACCTTAAGAATCCAGAGAGATTGCATGATAATCTTAGCTGTTATAACAATCGGTGCCAACCATCCCATAGGATCGAAGATGCGGGCTATCCTGGATAGGATTGAGCGTTTAGTGAATGGTAACTCAATTTGAGAATTTTCGATGTTAAAACTGAAGTAATCTGTGTTAGGTTGCCAATCTATACCTAAGATTGGTACAGACGTTTCAGAGGCAAATAATGCGATGGAACTAGCAACTAGCATATCCGAAGGTAGACAAGAGAGCAATTCAGCATTATTAGAAGTCCACTTTCGAAGATTAAGTTGACCTTGTTTAAAGAGTTGAATTAACTCGTCTCGTTTTTCAATGCTTCATCTAGTGAATGAGCACCAGACAGCACATTATCAGAATACATTTCTGAGCGAACAGCTTCAGCTGCAATTGGATAGTTCTGGCCGTAGTCTTCGGCTAGTCTTAACAGTGTGCGTATTGCTAGGAATGGCGAGCATGCCAATCCATACGTCACGGTCGTCAGGCGATAAGTTTGAACAGGTTCATCCTTATTAAAACGCCATAAAATCGACTGGTAAGACTGATCTGAATGTTCGACACCAATCTGTCGGAACATTTTTTCCACGTCGGCTGATAAAGCGATCTTGTACCTACGCCAGGCACAGATCAAAGCGACGGGATTTTGAAGAAGGTTAGGTCCAACATGTAGAAGATCGTTGACCGATACACCTGTTTTAGTTTTACTTGAGCCATTAAACACAGTACGTAACTTGGTCGTCGTACTGGTTTCCTTCCACACACCGTGATGTGGTAAGAAGGCTTGAGAGTATTTTGATAATGGATCAAACTTTGAGGAGAGTGACATATGGCCTAGGTCAATGTACTCTTGCATGAACTCAGTATAAGCTATTTTGAGTTTATCGTCCTTAGCGAAGTTTGCTTCGAGACGGTTGAGTGCGCGTAATGCGGCAGAATGAGAATTTTCGAGATGAGCTGAACTCAACTGGTCACGATTTTTCCAGGGTAGACTTACTATATATTGCCCTGTTTCATCTTGACGAGTTGTTTTCTGATAGAAATCCTCGCAGGCTTGTTCGTCTGGCGAGTAAGATTTTTTATCGACAGGTATTTCCTCCGCCCTCCAAAAATCTTGTACGAGCTCCAAAAGTTTGGCTTCATGCTCGCAGCTGTTCGAACAATGAAGAGATATTGATTCTAGCCCTATTTCCGAAGTTGAAGAAGGTAAATTACCTGTCAAGAGCCAGCCGAGCTTAGAACTAAGAGCTATTGGTTGAAGGTTTTGATCCTTAACTATCTGGCTTTCAATGATTTGCGCATAAGCGCTTGCACCGAGAAGAATATCGATGCGTGAAGGTTCGAGATACCTGGGGTCTGCCAGTTGCAGCCCTCTTAAGTATTCGAAATTTGTATTACCTCTTACAACGGGAGGCTTATACGACGAGAGTTTTGGCAAAACAATGCCATCAACTTCCAATGAGAAAGTCGAATTGAAATGTGGTTGTATAGTAAGACGAGCTACTTTAGAGGAGACAGCAGCTGTCTTTTCACCTATACCTTGGATGTGCGTGTGACTGGTTCTACAATTTAGAGATAGCAAGTTACACATAGCTTGTGTAACAAGCGAGATTTGAGATCCGGGGTCAATGAGCGCACGAACTAGAATTTTGGTTCCGTTAGGACCAAGGGCGTTAACCCTAGCGGTAGCTAAAAGTACTCCTGTACATTTAGTACTTTCTCCACTATTGAGGGAGACTGCTTGAGAAGCAGGTTTGTCATCAACTTTTGTGATGACGAAATTACCACAGTTGGGGCTAGAGGTGCTGGTCGCTGAGTCAATCTGATCAGTCTGCAACGAACTGATTGCTTGATTGATGTCAGAGTGCACCATGGTGTGATGCTTAGCTTTACAAAGAAAGCATCGAAAGTTGGAAGTGCAATTTTTAACGTTGTGCTTCCCTAAACAGTTGTAACAAAGATTAGAAGATTTGATCAATTCCTTTCGCTCAGGAACCGTTTTATTGATAAATCGTTCACATCGATTTGTAAAATGAGATTGATTGCAAATCGAACATTTCTTTTTTGAGGGATTTGTCGGAGAAGTCTGATGAGAATAAACCGACTGAGCATTGTCATGCTCTGGTTTTCGAGATTTGGAATTAGATGACTGAGGTTTTGAATTATTTGTTGAGGACGATCTAGTACCAGCTTCGATGGCTTCTAGAGTGAGGGTTTGACTTCGAAGAAATGCTTGTAATTGCGCCAATGTGGGTGGATCGACACTATCACCTAGGTGTCTTTCCCACTCTTTCCGTGTATTTAAATCGAGTTGTTTAATCGAAAAATGTACCATTAGGTCATTTCCTAAAGATGCCTCTCTATTAAGTGAAGTTAGACTAGCTATAGGGTTAAAAAGTTCCCTGTATATTCGTTTAATTTCTGACGAATTGTCTGACTTCATGGGTTTGACTGAGAAGATTTCCGAAATGTGAGAACTAACAATGCGACGTTGATTTTCGTAATACTCGGTTAGAGTTGTCCATGCACGTTCATAATTGTCACTAGAAATGGGAAGAGATTTGATTTTCTCAAGTGCCTCACCTGTAAGGTGAGTGCGAAGATAATGCAACTTCAACACAGGAGTTAAGTCTTCGCGACGATGTATGACCGAACGAAAGACGTCTCTAAAATTCTCCCAATCCGAGAATTTCCCCGAAAACTTTGGTAAATCTATTTTTGGCAATGATTGAAACGACGTATTAGTAGGTTGAGTGGGTCTTGGAAGCACTGTCTCATTAGTCGAGTTAGAAGAGTCCTGCGCTGGGCTCTGTACTTCTAAGCTTTCCAAAAAGTTAAGAAAATCACCTTTCCGATCATAGAAATTGTCCTCAACTAAGTCAAAAAGATTGGTTTTGAAATAATCATGCTGCATATCAAGAGTTTTAAGGTTCAAGATTTTCTCGTGATGTTGTTTAAAAGTAGCATAATTTTCCTCAAGACCTGCTAAGCGAGCCTTGGCTGTACCCTTATTCATGTTATCTTTACCTTTAGATTTGAAGTTTTGAAAAGAACTATTAATTCTAGCTTGGAGCAACAACTGTCTAGTATGTAGTCCCTCCATTTTGAGATCAAGTTAATTAGACTAGTAACGAATTTGACTATTCGAGCTTAGGTTTAAGTAAACTACTCTTACCCACTCGAGAGTAAAGTAAGAAGTAGTGAGAGTAATTACATCTAAGTCTTAACCTAGGTTATAATACTTATGCTACAGTGAAAGTTGAGATGCGCTTGACGATGCGACGTTGACTGCGTCTGTTTTCGTACGCACGATGAATCAGCTGATGATCCGTAACGTTGATGTGAAGAACTTGAAGTGAAGTTACTGCAGACGTTGTGATCGCAGCTAGCTCCGCAACGTAGTCAGCTGTTGAAGATGCGTCCAGGTGCGGGTCAACAGTCGAAGTTGCAGTCCAAATTTGAATCAACAGGCAGCAGTATAACTGCAAGGTCCAAAATATAAGTATTTGCTAGGTCGAAATTGCATTCAATTTCTCAAGACTAGTTAGATATTACAATAAATTTTATAAACTCAAACTCAATCAAATTGTATTAATCTCAAATTAAATTTAAATTTTCATTAAATGAAAAAAAAGCACTAATTTGACTAGACAATAGTTGAAAAGTATTTTTAAATAAACAAATTGGAACGATACGTGTGTCCAAGTATTAGGACGAAGTATCCAAGCGCAATCGGATCGACGATAGATGCGAATAAGATGGACTCGTCCGAGCACCGCTTCGCTCTGTGGAAACGCGCCCCCTGTGGCGAATGATGGACTCGTCCGCCTCCTAATCCTCTTGGTGAAGACGTATGCGATTTCCCGGACGTAGCGCGTCCTGATTGTCGTCTTCTTGTAGACGACCCTCCTTCCCTCGTGGAAAGCTCACTATATATACGGCGAGTACGAGCTCGATGCAGTGAAAGCGAGCCAGCTCCACGTGGGTAGTCCTTGTTTCGATGTGTGTGAGCCCCGTAGCGTGTACGCTGCACGCGGGTACTCCTTGGCTTGGCTTGTGTGAGCCCCGTAGCGCGCCGACACGTGGGTGACTCCTGGCTTGACTTGCGTGAGCCCCGTAGCGTGTAGGCTCCACGCGGGTACTCCTTTGCTTGAGTGATGTGGACCCCGTGCGTGTACAATGCACGCTGGTTGTCCGTTTTAGAAATGCTGTGGACCCCGAGCGTGTACAATGCACGCTGGTTGTCCAGGTCTTGATATGTGCCGGTCACCGTACGAACGCGGTGGCTCGAGAGCTGGCTTTACAGCGCACGCTCTTGGCTACAAGACAAGATGGCTGCCGGTCAACGTACGAACGCGATGACTCTAGAGCTGGCTTTACAGCGCACGCACTTGGCAACGTCTTGGAGTCGATAGCGACGCACTCCAAGGCGTTTTTAGAAATGGGGAAAATAGCAATTGAATGTGCTATTTCCCCTAGGAAGCCTTAGAAGGTGGCTTCCGAGTACACACGACGGCGAATTAACGAAAGAGAGAGAGACAGCAACGTACGCGCGAAGTCGGCATGCTAGAGCACGCGACTGTTACGGCACTCACGACCACGAACACTTTTGATGCGTACCTGTATGGGAGAAAAATGACTATCTCTAAACCACTCGAGAGTGAGGATAGAAGATAGGAGCAAGTTTCTTCGGCGTGGCCATGTCGATGTCGTTCTCCTCACGATCCGGCTCGAAGGACCAAATGTTTAATGTTGAATGTGGATCGTGGACTGGAGAGGTTCACAAAGAGTAGGCGTTTCGTGTGGAGATAAAATTGGCTTTATTGAAAGCGCGTCCGTCGTGCCTCGTGGCGTACAATTGTTGCTGTTCTCTCTCTCTGGCCGTCGCGCGTGAACTGTCGCCGGCCGGCGCCTCATGATGAGACGGCGGCGTGCTTTTAGATGGAGGGGCGGCGAGAGAGGACCGCGTGGAGGGCGCTCATTGGCTGCGCACCGTATATTGCCTTTTAAGGCTTGGTGACGTCAGCGTCTCGCGGGTCGAGGCGCTGGATCGCCAACACGGGGGATGCGAGGTCCACGCATATTAGCGAATTACGTAGATGTCCAACAATAAGCAAGACCATTATTTAAACAATTTTTAAACTCAAGTATCCGGGGGATATGAGGTCCACCCATATAAGGGAGTCATGTAGACATGAAAAAATAAGCGAACGATTATTTAAATAATTTTTAAGACCCAAGTAGCCGGGGGATATGAGGTCCACCCATATAATGGAGTCATGTAGACATGAAAAAATAAGCAAAACGATTATTTAGATAATTTTTAAACCCAAGTAGCCGGGGGATATGAGGTCCACGCATATAAGAGAGTCATGTAGACATGAAAAAATAAGCAAAACGATTATTTAAATAACTTTTAAACCCAAGGGCCTGGGGATATGAGGTCCACGCATATAAGAGAGTCATGTAGACATGAAAAAATAACGGCCCTTCCTCAATGCGTGTGACATCAGACAGGTTACATGTCCGATGTCTCTCGAAAAAAATTTCGTTGTCCGATATTTACGCATTTCATAATCAATGGTAGAAAAAGAAAAGAGGAAAGGTCTACCGTAGGTTTTTAGTCAGTCTTTTTCTACCTTTGATTATGAATTGCGTAGATATCGGACAACGAAATTTTTTTCGAAAGACATCGGACATGTAACCTGTCCGATGTCACACGCATTGAGGAAGGGCTGTAAGCAAAACGATTACTTAAGGTGATGTTAAATACCGACATAATTTTCAAACGAGTACATCTCATGAAAATACCAATAGAATCATCAAAAAAAATCTGAGTATAGTATTAACATATACGGAGCGCTTGACAAACGTATTTTTCAAAAAAAAGTATGAGAATTTATTTAATTAAATAAAAACCATACTGTCGGTAAGTAGGAATCTGCAATTGACCTACTTTTCAAACGAGCATATCTAACGAAAATGCTAATAGAATCACTAAAAAAAAGTCCTGAATATAGTGTTTATGTGTACGGAGCGCTTGACAAAATTTGTTATCCGAATAAACGCTTGAATATTGATTTAAAAAATATTAAAATTCACGGTTTCACATGGCCTTAAGTAATTTTTAAACCTAAGTAGCCGGGGAATATGAGGTCAACGCATATCAGGGAGTCATGTAGACATGAAAAAATAAGCAAAATGATTACTTAAGTAATTTTTAAACCTAAGTAGCCGGGGGATACCAGGTCAACGCATATCAGGGAGTCATGTAGACCTGAAAAAATAAGCAAAACGAATATTTAAATAATTTTTAAACCGAAGTAGCCGGGGGATACGAGGTCCATGCATATTAGCGAATTACGTAGATGTCCAATAATAAGCAAGACCATTATTTAAACAATTTTTAAACTCAAGTAGGCGGGGGATATGAGGTCCACACATGTGAGGGAATTACGTAGATGTGCAACAATAAGCAAGACAATCATTTAAACAATTTTTAAACCCAAGTAGGCGGGGGGTATGAGGTTCGCACATGTGAAGGAATTACGTAGGTGTGCAACAATAAGCAAGACAATCATTTAAATAATTTTTAAACCCAAGTAGGCGATGGATGTGAGGTCTACGCATATAAGGGAGTCTTGTAGACATGAAAAAATAAGCAAACAATTATTTAAATAATTATAAAATTCAAGTAGCCGGGGGATATGAGGTCCACGCATATAAGGAAGTCATATAGACATGAAAAAAATAAGCAAAACGATTATTTAAATAATTTTTAAACCCAAGTAGGCGGGGGATATGAGGTCCACGCATATAAGGGAGTCATGTAGACATGAAAAAATAAGCGAACGATTATTTAAATAATTTTTAAACCCATGTAGCCGGGGGACGCGAGGTCCACGCATATAAGGGAGTCACGTAGCCATGCAACAATAAGCAAGACTATTATTTAAATAATTTTTAAATCCATGTAGCCGGGGCTGCGAGGTCCACGCATATAAGGGGTCGAGTTATAAAGGTTAAGAATTTTTGAAATAAAAGTCTTGCTTACGTCGCACGGCTACTTGGGTTTAAAAATTATTCAAATTATCGTTTTGCTTATTGTTTCATGTCTTCATGACTCTCTTATATGCGTAGACCTTATATCCCTCGCCTACTTAGGTTTAAAAATTGTTTAAATAATTGTCTTGCTTATTGTTGCACGTCTACGTAATTCCCTAATATGCGTGGAACTAGCGTCCCGCGGCTAATTGGGTTTAAAAATTATTTAAGTAATTGCTAATTAATGCATGTCTACATGACTCTCTTATATGCGTAGACCTCGCGCCCCGGCGGCTTGGGTTTAAAAATTATTTAAATAATTGCTAATTAACGCATGTCTACGTGACTCCCTTATATGCGTGGACCTCGCGTCCCCCGGTTATTTGGGCTATAAAGTATAAGCACTTTATTTTTCGAAAAAAGGGGGAGTCGGGGGAGAGGAAATACCAGACCTCAGAAAATGTTAAGATGACGCCCCTGATCCCAAAGAACGATATGTACTTCATTATCGTAATTTAAAGCAAGCTTTATGCAATGGATTAAAACTCACTCGAATTCATAAAGTTTTACAATTTAATCAAAAACCCTGGCTTAAAAGTTACATGGATTTGAATATTAATATGAGAGCGAAGGCTAACAATGAATTCGAGAAAAATTTATACAAGTTAATGAATAATGCATTTTTTGTACAACCAAACTTTCATAGCAGTACCATCCTTGATGAAAATCTTGCAATCATACAACTCGAGAAGACTGATGTTTATTTAAATAAACCAATATATATTGGGCTCTGTGTCCTTGATTTATCAAAGACTTTAGTATACGATTTTCATTATAATTATATGAAAAAGCTTCTTGCTGACAAATGTAAATTACTTTATACTGACACTGATAGCTTATTGTATGAAATACGTGACATAGATATATATGAGGTAATGAAACGTGATATGCAAAACTATGATACTTCAGATTACTCACCAGACAATCAGTTTGGAATCGCTCAAGCTAATAAGAAGGTAGTTGGCTTAATGAAAGATGAATGTAACGGACGTATCATGACAGAATTTGTTGGTTTACGTAGTAAAATGTATAGTGTGCGTATAGATGGAGAAGATAAAATAAAGAAAGCCAAAGGGGTAAAAACTAGTACAGTGCAAAATACAATTACTTTTGATGATTACATTGATTGTTTGAAAAATTTGTCAACGCATTGTAGAGAGCAGTGCATTATTCAATCTAAAAAGCATAAGCTATATACTATCAAACAGAAAAAAATAGCTCTAAGTTACTATGATGATAAACGCTACTTAATACCTGGCCAAACAGATACTTTACCGTGGGGGCATTATAAGATATATGAAATTGATGAAGGTTAATTATACACATATATTGTAAATAATACATTGGAATATAAATAAAGACTACATTTAATGTAATATATACACACACACACACACACACACACACACACACACACACACGCACACACACACATATATACATATATACATATATATATACATATATATATGGGATGTTTCAGGTGAAGTGAGCATGTCAAAATTTTAAAATGATGGCATGCACTCCTACGAAATCACAGGAGGTGTGCCGCAAGGTTCAGTCCTTGGGCCCCCTGTATCGAAAAGATCCAACACCTCGGAGATGAGGCTATTGAAGTAGTAGCTAGCTGGTTGACCGACCACGGACTGAGTCTGGCGGCAGAAAAGACGGAGGCGGTGCTCATCTCACGAACGAAAAAGATGAAGTACGCCACTTTCACAGTCGAAGACAAAGAGATCAGGACAGTAGACTCTATTAAATATCTTGGAGTTACGATAGATGCACGGCTGACGTTTAAGGATCACCTCTTGAACGCGGGCGTAAAGGCAGCGGGAGTGGCTCGTGCCCTGGCGGGCATTATGCCCAACATAGGAGGACCGAAGCAGCCGCGACGAGCCCTTCTCTCTACGGTGGTAACCTCCGTAATTCTATACGGAGCACCAATCTGGGTAGAGGCAATGAGTAGCCATACGAGTTACGGAGTCACCTGCTGACGGGCCTACCGAGTGGCCGCGTTAAGGGTGGCCCGTGCCTACCGGACCGTATCGGACATCGCTCTCTCGGTGATTGCGGGACTCCCTCCCGTAGACCTTCTGGCAACCGAGAGAGCCATTAAGTACCGTGAAGGCAGGCATGCCGAAGAAGACAACGTGGGCCAGAGTCGCCGACATAGCCAATTGTCCAGGGGGGCAAGTGAAGAGTGGCAGCGTCGATGGGACCTGACGGAAGATGATCGATGGACCCACCGTGTCCTCCCAGATATTGAGGAGTGGATAAGCAGGAGGCATGGATTCGTCACATTCCACCTCACGCAGGTGCTTACCGGACACGGCTGCTTCCGCAGCTACTTACATCGTATCCATGTGTATCATAGCGCGCAGTGCCCGGTCTGCCCCGGAATCGAAGAGGACGTGGAGCACGTACTGTTAGTGTGTCCTAGGTTCGAAAATGAGAGGGAGCAGTTCCGAGCCTCATGGGAAGGTCCCCTGACGCCAGAGGGCATTGGACGGTGCATGCTTGCCTCATAGGAGGGGTGAAACGCGGTGGTTACACTCGCCACGTCCATCGTTGAAAGGCTGAACTCCATCCGGAGGGCAGAAGAGAAAAGAGGACAGCACTGATGGATGAAGTGGCGCCGGTTGGCGCTGAGGAGGGCCTCTGAGGCAACAACTGCCACCGCGAAGTAATGCCTCCCGGCGGTTTCCATGGTGGCAGTATAAGGCGGCGGGGTTTTAGTGGGTAAATCCTGACATGTCAACATCGGGAGAGTCCCACACACGGGGAGACACGTGTCTTCTTATGGTGCCTAAAGCAGTTCCCCGTCGCCTCGGGGAAAAACACACACACACACACACACACACACACGCACGCACGCACGCACGCACGCACACATATATGGGATGTTTCAAGTGAAGTGAGCAGGTCAAAATTTTAAAATCGCTCAAAACTCGTTGACTTTTAGTTTTTTATGAAAAAAATATGTTCCTCAAATTTTAGGTCGATATTTGCATAAATAAAAAAGTTATACATTGTTAAATATAGTGTATGAAGTATTCGACTAATCAAATTAGTTTTTTAATGTACATTTTCTGCTAATACAAAATTTTGTAGCAAGATAAGTGACATGAAGTCTTCAAATGATACTCAAGCACAGAATGGCTTACGGTTGCATGATTTAACATTTTTATGGTTTTTATCAATTTTCAATGTGCTGTAGAATTTTTTCCTTAGCTCCAGCCATAAACTTTTTTTTTTAAATTAAAGTATTTCGTCCAAAGAATTGAAAAAAACTTTGGTGGAGAAATTTGGTACTGGCGTAGTCCTTACTTTTTCTCGATGAAGGTATACCAAAAACCAACCAGTCAGAGACTTTCAAAAAGGGTCATAAAAAAATACTGGTGTATTCTACAAATAAAATGCAAACTTTTTCCCAATCAATATTCTATATAAAAAGTTTCAAGATTTTGAGTAAAAAAATGAATAAACTTGGATTTTAACCAAAAATTGCAAAAACTTTGAATTTTCAATGTTGTATAACTTTTTTATTTATGCAAATATCGACCTAAAATTTGAGGAATATGTTTTTTTCATAAAAAACTAAAAGTAAACGAGTTTTGAGCGATTTTAAAATTTTGACATGCTCACTTCACCAGAAACATTCCATATATATATATATTAATTCAACCTTTATAAATCTGATTTGCTTATCCAACTATTGTGTGAGTTATCAAACCCTAACCATTTAATATAAATCTTATTTCCACTCTTCTTAAGCACCTTCTCCACAAGGTAGACATCTGGATATTTAGCTTTGAGCAGTTCTTGTTCATAGAAACCACCGGCAATGGATTGATCTCGATAGTCTTTTAGCTTGTAGGTAACTGGATTAGTACCCATCACTTGACTTATTGTAAAAATTTCTGTTGACCAATTAGGTGTATAACCCTTCTCAAATACTTGCTTTATCTTACTAACTCTCTCTGTATCTCCAATCTTAAATTTTGGCTTTTTCACTATTTTAGCCTGTCGAGCAAACTTCGCAAGTACTCCTGCCTCATTGGCCAATGTTATATCTTTAGGCTTCATTCCAATGGTATGATGTTTGCTGTTATTGTACTCCTTTAACAAATTGGGCAAGATATCGAGCCACTTATATTTTCCACGCAAGCTGAATTGCATCCACATCTTCTGCTTGAGGGTGCGATTGAAACGCTCACAAATAGATGCTTTGAGATTACTGTATGTCGAATAGAGATTAATTCCATACCGTTGCATGAGACTTTGAAGTGTAGTATTGTAAAATTCTTTGCCTCGATCGGTCTGTAAATTTGTTGGTTTGCGTCCCTGCTGCAAGATAGACTCCATTGCTGCTGTGACATCACTGCCAGTCTTTTGCTTTATAGGAACAGCCCATGCATACTTGGAGAATACATCGATAACAGTGAGCGTATATCTATAGCCATTGTTTTCTCAAGTATAAGGCTGCATTTCCACTAGATCAGCTTGCCATGTTTCATCCAAGCCACGTACAATAAACTTGCGTCGTCAGTAATTTCGACGTGCAGGTGTGTGAAGCTCCTTAACGACTTGCTGCTGCATGACCTTCATTCTGAATTATTGAAATCTTGTAATTTTGTCGTTCAGGTAAGGAAAAAGTATTAGAAGAAAATTTATTTATAAAATTTTTCCACTGTGATTCGGTCTTTTGTTTATCTTTTTGACTATTGTTAGAAAGTTTTGTATATGGTATATTGTTGTTCACAGTACTATTTGATTTATCCATTTTCGATGAGTGCTGGAACGATACTGTGATAAATTTATAATTGGAGATCTATTTATAAGATTTTACCTCTTCAATTACTTGCTGCATCTTCTAAGCTCTGAATTACAGATTGTATTTTTGAAAACTTTGCATCCATCTCATCTCTGTGAGCCTCAATAATAACATCTAAATTGTCCAAATCTGCTCTTAATTTAGCAGTTACTTCATACAAGCTTCTGATTTCCATTTTAACTATGCGCTGTACAGTATCCAAATTAACAGCATCACCTGATTGGGTAGGCTCGGCAACGTTACATAATCTCTTGCCATCAATGTCGTATTCTCCGTCAGAAGTTACTTTGAAGCCAACACCCGGAGGACCACGACTACCTTCAGCACGCGCGAGATTACGTCCGAATACATCGACCCTCATGTTGCAACTGACTGCAATACCATCGATTTCAATCAATTTATACTCAAATATGTATTATATTTATGTACGAGCATAGGCGTAATAATTTCAGATAATCTCTATGAATTCGCATTCGAAAACGCTCTCGATCACGTGCTATCTATTCCCATTCTCCGTGACGTGCAGCTCGATTGGCATAGGGCCACACATGCATCACATGAATAACTGGTTTAGCATCAAAGTGAACTCTCTTCGAAGACATCTTAATGTATGTAACCTGCTTCTTTGAGTTCTTCAATGATTGAATGAATCTCATTTGTGTGGCTCTGATTGTCAGCTTCCAATTCAGCCAAGAGTAAGCGAAGACGATCAACTAATTCATTAGGATCATCCCAGTATACATAGTCCATACATATCTTTTCTTGCAATCTTATATTTAAGTAAGAGCCCTGAGCCACTAATACTTCTGTTTATTGATTTATCGAAATAGGGACCTATGAAGTCTTTATATTTGTTACTGTTACTCTTACGCAGAGGTTGAGTTTCACTATAATTTCTTCTAAAAGCATTCGTCACTTCTACGATTTTTCGATAATTTTCAATATCATTGGAACTTACGTGCATCAAGTCAGGTTGCTTCTGAAAGAGCAATTGAAGTAAACCTGCTGTTTTTGGATAGTTTACATTTTGAACTTTCATATAAGTTTTTGTAAAATCTATAGGTGAGTCACCAATTTTCATTACATTACCTTGTATTCGTACCCCATAGATACTATCGAGTGAGTTGGGAGGTTTTTCTAAGGTCTGTAAGTAAGTTTGTTTAACAAATTCTGTTTCTTCATCATCATCCTGTCCGCTTTCAGCTGTTTCAAATGATGCGTCTACTCTTTTACTCTTTATAGTTTCATCAAGATCACTTTGTGATTCCTCTTCATCTTTATTATCTGAGCTAAGTTCTTGAACATAACTTGGCTCTTGCTCCTCTTTGGTCTTTTTTTTAATTACTTTCTTTTACTCTGTTTGTGCAGCATTAACGAGTTTTTCAAGTAGACTTACAATAGGCTTAAATGTTTCCCCCAACACCTTGTCTACATCTGTTTTATCTTGCCTCAACTGCTTGTACTTTCGCTTAATTGCTTCTCTAGATTTTACAATTTGATTTAGAACGTTTTCTTCTTGCTTGAGATGTACCATATTGTCTGATGAACAATTGAATTCATACTAGTCAGTTTTGCTTTGGGGCAGCTATATTTATAAAAAATTGATCGAACCCCTTTCTATATCGACCACTACCAAGTGCCCTCTCCTTGTCGACAACAAGGAATCCATACTTATCATTATTCCAGCAACTTGAACACAAATCCCTAAATTGAGCATATGACATATCTGTGTTTACGTGATCATTATATACATGCTTTAAATTAATATCATCTTGTCGAAATAATACTAATAAATTAACATTATCTCGTATTAGATGCTTTGGAATGTGAGCATAAGATTGATATAGGTAGAAGCAGTCCACATTTTTGTGTCTTCACATACAAAAGAAATTTTTAATGTTTTCTTGTTTTTCACATGCTACATCATCAAATATGATAATTGAATTTGGAAGTACATCTTCTATTGATATTACTTCAGCATGATCCTTGAATGGGATATACTTAATTCCATTTATAGGCTTCAAGAGAAGCTTGAGAAATTTGTACTTGGGCTGTTCCAGTGATTTTGAGTAAACATATACATTCTCAAATTTTAATCCACTAGGCTGAGTAATAAGAGAAAGTAGTGCATTAGTTTTACCGCAACTTGATGGACCACAGAATACAGCTCTAATATTATTGGGAAGTAATTCTCCATGACGCTTTTTTAATTTTTGCTGCGTCATTAATTTATCAAAATTCACAACAGGTAGTTTAACGTGTTGCTCTTCGAACTCCATGCTTTGATGTCTCAAAGAAAACTAACTTTGAACGTATATATACATCATACTTATATACATTTCCAGTTAGTATGTATTTATCCTCCGAGGTGTTAACATCATGATTGAGCATAAGCGTAAACGCAATACGCGTAAAGGTCGAGGCTTAGTCAATAAACTTCCATTTGAATTACATCTGCCTGGCTATCAATACTGCGGACCTGGGACTAAACTTGCAAAGCGTCTTGCTCGAGGTGACCCTGGAATTAACCCTTTAGACCAAGCTGGTAAAGAACACGACATTGCCTACTCACGGAATCGAGAGAGCGTTGAGGCTAGAAGCGCTGCTGATAGAGTATTAGCAGATAAAGCCTGGAAACGTGTTTTCGCTAAAGATGCAAGTATTGGTGAGAAAGCAGCAGCTTATACTGTAACAAACGCTATGAAATTAAAATCAAAGTTCGGTATGGGGCTGAAAAAGAGGCCAACCACTACACTCGCTAAAGTAGTTAAAGCAGCCTCAAAACCGATTTCCCATAGTAGTGATTCACACAAGGTAATTCAAGCTGCATTGAAAAGTGCTCGAGATGCTGTAAAGAAGGCTGATAGTAAAGCCAAAGTACACATTCCTCGTGTACTACCAGTTCCACGAAAAATCGGTGGATTCCTACCTTTTCTGATTCCATTATTTGCGGGTCTAAGTGCAACTGGTGCGCTGGCAGGTGGCACTGCTGGCATAGCTAAAGCAGTAAATGATGCAAAAGCTGCTAAACGACAACTTGAAGAAAGTCAAAGACATAACAGTGCGATAGAAGCTATTGCTCTTGGTAAAGGTCTCTACCTTAAACCACACAAAACAGGTTATGGTATCCATCTTAAACCCTACAGCGGACGTAGCAAAAAAAACTTCGATGTAAAATTGCCTCATAGAGCACTGACTGACGCTGACTTGATAAAGTATGCTGGTATTATGCAAATTCCATACTTTCGAGGTGTATTCATGCGAAATACGTTACCAGCAAAAGGTCCACATTACCGCGAATCAGCGATCGTTAATCTCGATGATGAAAGAGGACTTGGTACACATTGGGTAGCCTTCGAAAACGAGGCAATAACGTTGTGTACTTTGATAGTTTTGGAGACCTTCATCCACCTATAGAACTTCTGGATTACCTGGGCATTAGCACCGTAAAGTATAATCACGATAGATGTCAAGATTACAACTTGTACTACTGTGGGCATCTCTGTTTAAAGTTTCTGAGTGAGGCTATATAAAACGATGTAAATGTTATACATAGTCAGTATTAATTATGCAGTCATGGGTGAATCATTGATGCTAAGTTTATCTGGAACGTCATCTATACTAGAAGCTCAATACTTTCCAGGAATTGAACTCTTGGCAAATAAAAGATACGTTCTAGGATTGGTTGAACTTTTAACCTTCAATTCACTACCCAATATTGATATCGGAAATAACCAGTTTTACGTTGGAGAAGAGATAGTGACATTACCGACAGATAGCTGGGAGATTGAAGATATTGAGCAACATTTACAGGAAATACTTACATCTAAAGGCATAGTACTCAGCCTTAAACCTAATAATAATACTCTTCGTAGTACTATAAAGTGCAGTCATACGATAGATTTTCAACCTGAAGATTCTATTGGAAGATTATTAGGTTTTACACAGCGTACTCTTTCAGCAAATATTACTCACGAATCAGATTTACCTGTAGCTATTCTCAAGATTAATGATTTGCGAGTTGAGTGCAACATTACAGCTGGAGCTTATATAAACGAACGGAAAGTACATACAATACACGAATTTTTTCCAGTTGTTCCTCCAGGCTATAAGATCATTGAAATTCCAACACAAGTTATTTATTTACCAATTACAGTTCATACTATCGATAATATACAGTTGCGAGTTGTCGATCAAGACGGAAACTTTGTGAATTTTTGTGGAGAAATTATAACAATTAGACTACACATCAAAGCAGCATCATAATTATGGGAATCGTATATAACCGCAAAAGCTATATTAAGAACAAACCATGTCTCCAGAAGATCAGTCATCAACGAGCAGTGAAAGAGCTAACATCACAGAACATTCGCTTCCTAAGAAGCCTAGGCCTCCAAGTCAAAAGAAACGTTGAAAGAAAATAAGTTGTCTGTTTTTCTGCTGTTTCAAAGATGGAAAATATATTGAACGTACAATCATCCGTGGAATTCGACGAATCTGTCGCTCATTATGAAGTGCATGCACATCAGCCTTACACTTCATCCGTTTTCAATAACAGCGATGAAATTCGTATCGCCATACGACATCAAGATCTCTGTCTACTATCTTCACGTTCATTACATATTCATGGTCGATTAACTAAGGCAGGTGATACAGCTGCTGTCAACACTAAGCTTGTAAACAACGCCCTCTGTTATCTTTTCGAAGAAATTCGATATGAAATTAATACTGTAGAGATTGATAAATGTAAAAATGTGGGCTTGACAAGTCTAATGAAAGGTTTGGTGTTGTTCAATCCTACACAAAACTTGAAAAACGCAGTTTGGATTGATATTGGAGAAACTCAAAAAATCGTCAATAATGCTGGCTACTTTGACGTGTCCATACCACTAAGTATGATTCTCGGCTTTGCGGAAGACTATCGTAAAATCATAGTCAGTTGCAAGCATGAGATTGTTCTCACAAGATCAAAGAATGATGTAAATGCTATCGTGCAAACGCAAGCAGAAGAGTTTAAAATTAATCTAATTAAAATTGAATGGTTAATGCCATATGTGGTATTATCTGATAAGTATAAAATACGTCTTCTTCATTACCTACAGAAGGAAAAATCGATTGCTACGAGTTTCCGTAGTTAGGAGCTATACGAGTATCCATTACTCCCAACTACATCGAAGCATGTTTGGACTGTAAAGACATCTAATCAGCTGGAAAATCCCGATTCGTCATTCTAGGCTTTCAGACTAATCGTAAAGGACAAACTGGATCTAACGCTAGCCGCTTTGATCATTGCAATATAAGTAATGTGAAACTATTTCTCAATTCACAATACTATCCTTATGGAAATCTCAATCTTAACATTGATCAACATCAATACGCTTTATTATATGATATGTATGTAAGCTTTCAAAATGTGTATTATGGAAAAGAGGCAGAACCTATGGTCAAGAAAGGAGTGTATATACAGCATGCTCCTTTAATTGTCATCGATTGTTCAAAGCAGAATGAGTCGTTGAAGCAGGCTCCAGTTGACGTTCGTCTTGAATTCGAAGCTAAAGAAAATTTTGAATATTATTATTATTGAATATAATCCCATAAGTGGGGATATTAAGAAATTAGTCTAAGGAGGGGATGAAGGTATAAAAGACCCTGCAAAGCCATCTGAATAGTCAGTCAACATGGAGTACATGGTGGATGTGCAAGGGTTCAAGCAACCCATCAACGAATTTGTTGTCAAAGAATTAGTCATTGTGCCTCTGAGTGGAAACGTGAAACCAGCGGTGTTTACCTTCAAGCCACCTACACCGTGGTGTAAACTTTCAGCAAAATGTAAGAGTCAAAACTGCTGGTTGGAGCATAATTATCACGGTTTATCATGGAGCTCTGGCGAATTGCCATATGAAAAACTCGAAAATGTGCTACGCAACAGCCTACATGATGCAAGTGTTGTTTACGTTAAAGGCCTGGAGAAAAAACAATGGCTTGAACAATATAACCTCAACGCATATGATATAAGTGACATGCGATGTCCATCACTACAGAGACTCAAGTTTGATGTGTTGGAGCAGCTATGCCCGCATCATAGACTTGCTTATAAGGCAAATTGTGCACATAAGAATGTACTATTGCTCAGAAAATTTTATCATGATAATACTCCATCACTAGAAAGATCGCTCAAGATATTTTTTCGCACTGAACATTTATCGTTTATGAGTCCTATAGATATTACTCAGTTGCCTAAGGTATTTCTCACAACGTTCGGAGCAAATAGTCTCGAGCAGGCGTGGGATAAGCTGCCTGAAGATTTAAAAAGTGATGAAGAAATTTTGAACTGTTTACGTTGTCGAGAGCACAATTATATGGCAACTGTAGTGACACCTTTAAGAAGAGATTGTATTCAATGTACACTTAATGCTAATTCAATATGAAAAAAACTATGATAGTCTTTGACACATATTATGCAACAACGATGAATTCCCTCCGCTATGAATGATTTAAGAATTTTTACCCTCTCTATAAAACAGAGCGTTTCTATAGTTTCGCTAGCAGTTTTCGTGCAACACTGGCACTGTGCACATCGTTGGTATCACCAAAGACTAAGAAAAATGGATCTGCAAGAAATTAACCGCATTGGACTCTCAAGATTTCTTCCAACGCATAAATTTTCAAGTCTCACAGTTGAAGAGAAATATAAAATTACTGAAGTAAAACAGATGAACACGAAATTCGGAAAGAAAGTATACGTTGAATTAAACGATTCTTTTGGTGTTTATCTGCTAGGAAGAATATCAAAGTTCGTGGAGAATCATGAAGATTTCTTGAACAACATAATAGCAGAATAACAGAGCTTGTGATTGAAAGAGACGAGTAGAAAGGAGTACTCTATCAAGAATATATACCATCATGGGCAATGAATGTAAAATTATTACGCAAATACATGTAAAAATTATATCTAATAAACGTTTCTTATACTGAATATTACTGTTTTCATTTTTCTTTCCTCATACCTCGTCATATGCATTCAAAACATTATTATTTCAATTGAAGCTGTAAAATTCTAAGAAGTGTTGATAACAATTATTTCTTAAAGCTAATACAGAGGAGTTGTTGTCGGGAAACAGCTGTAATTTGATACCTCTTCATTACGCCACAGAGCAATTATCATAGTGATGATTCATTCTTCTGTAGTACAGTATGCGGTGCGATATTTAATGGAGGGCGGGTGCACGCCTAACGTTTTGCAACGTTTTGCACAATCTGTCATCGATAACCCTGCAGGAGGTGAAAAATCACAGATCGATCTAGAACATTCGATACGGCTTGTGCCACTACACTCGCTCGATGACATTTGATCTCATACAGTATGCTCGTGATGCACACAGCAGTCCCCGATCGGTTCGATCCACGAGAGAGAGAGAGAGAGAGAGAGAGAGAGAGAGAGAGAGAGAGAGAGAGAGAGAGAGAGAGAGAGAGAGAGAGAGAGAGAGAGAGAGAGAGAGAGAGAGAGAGAGAGAGAGAGAGAGAGAGAGAGAGAGAGAGAGAGAGAGAGAGAGAGAGAGAGAGAGAGAGAGAATTGTATACGGCAGCTCTGATCGGCCAGCGCGCAGTCGAAAAACTCATGGGTCATCCGCGCTTATTCATTATGTGACGTTATCGCATGATACATCATCGAGCATTCGGTAGAGGGATGGGGGCTGCCCGTGAGGCGACCGCGATTAGTAATATTTAATGACGTCAATCGGGATAAAAATTGTTTATCCGTAATTTGATACCTTCTGCAGGATCGCACAATTGCGCATTTTTAAAACGTTTGAGGGCTATTGTGCAATCTTCGAGAAGGCTCGATGACGTCACTGCGGGGCCTGCCTCTCGAATGTTCTAGAAGGTTTGTGACGTCCTACCCCATAGATGAGGGGTGGGGTGGGGGAGGGGGGTAGTGGATGGGTGAGGTGATGGGGGGGTCCAGAAACCCCCTAGCTATACTACTGCTGCTCTTTCAGTTGGAGGTAAACTTTCTAGCGCAAATTTCGTCTTAAGCTTTGCCTTGAAAAAATGTAGATAGCGCGAATCGCTTAAACTAAAGTTGCTTGATTTTTCTATCATCTTTTTTTCTGCCTTATTACAATACATCATCATAATCAAAGTTATAGCACTGCTAGTTATTTCTTCATAGGTAGCATTTTCTTTATAAAAAAATAAAGCTAAATCTAGTAATTTTTCATTTATATTTTTGATAAAAATCTCATTTTTGCAAATTTTTCCGTTTTTCTCAAATACTAATAATCCGATTGAGTCGACCAACCTCTCATTTTGTTCGTCTTTTTCTCCTTTACAATTTGTCTGTTTATACTTTTAAGATCGGATCAATACTTTTCATTTTATTAGCGAAAAACTAAAAAATACGGTTTTTTGCAATAAACTGTTTATAAATGATTTACGGACCCGAATTTGGAGTTGGAAACTATATAGAATAATATGCACTGTTACGAACATGGTGGTGCAGTTCGTTTCCGGATCGGTTGTGTGTCATAAAATCAGTACTTTTCAATCTTTATTGACTGGCCTACAGAAGCCTCAGAGAATGTCGCCGAAAATGTTTGAGTTTACGAGAGGTGAGGTCGATAAATTACTCAAGGCGGGAATTGCAAAGCTTTCAGCGAGTAATTGGCAAAGCGCGCCGGTGATTTCGTGGAGGGACGATAAAGGCCGCATGTGTTTTGATTATCGCGACGTTAACAAAGCTATGAAGAAAGACGCGTATTTGATTCCGAATTTGGACGCAATTCTGGATCGTCTGCGAAATGCGAGGTATATTTCAAAAGTAGATTTGCGCCAAGCGTACTATCAAGTGCCGCTGGAGTGCTCAAGTAGAAAATATACTGCTTTTGCGTTACCAGGATCGGGCCTCTGGCAGTTTACGAGAATGCCATTCGGTTTAGCGAACGCGCCGGCGACCTTTCAGCGATTGATCGATGCGCTTTTCGGGCGAGAATGTGAGTCGTACTTATTCTGCTATTTAGACGATATAATAGTAGTAACAGAGACGTTCGATGAACATTTAAAATAGTTAGAGATAGTATTGCGTAGGATTGCGAATGCGGGTTTAGTAGTATAGCGTAAGAAGTGTGAGTTTTATTGCGCGCGCGTCACATATCTCAGTTATCTATTAGATCATGAGGATTGAGGCCAGATCCGGATAGAGTGGCGCCGGTGTTAAATTATCCTACGCCACGGAATGTTAGCGAGGTTAGGACATTTTTAGGTACACTGTTAAAAATTTTCTGAAATTTAAGATAAATTCTGTAATAATACTTCAAAATTTGTATTAAATTTCAGTTAAATTTAACTGAAACTTCAAAAGTTTTATTAAATTTAACTAAAATTTAACAAAAAAAACTTCAAAATTTTTAACAGTGTATGTTCGGATGGTACGCTCGTTTTATCGAGAACTATGCGGAAATGAAATTATCAATTAATAGACTCACATTTAAGGGACAGAAATGGGAGTGGGGAGAAGAGCAGGAGGCAGCGTTTAAAAACATTTAAGATGCTCTGACGCGAGCTCCTGTTCGTGCGCGGTCGGATTTCACAAACTCGTTTATTATACAGTGCGATGCGAGTAATTCCGCGCTAGACGCGCGAGAACGCACAAATTTTCAAAGATGGAGAGCACCCGATTATTTATGCGAGCCGAACATTGACGCCAGCGGAGCGAAATTACTCGACGACCGAGAAGGAGTGTCTCGCGCTGCTATGGGCGATTAAGAAGTTTAGTTAGGCCGTACGTGGAGAGGTATAAGTCCACGGCGATTACAGATCACAGCGCGCTTAACCCTTTATGGTGCGGTAGTAAGTATACTTACTACCTAACCTAAATCGGGATTTTTTATAGTTCTCGGTCGAGTTCTTTGGGCAAAATGATTGGTCAATAAATTTCAGAGATATTTGAGGTTAAAAATTTTTTGACATATTTTGAAAATCGTAATTTCTCGAGAACGGCTCTATTTATCTGAATGGGGTGGGTGGCATTCGAAAGAGAATTAAAATACCTATATTTTCTAAAAAAAATTAATTTTCTATCTACCACGGTTCTTTAGTTATCATCAAAAATAAAAACGTGTTTTTTTTAAACTCATAACTCCCTAATGACGTTATCATCATCATTATATTATAAAAGTATATAGTATTTGCGTCAAAATGCAATATGTTTGTTCAAGGTTGAATTCTTAAGTTAAAGTACTCAAAACTGATCTAAAAAAGTTGAGTAAAAAAAGTCACTTTTTAGGACCTCTTTTTAGGTAGGAAAATGCCAAAAATCATTCATGTGTTACAAAAATTAATTTAATCTCTAAATTCAAAAAGATTTATATTTTATTTAAAAAAACGCGCAGTGATATCTACCGCTAGGCGGTGTGGAATGAGGAAACGTCATTGAGTAGGCATTCGATGATGTTTTTTTCAATTTTTAAAAACCAACCAACAAAATGAATTAAAATGTTTAAAAATTATATCTATTATAATCTATTATAATTATGAATTATGCATTCTGAATGCATTATATTCTGCATTATTATAATTTATTTGTGAGTTATGAACTTTTAAAAAAAACACGTTTTTGTTAATAACAAAAGAACCGTGATAGCTATTTTTTTTATTATAAAATATAGATATTTTACTTCTATTTCAAATAATAACTTTATTTATCAGCTCAAACTTTATATAAATTTGATCTAAATAAAAATGAATTTAATTATAATTATGCAATAAATTTTTAAAAAAAAATATAAAATTTGTTATTAAAAATTAATTAAAGGAATCAACAAATTAAGGTTGAGGAAGCTACGTGCCAATGAATTGGCAGCGGTTTTTATTAGGATTTCCAAATAATAATAAAAAAAAAACGAAAATTCGATTGACTTTTTATGTAATTTTAATTTCTGATTACAAACAGTTCAAATTTTTATTCCTACAATTATTTCGTTGTCGTTTAAAACCCCGAAAATCTCATATTCTAGAGCCTTGATACATAATCTATTACTCATTTTTTACTTTTTTAAAAGTATGATGGTGGTATTGAATATTTATAAATATTTATAATGTTATTGTTAATAAAAATATTTTGTATTATTACCACTAGTATAGATCAGTTACAATTTTTTCTTTGACACGTGTTTTTCAAAATGTGTTTATAAGTTGCATGTGCGAAGTATGACAAACATTGTATTTAGCATTGACCAACAAATTTTTTAAGTAGCTACAATTTTTTTATGGTTTTTCTAGTTTGGAAAAATGGCTTCGAGTGTGTGGAAATGAGGACCTATCTAAACTTACAAAAAAGCAGTTACATGAGAAAAGACTCTGCAGTAAGCATTTTTTAGAAACTGATTTTTTATGTTTTAATTCATCTAAAAAATTTCTTAAGCCTGATTCTCTTCCGTATGAAATAAATGCATGTGACGTTTCTAACTATGTAAGTAATGAAGAGCCAGCGATTAATATTCAGCATGAATACGAACATCCCATTTTTGAAGATCAAAGTGACTGCAATTATCTTTGAATGTTAATCCTGTTCATTTAAATACAAATGATAATGATAACCAAACATCTTTAAACATAGAACCTTCAACTAAAACTAAAACTAGAAATAAAACTGTAAAAACTCTGTCTAATAAACAATTGCATTTAAAAGTTTTGCGATTAACTAGAGAAGTAAAAACACTAAAACAGAAGCTATTAAGAGTTAAAAAACGTAAACCTGTTCTTTCTAAAGAAAATTTGATAGAGGAAACTTCTAAATACGTACATGATGACGTTTTATTTTTCATAAAAATGCAATTATATCATGATAAACAACGAAAATGGCAAGAAGACGAAAAGCAATTTGCTTTAGGTCTCTACTATAAATCACCAAAAGCCTATCAATTTTTAAGAGACGTTAAACATTTTGCTTTGCCGTCTATTTCATTAATTCGTAAATGGGTTAACATAATTAATTTAAGCCCGGGTACAAATGATCAATTATGTAAACAGTTAAAGATTAAATTGGAATCTAAAACGGATTTTGAAAAAGAAGCAGTTTTGATGTGGGACGAAATGAGTAGCAGACCAGGGCTCGAATACAATCTAAAACAGGATTACATCGAAGGTTATCATGATTTAAGCGATGATTTTGGCGGCCGAGAGCCGCGAATGGCTACATCAATGTTGGTTATAATGTTAAGTGGCTTAACTCATGATTGGAAGCAACCTTTGATGTATTTTCCGACAAATGGCACGATTCCGAGTGAAAAATTAAAAGACATTATTTTAAATGTGTTAAAAATTACTGATGAAATAGGATTTAGAGTTCGTCACATGGTTTGCGACCAAGGTGCTACAAATCAAAAAGCCGTTATGATGTTAGGCATAAATAAAGAGCATCCATATCTTGAATTTAATAATCGTAAAATTACTTTTGGCTTCGATTTTTCACATGTTCTAAAATGCATCAGAAATAATTTAATAAAACATGATTTTATGATCGAGAAAACTCAAATCTCATGGAGTGCTCTGCGCGACTTAAGAGAAAATGAACGATCTAAAGCTTGCAAAGCAGCACCCAAATTAATAGATCGGCACTTAAATCCGAATAATTTCGAGAAAAAGAATGTTAGTTTAGCTGCTCAAATTTTTAGTAATTCGATTTATGCAGCGTTAATGGCAGGTGCAACTTCCGGCACGTTAACAGATTTAACAGTTGTTGGTACAGCTAACTTTTGTAAAAAACTAAACGACATTTTTGATTGCCTTAACGCACGTATTTTTAACGATCCAAATCCTTTAAAACGTGGTCTGTCTACTTAAAATCCGAAAGTTGAAGAGTGTCTTCGTGATGCAGTTGCATGGGTTGCTAAATGGCAGATTGCCAGTAAAAAAAAAAACCCGACTGCTTTGATAATTGTATTATTACATTAAATGGCATTTTAGAACTTTGGCATCAACTTAAAATTGAGAATAAACCGTATCTACTAACTAATCGATTAAATCAAGACAAATTGGAAAAGTTTTTTGGAACTATGAGGTCTCGGTCCGGTCATAATGATAATCCAACCGCGATGCAATTCCGAAGAAATCTACAGTACAGTATGATGATTACGCTTCTAGTTCCACCGGTCGGTACTAATTGTGAGTCTGACGATGCCCGACTTTTAATTTCTGATTTTGGTAAATGCACGGACGAAAATGTAGAAATATTAAATGATGAAATTATGAATAAAAAAATAAATGATTGGTTCATTAATAACGAAACTAAAACGATTAATGTTGATGAACAGTGTTCAAGCGAAGAAGAAATACAAGTGACTGATCTTCAAAAATGTTCGAAAAAATATGTAGCTGGATATCTTGCTCTTAAATGTATTGCTAAGTTTAATTGTGAAAGTTGTCAGAATAATTTCATAGATAATGGGAGAGAATTAAATTCACAATCAGGCTTATTATTACTGTGGAAGGCTTATCCGTCGATGAAAGGCAAATTATGTGGTAGTTTGAAATGTCCAACTGATTCATTTTTTGTAATCATTTTATCAATGTATGAAATTTTTGAAGTAGAGTTTAAAAATGCATCACACCTTAGAAACATCGGTGAATATCTATTCCAATTAATAAAACAATCTTTGATGAAAAAAAAATGAACTTTTGGACTAATGATGGCTGCATGGAACATTGCGATTATATTATAAAATTGTTTGTACGAACCCATATTTTTAATAATGTTAAATGGATAACAAAAGATTATAGGGATAAAGGTAGTGTAAATAAGCGATTTAGAGTAAAAACTGCGCCTAAGCCTAATAAAAAATTATTAAAACTGAAATGTTAAGCATGTTGCATGTTACTTGTAAATAGCTTTCAAAGTAATTTTAATTTATTATGAATTAAGCGGTTAACTGGTAGACTTTTTCCAATTTTCGTGACAAAACTGGTACGAGCAAATGAAAATTAAATTTGAATTTTATTAAAGATACTCTATTTTTCATTTTGACTCGTTATGTAAATAGATATATCAGAATTGGCACGATTTTTTTGTATATAATTATATGATACCAGTTAACCAGTTTAATTAAAAGATAAAAGACGACTTATTTATTATAAAAAAGTCCTGTGTTTTTATTATATTATTAACATTAAAGTAATTTGCTATAAATTATTTATTAATATTTAATCTGTGCAAAGTTGTCTTTTATTTTTTTAAAACAGTTTCAGTCTGCGTGAAAAAATTTCCCATTTTATCCACAACCTATCATTTCCTTCCGATCCTCAAATCCCTTCCTGATGGATCACAATCTGCTACCTTCCCGCTTGGTTTCCATCGAGTGATATCAGTTATATGGAAAATTTTACGTATAATTTACACACTATTATATTATTAAACTATAATGTAACTGGTATTAGCTGAAGGCAGAACTTAATTTTGTATGTACATATATATAATTTTGTTTTAATTATCTTAGAATTTTTTACTTAAAAACTTCGATTTTTGTAACAATAAGTAATGAAAACATTGTATTGATTTTTAAATTTTTAAATATTAAAAAGATAATAATATTATTTGATTACATCAGAAATTATAATTTATTTATCAAGGAAATTAAAAAAGTAATAATACTTTTCTGTAAACTCCAATTAATATCTAAATTGTAAATAATATATATTATCAATTAAAATAAATGAATATGTTAAAAATTCGTTTTTAATATACGTAAAATAATTTCAATGGATTTTTGCGAAAATTATTTTTAAATGTTAAAAAGTAAAAAATATAATATAGTTATTGCATGTATCAGAAATAATAATTTTTTGAATCAACGTTTAAATACATGTGTTTAAAAAAAATTGAATGGGGCAAAAGAGAATCGAACCAAGGACCGCAGCATCAAAATCAAACGTTGTAACCACTACGCTAACGCTTCGGTTGAGATAGTATGCACATAGATTATATTTAAGTTGTTCCCCCATTTGGGTTTAGGGTTTTGGTTGTGATTAGAATTTGGTTTAAGATTGTTTTAATGAATTGAGGGTGGATGGTATTACGGACTTTCGATGACATTTTAACTATAACATACAATGTGCTCTCACCGCTGGTAAATTACCAACACCTTTGTTACTATTTACCGACGGTCCGGTGCGGTTCTACGTTCTAGTGACTAGTGAGAAAAAAGATCGACGCGCCGCCTGCCCGTTGGGGTACTAACTAAGGCTTGGGGTGCCTCAGTTTGCCATGGGACTTTGCGCTTCTATTAAGGTCTATCTTCTTTGGTTATACCTAATACATTTCCGCGCTTGCTCTTGATGCTGCGTCGCTACGCCCGCTTGTTCGCTCGCGCATGCGCCGTGCGCATTTTTCGAGCTTCGTCACGTATTTCACACATTCATTAATTGTTAAGAATTACTCAGTTCATGTAAATAATTTAATTCTTAACATTAAATGAAGTCTGACTGTGAATATTAAACGCAAATTTATTACGTTTAATGAATTTTAATTTAATACAAATATTGTTATATTATAAGGCTACAAATACACGGTTCATTAAATATAATGAATCTTTTCTCTCTGTGTACCGACCCTTCCATCGATCCTCCGCCCTACCACTGCTTTAACTGTTGGCAGCCGTACCAACCAAAAATTTCTTGGGGCAGTGCCCCAGACCGGAGGTGAGGCTGTACTGCCGAAATTGTGGTCGCCATGGCGAGGGCCTCAGGTCGTGCCCCAGGTGCGGCGAGGCGTACGCCGAATACCTGAGGTGCAATTTTTAGCGGAGAGCGCCATTACGAGCAAAAGCTGGAGCGTCGGGACAGAAAGGCTCTGGCCATGGAACAGTAACAAAACGAGGAGATGCGCCGTCGCTTGCTCGTCGCCGAACAGGAGTGGCGCGCGCGCAGGGAGGCCGGTACATGGGCACAGCAGGTTCCTCCCCAGAACAGGTTGGAAACTGTTCCCCATAGACATGCGCAACCACTCCGAGTGGGTCCAGGGGTGGTTCCGGCCGCAACTTTGGCCACGGCAGCGGAGCTGGTGGAGGACCTACGTAGTATGCCAGCGGAGGGGCGCGACGTCGTTCTCCGCGTGATGCAAGAGGCATTGAACCGGCATTAGGTGGCGTGGAGCGTGCGCGATAGATTGTGATCTTTGTAGTGGTCGTGGATGAGTAGGTGAGGCCCCTTCCAGTGGGTTGTGTGACCCACATAATAGTACAATTATTGTGGTCTTAGTGGTGGTCTTCTCTCCCAGCGGGGAGAAACGTGTGAAGTAAAGGCGGTGTAGATCGGCCTGGTTTCCAGGGAAACGCAAGGCCTAGCGAGGGGGAGTGCGACGCGGAAAATGCATCAAATATGAATGTACAAGTTTGGGGCGCGCGAAGGGATTTTCGAATGGCGTCAGTGACAGTTTTCGAGCGCCGCGAGCGCCGCGAAAGGAGAGAGGAGAGAGAGAGCGCCGCTCTCTAATCACTTTTCCCCGGACCGCTGCGACGTACGCACGAGAGAGAGAGAGAAAAAACGCGACGCGAGTGTAGTGAGGGTGTACGAGTGAGAGCAGAGAGAGAGAGAGAGAGAGAGCCACCGAGCCGACAATAGGTTTTTTGTAAGTCGCCAACATTTATAAATCAATACCTGTATAATGAAGAATATTTAGAAAAAATTAAAGTGTACTAAAGAAAAAACCCAAAATAAGAAAAAAGGCATGAGAAATCAAAAAACTTACATGTTACAAATCAGTCGTTTAGTCATAACGTCAAAGGAGGCTTTACCCAGGATGATATACTCTCACTGTCAGAAGAAACAATAGGAGTTACGGGCATCTCCGGGGTTATTTATACGGTATAAAGTAGGTGGGGATAAAAATTTAGTAAGGAAATTGACTTAGTAACGCAGTGCCCACCAATGAAAAACTACTCTCTGCTACGTAACCGACGAGAATTTATGAATTTGTTAGGTTTATTACAAATGTTGGTTAATCTATTAACAATGTCGACTGTGGATTTATAACAATTTTTAGTTTGACAGTATCAAACTGTCTATTCATATTATTATTGGTACTATGAATGTATAACATCTCAGAAAACAATCTTTGATTCTTATAACTTTTGTGATCGGCGATATTGACCCTATTAAAATCTATTTTATGTTTATATAAGTTTGCCTGTTCGGCTAAAGCCGACGTGGTGTCACCATTCTTAACACTACGCTTATGTTCATTAATACGCAATCGTAATTGTCTACCTGTCTGTCCAATATATGTGTTGGAGTAAGAGTTTTCCTCTATCTAGCATGCATGATGATTGGTGTGTGTGTGCCAGCCCAATGTGTGTGTCTACGCACCCGTATGTGTGTGTGAGCGGATGCGAGCAAGAGGAGAGTGCCCCCCTACCGCGATACGTGCCGAGAGAGTGTTTCGTCCCTGTTTCCGTTCGGCAGACAGCGGCTCGACACCGTGTAGCGAGCACGCGCGATACACCCGATCACCTCTGTAGCCCCCATGTGCCAAATAAAGTTCACCGTATAGTTTATTACCTGTGTGCCTCTATATTTATTAATAATCAAATCCAATAGGTTATGGGCCCAGATCGCACTGAAAGAGTGCAACACAGTGCAACCAAGAATCCAAGTGAAAAGACTGAGAAAAGAGAGAAATGTGAGTGTGTGAGTCTGCGAAGCAACGGTCATCATGACTAGCGAAATTTCGACTCGGAACATCGACAAACTCGACGGGACGAATTTTCAGCAATGGCGACATCAGCTGAAAACGCTTTTCATCGCCACCGACGTGTTTGACTTGATTGACGGCACCCGAGAGAAACCAGCCGCACGCAGCACAACCTTCAAGACCTGGGTGAAGGACGACGCCAAGGCCCAGTTCCTGATCACGTCATCACTGGATCGCACACAACACAGCCACATATAATCCTGCGTATCATCAAAAGAGATGTGGGACACGTTGGAGACAATCCACGAGAGAAAGTCCGCAACGAATAAGGTACTACTTGCAGAACGCTTTTATGGTTACTCCATGAACCCAACAGTCGACGTCGCCACGCATATTTCGAAGGTGAAGAGCATGGTGCAGCAACTACTCGACGTAGGAGTAAACATACCTGACCTCACAGTCAAGGCCAAGGTACTGGCCAGTATTTTCTCGAAATTCAGAAATTTCAGAAGTGCGTGGAGTAGCATCAACCCGGCACGTCAGACATTCGAGTACCTGCAGTAGAGGCTGCTAGAAGAGGAGTCATATATGGAAGGTGAATCGGGGGAAACGAGCGCTCTCGCAGCAACTACGAAGAGCGGCTCAAAAGGACATTTCGGAGCAAACAAGGCGAAGGGGAGCAGGAAACCACAGCTGTCGAAGAAGGACGCGGAGTGTTATGTCTGTGGATAGCGAGGTTACTTCGCCCGAGAGTGCCCACAGCGCAAACAAAACAACAGCGACCCTGACAGAGGTAGGTCGTTAGAAAATTGAGCGCTCCTGGCAACATGCTCCGAAAATTCAAATCGAGCTCAACCGTCGAGCGAACAAATTGCGAGACTGCGCAGCGCCGAGCCAACAGAGATCTGGCTTACCGACAGCGGAGCGTCGGCTCATATGACCAGCCGGAGGGACTGGTTCATTGAGTACAAGCCAAGAACAGATGGCAGCACAATAGTCTTTGGAAATGACTACGAGTGCGAGATGATCGGCGAAGGCACCATAGCAATTGAAAGACTGGTCGACGGCGAGTGGCGTGATGGCACGATTGAGAATGTGTTTCACGCACCAAAGCTATGGAAGAACTTACTTTCCGTTGGGCATTGTATGCGCAAAGGTCTCAAACTCATATTTGAAGACAGTTTTGTGAAGATTATGAGTGGAAATAAAGCGGTGGAGGCTGGAGTGATGCAAACAAATAATGTATTCCGCCTATTCATACGAGTGAAGAAGAGTAAAGAGGAGATGTCAGCAAACGTTGCCACAGTGAGTCTTCAGTGTCTGCATGAGAGGTTGGGGCATCTGAACGCAAGAGATTTAAAGCAACAGGTGGAGCGAGGACTGGTGTCCGGAGTACAGCTGACAATGAGTGAAAGCAACAAGTTTTGCTGTGAACCCTGCCAGCTGGGAAAGGCACACAGGCAGACCTTCAAAAAGATCAGAGAGACCAGGAGCTCCAAGCCTGGTGAAATGATTCACAGTGACGTCTGCGGGCCCATGCCCACACAATCTCTTTGAGGAGCAAGGTTTTACGTCACCTTCATAGATGAGGCCACCAACTACAAGTATGTATACTTCCTGAAACACAAGTCAGATGTTTTTGAGAGGTTCAAACAATATGAGAGGACAGTCGCCAACAAGTTTGGAGAGAATATGAAGACACTGAGGTCTGACAATGGCAGGGAGTACTGCAACGCTGACTTTCAAAACGACCTCAAGGAGAAAGGAATCATGTTCGAGCCATCAGCACCATATACCCCGGAGCAGAATGGGAGAGCAGAAAGGAGCAACAGAACCATCACCGAATGTACACGTACTATGCTGCTACCATCTGGACTACCACATTCACTCTGGGCGGAAGCAGTCAACTGTGCTGTGTACATGCTGAACCGAGTGTCAATGGTAAAGCAGTGCGGAGGGAAAACAGCCTTTGAACTGTGGACAGGGAAGAAACCGAACCTCGAACCTGCCAGAGTGTTCGGGTCTGCAGCCTACACACACATTCCCAAGCTGTTCACGAGGAAGTTTGAGACAAGAGCTAAGAAGCTGTACCTCGTGGGCTACGAGAAGGAGTCCAGCAACTACAGGGTCTACGATCATGACACCAAAAAGGTGACAGTGTCACGCAATGTGACATTCTCCAACGAGGTTGGAATCGTGGAAAAAGCAGACGACCACCAAGAACCACTGGTGCTCACGAGCAATGAGACCAAGGACCAGCCAGGAAGGAAGGACGACCCTACAGCAGGTAAGGAAGAAGGAGCGAACCCAGCTGTGGTGGAAGCAGAGGGACAAGGTGCACCAGCAGTCCCTAACCAACCAAAGCCATCCGACATGGAGCAGCCTGTCAACAGAGCTCAACCAGCAGCCCCTAGCGCATCTAACTTCAATCTGAGAGATCGTTCAAGGCAGCCATAAGATCCAAGTGGGTCTTTAAAGTCACGAGCGACAACAGCAGCAAACCAAAGTTCAAAGCGCGACTGTGTGCTAAAGGCTTCATGCAACGAGAGGGAGTAGACTTCACTGAGACGTTCTCACCAGTCGTAAGGTACGATTCACTGCGACTCTTACTCGCCATGGCAGCTCACGACGACCTGGAAATCGTGACATTCAATGCGCGCACAGCGTTTCTGTATGGGCAGCTATCAGAGGAACACATGGATCTCCCTGAAGGCGTCGAGATTCATGAGTCACCGTCTACAAGCACCACGAGCAGCAGCAGTAGCCGAAACGTCAGTCAAGAACGCAAGGTCAGCGAGCGTGCGAACTTCGTGTGTAAACTTAATAAATCGTTGTACGGGTTGAAGCAAGCGCCGCGCTGCTGAAACCACAGGTTCAAACAATTAACTAGGTTTAAGTTTATTGAATGTAAAGCGGACAGCTGTGTGTTCGTTGGTGTGTTTGAGTCGAATAGAGTGTACCTCGAGCTGTTTGTCGACGATGGTATGTTAATCAGCGATTCAATTAATTGTATAAGGGTGATGCTAAAAGAACTGAGAGAGGAATTCGAGATCACCGTGGGGAATGCAAGCCGCTTTGTGGGCATGCAGATCGACCGTGACAGACTGCGCAAAACGATGCTTATTCACCAAAGTGAATACGGAGTCATACACCAAAAATTCGGCATGGCCGATGCCAAAGCTATCACTGTCCCTGCAGATCCACAGGCTGTGTTGCACCCTGTTGAATGCGAGGATGAGTGTGTTACAAACGTACCTTACAGAGAAGCAGTGGGCTCTCTAATGTATCTGGCCGTGACAACACGACCAGATATCGCGTTTGCTGTTAACTCTGTTAGTAAATTTCTAAATAAACACAACAGAGCCCACTGGTTGGCTGTCAAGCGCATTTTTAGCTATTTAGTTGGAACGGCCGACACGGGAATAATGTATAAACGGTGCGAGAAAAATGAGCAAGCATTAATCGGATTTTCTGATGCGGATTTTGCGAACGACACAGAAACCCGGCGATCTGTAACCGGGTATGTATTCGTGATGTTCGGAGGGGCGATTACGTGGTCATCTCAACGTCAGAAGTTAGTAACCCTCAGCACGACGGAAGCTGAGTACGTAGCAGCGGCCACAGCAGCGAGAGAAATTGTGTGGCTCAGAAAGCTCTTAACTGAGATAAAGCGTCCATGTGCTTTGCCAACTGCTCTGCATGTTGACAATCAAGGTGCTATTAAACTTACGAAAAATGCAGAGTACCACAAGCGAACAAAGCACATCGACGTGAAGTATCACTTCCTACGGCAAAAACAGGAGTCCGAAGAGCTCTCTGTCCAATTCGTGCCCACCGATCTGCAAAAAGCAGACATGTTCACCAAAGCGCTATCAAGAGACAAGTTCAAGTTCATGTGCTGTGAAATAGGTTTAAGTTCGCTCGAGATGTACCGTTAACTGTGCAAGGATTGAGGAAAAGGCGGAAGTGTTGGAGTAAGAGTTTTCCTCTATCTAGCATGCATGATGATTGGTGTGTGTGTGTGTGTGTGTGCCAGCCCAATGTGTGTGTCTACGCGCCCGTATGTGTGTGTGAGCGGATGCGAGCAAGAGGAGAGCGCCCTCCTACCGCGACGCGTGCCCAGAGAGTGTTTCGTCCCTGCTTCCGTTCGGCAGACAGCGGCTCGACACCGTGTAGCGAGCACGCGCGATACACCCGATCACCTCTGTAGCCCCCACGTGCCAAATAAAGTTCACTGTATAGTTTATTACCTGTGTGCCTCTATATTTATTAATAACCAAACCCAATAATATGACATTTTACAATAAACACAATTAACTTTGTAAACCACACCACTTTTTTCAAACTTATCAACATTATCCTTACCTAATTTAATGTATTTGGAAAGTTTATTGCATGGTTTTTGTATAACCTTATAACTATTACGAGACAGAATTGATTTTAATTTGTAACTGAGATGTTTAATGTATGGAATAACGATGAGCGATTTTTTAGAATCATCTGCAGTATTCGAATCGTTTATGTCAGCTTGTAATTTTTTTGTAAAAGACAACCTACGTTGTATACCCTCATTAATAAATTTTAAAGGATAACCATTCTCAACAAGTAATTGTTTTACAATGTTTAAATTTTGTACATGAAATCTACTGTGTGATAAATTAATAGCTTTATCAAGCAAACCATAAACAATCGCTCTTTTTTGTGATAAAGGATGATGAGAATCAAAGTGAACGAACCAAAATAAGTACTTTTTCTGTACCAATTTGAAATAATGTTATTACCTTCTCTTATTAAAGACATTTCTAAAAAATTGATAGATTTATTCTCTTCATTTTCCATGGTGAATTTCAAATGTTCATTAAACTTATTAAATTCACATAAACATCGATCAATATCATTTTCCTTAATAATCAATAGACAGTCATCAACATAACGTTTATAGAAAAGAACACTATTTTTAAGGGCATTAAGACAATGAAGTTCTAAACATTCAAGAGCTAACTCGCCAAACCACGGACTAGAGCAACCACCCATAGGAGCCCCATGAGTTTGTTTGAAGTACTTGCTGTCAAATTTGAAATATGTAGAAGACGAATAAGAAAAATAGCAACATCAAGAAACTCTTGTAGGAAACTCTTGTAGACTTAAGTTAATTCTGCACTTTAAATATTTCCATTTACGTCTGATCCCCGTTAGTACTAAATCAATATTTATGTTAGTAAATAATGAAACAACGTCAAAAGAGACTAATCTACAATTATCTGGTACGTTAATTTTTGAGAGAGAATCTAATAATTCGTAACTATTTTTAAGTGAGGATTTAGGTTTCGGCAAATACTTTGTAAAAAACGTAGAAATGGCTTTATCAAGTTTATACATTGGCGAGTTAACTGTCGAAACAATAATTCTGACTGGCAAATCTTTTTTATTGTTTGTTTTCAAAATGTCAAAGCTGGAATCAAGGTCACAAACGCCACGATTAATCCACTTTTTTATTAATAAATCTACTGACATTTTGAGTATGTTAAGTGGACTTTTGGAAAGTTGCTTGTAATATTTATCATCCGAGAGAAATTCGAGGACTTCTTTTATTATAATTTTCCCTGTCAATTGTGATCGTAACATTTCCCTTATCAGCTTTAGTAAATAATATATTTTTGTTATCTTTGACAAATTTGTCAGTTGCTGAAATTTTACTCATAATAACTGCATCTGTATGTGAAAAATGTAATTTCTTTTTTGCAAAAGAATTTACACAGTTTACTAACTCACCACGTAATTTATTAGATTCATCAGACGCGTCCGTAATATAACAGTCGAAATTTTTAAGAATTTGAAAATACGTGCTCTGACTCGGATTGCATGTAAAATTAAAATTCTGTCCTAGCCTAACCATGTCCTGTATATGTTGTGGAATGGGATTTTCCGTTAGGTTTATAAACAATTTGTCATATCTATTGTTATCATTAGTATTATCACCATTATCACAGATATTATTATTAAAGTTACGCACTGTTAATACTTGACAGTTTCTCTGTGAGTTATTGTCCGCAGAACACCGTTGGAAATTATCATAATTATAATCATAATTATATTTATCATGAAATAATTTGAAAAATTGTTTGTTGTGTACGTTTTGCCATTTGAGTTTGATAGAACAGAGAGAATTCTTATAATGTTTAATAAAAGCTTTAACTATTTTTAAATTAGTAAATTTCTTGGTCATAACAAACAAAGCATTCTTTTTCTTTTGTAATCTATTTATCTTTGAATAAAAATCAGTAATTTCCAAATTTAAACAATTTGTTCAAGACTAGATTTGTTAAGCTATTGACTTTGTTTTTTGAAATATTACTATCCAAATTAATGTAACTAAAAGCTTTGGTAGTATTAACAATCTGTTTAGGAAAATCGTCATATTTTTTACATTTGGATAAAAACTCTATATCACAGTTGATTTTTGTTATCGAGTGAAAAATTTTAGAAAGTTGAATAATAGTACATTTCGACACTGGTGCGGAAGGTGATGATTTACTTTCGAAAAGTCACATGAAGTAAATAATCAACTTCCGCACTCGTTTCGAACGGTATTTTATACCACGAGCGCCGAAAAATCATACCAAAGTTGTGATTTTGAGGTTAGAGTGGTAGAAACGATTTTTTCGCGATAATACTGATTTCGGTTTGTATAAAACGAAAAATAACTAAGTTATTAACCTGATCACTCTGTATGAGAGAGTATAATTCAGCATTGATATTCGCACGTGTCTTAGATGTCAAAGTCCGCATATAGATGTCAACGTCCGCTCGGTGTTTATCATAACCGCAGGTTGCGTCTTTTGTTTATATCTGCAGTTCATTGCCTCCTCTTCACAATTTGGCATCATAGTTCAGATCCAATGCCTGTATATTCAAAAGGTTATTACTCTCCCAAGCTGCTCGCGTTCAATGATAATTTTTATTGAGGGTGTAATAGAAATGGATTCGTACACCATAGATCCTTTCGAGCATCACAAATTTATTAATACACCGACGTTTCGGGAGTGTAATTAACTCCCCTTATCAAGGCTAAATACAATGAACATACAAAAAATATATTAAACATAACGGAAATTAAAAAATTTTTGTCACATTAAAGAAAACACGGAAAAAAACCTTTTTCCCTTACCATTCGAGGTGGTATATCAATTTACAAATTTACAAAGCGGCCATTGCGTGGACTCCGCGTGTCAAACAGTTTTTCTTTTTACAATAGGTTTTTTGTAAGTCGCCAACATTTGTAAAGCAATACCTGTATAATAAAGAATATTTAGAAAAAATTAAATTGTACTAAAGAAAAACCCAAAATAAGAAAAAAGGCATGAGAAATCAAAAAACTTACATGTTATAAATCAGTCGTTTAGTCATAACGTCAAAGGAGGCTTTACCCAGGATGATGTACTCTCACTGTCAGAAGAGACAATAGGAGTTACGGGCATCTCCGGGGTTATTTATACGGTATAAAGTAGGTGAGGATAGAAATTTAGTAAGGAAATTGACTTAGTAACGTAGTGTCCACCAATGAAAAACTACTCTCTGCTACGTAACCGAGGAGAATTTATGAATTTGTTAGGTTTGTTACAAATGTTGGTTGATTTATTAACAATGTCGATTGTGGATTTATAATAATTTTTTAGTTTGATAGTATCAAACTGTCTATTCATATTATTATTGGTACTATAAATGTTTAACATCTCAGAAAACAATCTTTTATTCTTATAACTTTCGTGATCGGCGATATTGACCTTATTAAAATCTATTTTTTCACATACCACGCGTGAAGTGCATACTGTAGCCCCTCCTAGCGGGCGACAAAGTTATTCACGTACTCCCTAGACCAGCGTTCTCATAAAAAGCAGTCGCCCGGCGCGAAATTCAAATCGGCCAAAAAATATAAAAAATCAAAGTAAAAAAAAATTATTTTTATACATTAATAAATACAATAAGATAAAAATGAACAAAGATACAATAAAACACTTAATTATTTTAATTTATTTAATTAATTATGAGTATTTTAAAATTTATAATCCTGACACGAATTAAAATTTTTTTTTTCGCGCAATGTCAATGAAAACACGTTCGAAATAACAGACTGTTATATAAAATAAATTATTTTATTGATTTTCAACATGAATAGTTAAAAAACACGGTAGAAAAGTTGATTTCTTAAATTGATAAAAATTTTTATTAGTCGGCCGTCCTGTTTTACCATGCCAGTCGTGCGGCGCTGAGCAAACTATAGCTTCTGTTTGAGGATCACTGACTGCGCGGCAAGAGCGTAAGAAATGAATGAATGAATTTGGCTTTTATAATTTGAACAAGTACGAATTATATGACCTTTCAATATAACCTTTATATGCAGCGAATATACAAATACATTATAAATTATACCTGATGGCATATACTTCACAAATGCACAAAACGCAACGAATCTAAAAACCATTTTTAATTCTCGTTCTGTCTCTATCACTCATATCTAATATTTTAGTTGGGTTTAATTGATGTAAATGAGTACACACATTTAATATTAAATGTGTGTACTCATTTACATCAATTAAACCCAACTAAAAAACTAAAAACCATTTATTCAACAAACGTTTTAAATTACATGTTACCATCAAGTAATAAGTGTTTGTGTTAATTATAATTATTTATTATATGTATAATTCTATAATAAAATTCAAGATATAACGAAGTATCTCTGAAGGTTTTCGTCACATTTTGGATAGTCGGACGTCCTTCCTACCTTAGCCTACTCGGTTACAGGTATTTATTGATAGCGTTTTTCTTGCCGCTATAATATTTTCTTTCCGCGGCTAAAGTTATCCGATCCGACGGCGAGGGTGGCAAACATTAGATGTGGCGTGTACAATTTCCTCCCGTGGAGCGTATACTATTTTTCACCATACCCGGGCCAAAAATACCACATTCGCGTTTTTGAGCCGGGAGCAAAAATGGCACTTTCGGCCCGGGTATGGTAAAAATTCATTTTTCTTAAAAAGTTTAGCGACCGGCTTTAAAATTTATTGCGCGTTATAATTTTAATTTTTTATTTTAAAAACGTTGTTTTTCGCATTTCAAGTTGTACTAGATATATTCGCTCTGATTTAAGGAAGTTTTCTGGGAAAGTTTCACTTTTCTATTTGTTATTGTTTATAATCGATTTCGTTTATTAATTAATATAGGAAATACTTAACATCTATTAAAAAAATTATACGTATATTCGCCCTGAAGTCATTTTCTCTCCGCTTTTTTAATGTATCATAACTAATTTGCAACGATTTTAACATTCACTGTTTAATTTAATTCTCATTATGTTAACTATTACAAAAGGTTTTTACGAAGTATCAGTGAAGGTCTTCGTCACATTTGGGATAGCTTTTATCTACGCATATTCAGAAATAATGATCTGTAACAACAAATTAAAAAATTTTACGTATTACTTTCAACGTATCCGTTGAAAATAATATTTAATTTTTACTATTTTTTCAAATACATCATAAAATAATGTGATTTTATATTAATCAAGGCCTTCACTTCTTCTCTTTTCTGCGTTACGTATTCCTCATCGAACCAATCGATGCATGATTGGGCATTCTGATAGTTGGTAATAGGATTCTGTAATAGAAATTTATATTTGTTATCACGAAAAAATTAAATTCTGTGAGAATACTTTTCTTTATACAGAAATCAACTTGTTTTAAACAGAATTATTTCTTCGCTCAATTTAAGAAAGAATATACACGGAAAAAATTGGTTTCCCTAAGCAATTAGTTACTTCGAAAGGGTACAAATAAGAAGGATAATTAGTTTTACTAACAAGTAGTAGTTCCGCTAACTATTTTCAAGTACTTAAAATAACCAATCTATGTTACTCAATGTCCCAATAAAACAGTTACATAACTATTTCAAATCATTAAAACTACTAATCTAACCGTTACATTAAAAAAACCGCTGCCAATTCATTGGCCCGTAGCTTCCTCAAACCTAATTTGTTGATTCCTTTAATTAATTTTTAATAACAAAATTTATAATTTTTGAAAAAATTTATGTCATAATTATAATTAAATTCATTTATGAAGATTAAAAAGTATTACATTAAAAAATTTATATTCAACCAAAATAAAGTAGTTGATGTAACTATATAATTGCTTGTCGTAACTTACTTTTGAGTAGTTACGATTACCAATTTTTTTTCTCCAATGATCCAAGAAATAAATTGGTTATCATACTTAACCATTATCAACCGATTGCCAATTATGTTGCCAACCATTCATGCTTATCTGTACCCTATTATGCAATTTTAATAACCAACCAACCAATCAACTTTTTTTTTCAGTGTATAAACAACTTCTTTTGACTGCCATATACGCGCGTGCGCACACACACACCCACCCACCCACACATACACACACACACCCACCCATACACACACACACACACATACACCCACCCACACACACACACACACACACAAACACACTCACACACACAAAGAGCACACACACTTTGATAAGATTTTATTTAAAATAATTTTAATGAAAAGATAAAATGTGCAAAAAGAAATTACCAAACAAAAGCTTTCAGCGTATTGCAGCATATAAACGCCACAATCATAACAATTATTTTGTTTTGGCACATCTACTATAACGATTTTATGATCTGTACAGATAACATTTATTTTCTTACGCCTTTCTTCGGTCAAGTAATCCTTAATAAGCTTTACTGCCGTTTCATGATAACCACCAATTGAATCAAATATCAAAATAGAATCACTAAAAAATGAAATATAAATTTTCATCACATTATGCATTTAAAAATATATCAAGTAAAACTTATAGGTATATAAATACTGTTTTGGTTCATTCACAGGATTGCATATGACAGCCAAAAACCAATGATTGCTGAAACATTGAAAAAAATTATATTTTTCATTTTCTCAGATACAAGATATTACAAAATTTATGAGTTAGGTAAATGTGCAATATACGTATAAAATAAATTATTTTACTGTAATTGGTTTATTTTACAAAATTATATGCCTCGTAAACAAATTAATAAATAGTGACGGCAGTCAAAAGAAGTTGTTTATACACTGAAAAAAAAAGTTGATTGGTTGGTTGGTTATTAAAATTGCATAATAGGGTACAGATAAGCATGAATGGTTGGCAACATAATTGGCAATCGGTTGATAATGGTTAAGTATGATAACCAATTTATTTCTTGGATCATTGGAGAAAAAAAATTGGTAATCGTAACTACTCAAAAGTAAGTTACGACAAGCAATTATATAGTTACATCAACTACTTTATTTTGGTTGAATATAAATTTTTTAATGTAATACTTTTTAATCTTCATAAATGAATTTAATTATAATTATGACATAAATTTTTTCAAAAATTATAAATTTTGTTATTAAAAATTAATTAAAGGAATCAACAAATTAGGTTTGAGGAAGCTACGGGCCAATGAATTGGCAGCGGTTTTTTTAATGTAACGGTTAGATTAGTAGTTTTAATGATTTGAAATAGTTATGTAACTGTTTTATTGGGACATTGAGTAACATAGATTGGTTATTTTAAGTACTTGAAAATAGTTAGCGGAACTACTACTTGTTAGTAAAACTAATTATCCTTCTTATTTGTACCCTTTCGAAGTAACTAATTGCTTAGGGAAACCAATTTTTTCCGTGTATATTCTTTCTTAAATTGAGCGAAGAAATAATTCTGTTTAAAACAAGTTGATTTCTGTATAAAGAAAAGTATTCTCACAGAATTTAATTTTTTTCGTGATAACAAATATAAATTTCTATTACAGAATCCTATTACCAACTATCAGAATGCCCAATCATGCATCGATTGGTTCGATGAGGAATACGTAACGCAGAAAAGAGAAGAAGTGAAGGCATTGATTAATATAAAATCACATTATTTTATGATGTATTTGAAAAAATAGTAAAAATTAAATATTATTTTCAACGGATACGTTGAAAGTAATACGTAAAATTTTTTTAATTTGTTGTTACAGATCATTATTTCTGAATATGCGTAGATAAAAGCTATCCCAAATGTGACGAAGACCTTCACTGATACTTCGTAAAAACCTTTTGTAATAGTTAACATAATGAGAATTAAATTAAACAGTGAATGTTAAAATCGTTGCAAATTAGTTATGATACATTAAAAAAGCGGAGAGAAAATGACTTCAGGGCGAATATACGTATAATTTTTTTAATAGATGTTAAGTATTTCCTATATTAATTAATAAACGAAATCGATTATAAACAATAACAAATAGAAAAGTGAAACTTTCCCAGAAAACTTCCTTAAATCAGAGCGAATATATCTAGTACAACTTGAAATGCGAAAAACAACGTTTTTAAAATAAAAAATTAAAATTATAACGCGCAATAAATTTTAAAGCCGGTCGCTAAACTTTTTAAGAAAAATGAATTTTTTACCATACCCGGGCCGAAAGTGCCATTTTTGCTTCCGGCTCAAAAACGCGAATGTCGTATTTTTGGCCCGGGTATGGTGAAAAATAGTATACGCTCCACGGGAGGAAATTGTACACGCCACATCTAATGTTTGCCACCCTCGCCGTCGGATCGGATAACTTTAGCCGCGGAAAGAAAATATTATAGCGGCAAGAAAAACGCTATCAATAAATACCTGTAACCGAGTAGGCTAAGGTAGGAAGGACGTCCGACTATCCAAAATGTGACGAAAACCTTCAGAGATACTTCGTTATATCTTGAATTTTATTATAGAATTATACATATAATAAATAATTATAATTAACACAAACACTTATTACTTGATGGTAACATGTAATTTAAAACGTTTGTTGAATAAATGGTTTTTAGTTTTTTAGTTGGGTTTAATTGATGTAAATGAGTACACACATTTAATATTAAATGTGTGTACTCATTTACATCAATTAAACCCAACTAAAATATTAAATATGAGTGATAGAGACAGAACGAGAATTAAAAATGGTTTTTAGATTCGTTGCGTTTTGTGCATTTGTGAAGTATATGCCATCAGGTATAATTTATAATGTATTTGTATATTCGCTGCATATAAAGGTTATATTGAAAGGTCATATAATTCGTACTTGTTCAAATTATAAAAGCCAAATTCATTCATTCATTTCTTACGCTCTTGCCGCGCAGTCAGTGATCCTCAAACAGAAGCTATAGTTTGCTCAGCGCCGCACGACTGGCATGGTAAAACAGGACGGCCGACTAATAAAAATTTTTATCAATTTAAGAAATCAACTTTTCTAACGTGTTTTTTAACTATTCATGTTGAAAATCAATAAAATAATTTATTTTATATAACAGTCTGTTATTTCGAACGTGTTTTCATTGACATTGCGCGAAAAAAAAATTTTAATTCGTGTCAGGATTATAAATTTTAAAATACTCATAATTAATTAAATAAATTAAAATAATTAAGTGTTTTATTGTATCTTTGTTCATTTTTATCTTATTGTATTTATTAATGTATAAAAATAATTTTTTTTTACTTTGATTTTTTATATTTTTTGGCCGATTTGAATTTCGCGCCGGGCGACTGCTTTTTATGAGAACGCTGCCCTAGACAGAACTTTACGACGAGCTGATTTCCAAGCGCGAACCCATCTATGTAATGTGTTCATAGACAAAAGCGAGTCGAGCCGGTCGAGCGTCGCGGCTCAGCTGTCTATAACCTTATAACAAATAAGTTAGCAGAGACCAGAGAGAAATTGCAGTATTAACATAAAATTAGTCATTAGAATTAGTGAAAATGTCTTCAGGTGAATCATCTGACGATGGAAATTTTGATCCAGATATACTTCTTCGTGATTTTGAAAAAGAAGCACAATTAGTTATGAATAATTTGTTACCAATGAAATCTAAGAATATGTATTTAAAAGCTTATGAAGAGTTTATGCAGTGGAAAAATGAAAACTCATCATCATTTGATAAAAATGTATTCATTATTTATTTTGAAGAATTATCTAAAAAATTGAAACCGCCAACGCTGTGTAGTATATGGTCGAAGATAAAAGCTACATTAAATTTTAAGGAAAGAATCAATCTTGATAAATACCATGTGTTAAAAACTTCTCTGAGAAATAAATCTAAAGGGTACAAACCAAAAAAATCCAAAACTTTAGTCTTATCTCAAGTCAAAAAATTTCTTGAACTGGCTGATGATACCACCTATTTATCTATGAAAGTATGTATTATTTTTCATTTGTATTAAACTTGTTAATATGTATTTATATATTTAGTATGATTATCTATAATTTTAGGCTATCCTTCTTTTTGGTTTCTTTGGTGCGCTCAGATGCCAAGAGAGATATAATTAAAAAATATATATTATTGAGATCAGATGGTATGGAGGATAACAGATTTTTTGTCCATTATCATAAAAGAAAGTGTATGTGTCAGTTCATTGGCAAGAATAAAATTAGTGAAATACCTAGTCTCGTTACCACATTTCTACAATTGTCAGAACCATAAAAGTGTACAGGTCATTGCTATAGACGTAGTTCAGCAACTGCTCTATCTAATGCGGGTGGAGACTTGGTTAAGGTAAAAAAACCATGGAGGATGGAAATCAGATAACGTAGCTCAAGGCTATATTAACTTCTCCACACCGAATAGAAGACAGATATTTGATATGATTGCCAATTCAGATAATATACATAACAATCATTTTTCAAAACATCCACCTGTCAATAATATCTATACTACTTCAAGTGTGCCAACAAGATTATTTACATCAAAGCAAAATGCAGGTGAAATATCAACTACATCAACTAATGAGAAGGGAGATGTGCCTACAGGTAATTTATATGTACCATCGTCCTCCAAAAATCGAAGTGATACAGATACTTTCTGTATGGATAATGAAAATGAACATGTGCCATCGGATGAGATCTTTGGTGGGATTAATTTCAAGAAAATGAGATCAAACCCAGAGCATGTTACGAATGATCAAGGTCCACATAACACATCAAGAATTACAGCTCCACATGATATCAATACTGATCTTGGTGAACCTTGTTCGAAGAGAATAAAATTAAACTTAACAGCGAATGAAAAAAAGGATCAAGATTCACATGATCCATCGGCTGCAGAATTTAAAAACTGTGAAATACATACATTTATTATAAATAATAATTATTATTCGTGCAAAGATAAATGAATAAACATATATTGTTTTATATATAGTTTGTTACTTAATAAAGATAGAAAATTTATTGTTTAAAATTAAAATAATATTTTAAGTTAATGTACTTTGTTAATGTACTTTGTTAATGTACTATCTTTAATAACGTTTGTACATTTTTAATAAATATATGACGATCTCAATATAATTAAAATTGTGTTTCAAAAAAAAAAAGAAATAATTTGAATATTTATCACGAATTAACATTCAGCTTATTATTTTCATTTAAATACTCTCGCCACTGCGCGCGTACCCTCATCTTTCTACACGCAATATGTAGTTTATGCCCGAGTCTTATGCAAACTGAAGTTAGCATCGAGCGCTCAGTAAGCCGGTGCCTCATATTTGCTCGTGCGAAGGCTTTTGTGTAGAAATCAGGTATTATTTACAATAACATTCGGTTAACGCACTTTATACCTGATATGGGAAAAAATAATATATGCACCACGGGACTAAAGTGGGCAAGGACGCATAGTGTGAAGTTGCCCTCTTTACTCCCTAGGTGCATAATCTACTATTATGTTTATATAAGTTTGCATGTTCGGCTAAAGCCAATAATATTGACCGATGTTTATATGAATTTAATGAGTTTAATGAACATTTGAAATTCACGATGGAAAATGAAGAGAATAAATCTATCAACTTTTTAGAAATGTCTTCAATAAGAGAAGGTAATAAAATTATTTCAAATTGGTACAGAAAAAGTACTTATTCTGGTAGATTCGTTCCCTTTGATTCTCATCATCCTTTATCACAAAAAAAAGCGAATGTTTATGGTTTTGTTGATAAAGCTATTAATTTATCACACAGTAGATTTCATGTACAAAATTTAAACATTGTAAAACAATTACTTGTTGAGAATGGTTATCCGTTAAAATTTATTAATGAGGGTATACAACGTAGGTTGTCTTTTACAAAAAAATTACAAGCTGACATAAACGATTCGAATACTGCAGATGATTCTAAAAAATCGCTCATCGTTATCCCATACATTAAACGTCTCAGTTACAAATTAAAATCAATTCTTTCTCGTAATAGTTATAAGGTTATACAAAAACCATGCAATAAACTTTCCAAATACATTAAATTAGGTAAGGATAATGTTGATAAGTTTGAAAAAAGTGGTGTAGTTTACAAAGTTAAATGTCCTGATTGTAAAATGTCATATATTGGACAGACAGGTAGACAATTACGATTACGCATTAATGAACATAAGCCTAGTGTTAAGAATGGTGACACCACGTCGGCTTTAGCCGAACATGCAAACTTATATAAACATAAAATAGATTTTAATAAGGTCAATATCGCCGATCACGAAAGTTATAAGAATAAAAGATTGTTTTCTGAGATGTTACACATTTATAATACCAATAATAATATGAATAGACAGTTTGATACTATCAAACTAAAAATTGTTATAAATCCACAGTCGACATTGTTAATAGATCAACCAACATTTGTAATAAACCTAACAAATTCATAAATTCTCGTCGGTTACGTAGCAGAAAGTAGTTTTTCATTGGTGGCCACTGCGTTACTAAGTCAATTTCCTTACTAAATTTCTATCCCCACCTACTTTATACCGTATAAATAACCCCGGAGATGCCCGTAACTCCTATTATCTCTTCTGACAGTGAGAGTATATCATCCTGGGTAAAGCCTCCTTTGACGTTATGACTAAACGACTGATTTGTAACATGTAAGTTTTTTGATTTCTCATGCCTTTTTTCTTATTTTGGGTTTTTTTCTTTAGTACAATTTAATTTTTTCTAAATATTCTTCGTTATACAGGTATTGCTTTACAAATGTCGGCGACTTACAAAAAACCTATTGTAAAAAGAAAAATTGTTTGACACGCGGAGTCCACGCAATGGCCGCTTTGTAAATTTGTAAATTGATATACCACCTCAAATGGTAAGGAAAAAAGGTTTTTTTCCGTTTTTTCTTTAATGTGACAAAAATTTTTTAATTTCCGTTATGTTTAATATATTTTTTGTATGTTTATTGTGTTTAGCCTTGATAAGGGGAGTTAATTATACTCCCGAAACGTCGGTGTATTAATAAATTTGTGATGCTCGAAAGGATCTATGGTGTACGAATCCATTTCTATTACACCCTCAATAAAAATTATCATTGAACGCGAGCGGCTTGGGAGAGCAATAACCTTTTGAGTACAAAAAATTGTCAGGGAAAAAAGGACAACCGTACCAAAGATCTGAATGTGTCAAGTTTAGCGGCTAATAATAATGATACTGAGCACTCACAAACGACTATGAAAAAAACCAGATCGGCAAGTTGTATAAATTTATCTTTCATTTAATGTTTCATTTCAATAATACAAATGTAATCTTTAACTTTTTAAATATTACAGCAATTAAAGAAATGTATGTCCAATGCTAAAACCATTCAAAAAAAAAAAAATTTCAATGCTCATTTATTGCAAAATGCAGAACTTTTAAAAGCAAAAAACCGAATAGATGATACAGAAGATATAGAAGAAGACGAGGATGAACAATCAATTGTAGATAATGGACCTGAAAATCACAAAGATCAAGAAAGTGATCCATTTGAAGATATTAATGAAGATATTAATGCACATGGAAATCGAGGGATGGATGGATTTCTTCATTATCCTATTAGAGCATCTACTCCTGAAAGAGGAGATGACCAGATGGTAAATATTTATATTTATTTCTGTAATTTATATGTTCAGTGCATATATTTCATGACTTTTGTACGTAATGATTCCCTGAAAATGTTAATTATTATGATTTCCTATATTATGTATACAACAAAATAAAAAATAAAAATTATTTCAGTACGACAGGCTAGTCCGTGAAAATCAAAGGTTAAAAGAACATCTCTCCAAACAGAAAGCTGAAAAAGTATTAGCTCTGAATGCATGCAAAAAATATAAGGACAAGTTCGAAAACTCACAAAATGTCCAAAGAAACAATGGTAGACAAAAATTAGAACACTTTTTTAATGTATGTTTTACTGTTTGCTCTATTGTATAAGATATTCTATGATATATGATGACATGTAAAAGAAAAATTTAACACAAAATGCAAAAGTAAACCTGTTAAACATTTTGCTTCCTCCTAGAGGAAGCTTTGTGATAGTAATTTTTCGAGTTATTGTAAAAACATGTTATAATTGTTTTTCGAGGTGTTAGGAATCAAAATACATAATTTTTGAAAAATGTGTGCGTGTGTGCGCGCGCGCGCTTTTTAAAAAAACACGTTTTTGTTAATATCATTATAAACGCACGTGTGTGTACGCCTGGATCTCAGCTTCTACTCGATCGATTTTGACCGGAGAGGTCTCATTTTTTTTGTTTTCTTTGTGTGATGGCGAGTCAAAAACTCGTTTTTTGATTCGCCGATGCGTTTTTGTTTTATTTCGAATTTTCGATTTTCTCAAAAGTGATTTTTGATTTTTTTTTAATGATAAGATCGAGATATTTGAATCGAATGGATAGCATTCGAAAGAGCATTAAAATACCTATATTTAAAAAAAAAATTTCTCTAGCTATCATAATTCTTTTGTTTTTAACAAAAACGTGTTTTTTTTTAAAAGCCTATAACTCCTAAACTAAATGGTCAATTTTCTTGAGAAAAATCATCATAATGCAGAATATAAATAGCTATAATTTGTAAAAATTTGAATTCATTTTGTCGACTAGTTTTTGAGAAATAAATTTAAATGTGAAAAAAATGAGTTTTGTATGTCCAACGATTACGGGAGTAAAATTGACTTAATCGCTTTGATATTCCTTGTAGACGTAGGTTTTGGATAGCTCTCGGTCGAGTTCTTTGGGCAAAATGATTAGTCCAGAAATTTCATAAATATTTGAGGTTAAAATTTTGTTAACCTTTTTTTCAAATCGTAATTTCTCGAGAACGGCTCCATGTATCAGCTCAAATTTTAAAGACAATTTTGTATGTGATATAGATAATAGGGTAAGTGTGCCAGTTACTGTGCCCTTAAATCATTTTCATTTATAGTCTACTATAATCTATATATAATCTATATAATCTATATATACTATAATCTATATAATCTATCTATACTCTAGTATAATCATATTTAATCATAAATATCTAAATTTTTATATACATTTCAATTCATGCTTTTTATTGTTAAACTTACAGTATGACTTAATTATTCTTATAATATATTTCAAATAATTTATTAAATTTCTCATCGCGATTTCTATGATTTTCTTATCGAAACGCTTAAGAATATGCTTATATAAAAGTGATTGGAAAACTATAAAAATAACATTTTTCATGATAAAAAAATACACTTAATGTTTGTAAAACCCATCTAGTTGACAAAAGAACAATAAAAAAGTAGTTTTGATTAATATTATTGTTTAATTTAATGTAATCCAGTAACTAAAACGAATTTTCGGCATGTTTCTATTACTGTGCACAGTAACTGAACAAGTTTTCATGAATGTATTTAGTTACTGTGCCCCCTCGCGGTAAGCTACGCTAACCTTACTTTCTCATGCTTCGTCGCCTGTGCTGTGTGCAAGTCAACTTTGACGTTCGTTGCTTACCCACATAGCAAATAACACAGTTTTTAATATATTTAAAAATAATATATTTTATTCCCATCTTTATTTTATTTTCTTCTATAATAAGTAAGTACTTCTATACGTAGTAAATCATAGCAATGGGAGAGAAATGGATGATTTCCAGCAGAGAGTCTACTAAATATAATAAAAGAAAAACAAATTTCATGTTTAAATATATTTTATATAGTTTATGCAGATGCAGATGAGTGAGAAAAAAAACACAGGATTAAATACAGTGTCCAGAATCTAAGGCACAGTAATTAAAACAATGTACACTAAGTGACACACAGTAATTAAAACAATGTACATTAACTGACACACAGTAATTAAAACAATGCACACTAAGTGACACACAGTAATTAAAACAACGTACACTAACTGACACACAGTAACTAAATTAATGATACAGTAACTGATGCAAAGGCTTATGCTGTTATTTTATTAATTATTTAATATTCCTTATATAATATTGTATTAAAAAGGTGTTTATTCTGCTCGCAGAATATATAATTATCATATAAAGGTCTTAAGATGATTAAAAATTGAAAAAAAAAAGAGTAATTGATTAAATACTACGGACATCGCCTTAAGGGGCACAGTAACTGGCACACTTACCCTATGTGTGCGAATTTTCATCAAGATCGTACGATTACTTTTTGAGATATTTGATTTTGAAAATTTTCGTATTTTACAAAGTTATTTTCTTTGTCGCATGATAACTAGAGAAAACAAAAATTGGTTTAATCATGTTGAAATTTTGTGGAAATGTAGAGTCTATATATTATCGTATAAGTCCTTTAGATAAAAGAATTGTCTCATGATTTTTAGAGATATTTAAGGTTAAAATTCTTTTAATGGTTTTTTTTCAAAATCGTAATTTCTCAATGACGACTTCATGTATCAGCTTGAAATTTATAGACTATTTTGTATGCGATATAGGTAATACCTGTGTAAAATTTCATCCAGATTATATGGTTATTTTTTTAGATGTTTGATATTTAAAATTTTAGTATTTTTGAAAATTACTTTCTTTGTTATCGCACAATATAACTACATTAAAATTGTTTTAATTTCTTTGAAATTTGGTGGAGATGTAGAGTTTGTATATTATTTATTAGAAGAATTCTTAGGGTAAAAGAATTCGTTTATGAATTTCAGAGATATTTGAGGTTAAAACTATTTTAGCCCTCTTTTAAAATCGTAATTATTCGGTAACGCGTGCGTTGTGTACCTGCTTTTATTTTGTAATAGCCATTTATTATTTTTGAGGTTAGAACCTTTTTCTTACATCGGAAATTCTAGAAAGAGTACACAAATACGGACAGGCATACTACTAGAGACAAGTACCTTATGTGTGAAATTTCACAAAGAAAATATAATTTGAAGTAAAGGTTATTTAGAAATTTTAAAAGGTTTTGACGATAATATAACAATCAATTATTTTATTTATTTTTCACACATAATTAAAAAAAAATCATACCATTTATTTTATTGATATTTTATACATAATTTAAAAAGTAATACTTTTTAACCTTCATAAATGAATTTAATTATAATTATGTCATAAATTGTTGCAAAAATTATAAATTTTGTTATTAAAAATTAATTGAAGGAATAAGCAAATTAAGTTTGAGGAAGCCACGGGCCAATGAATTGGCAGCGGTTTTTTTATCGTTTAATTTTAAATATTTGGTTTTAGATCCTGTAATCACAGATGCTCAAAATAAGGAAGTGAGTTCAAAAAAAAACCCCACGCCTGTTTGTTTTAATAGTGGTGCGTGCTACTGTACGAGTAGATGCCTTGGATGATTGCTACTCAAAATTAAAGGCCAGTGTTTTCTATGAGCATATGTGCTATGCATCCTGGGATCGTAAAATCTTTACCAAAAAGTGTGTAAAGAAGACCAGAAAAACTCCAAACAACATCACAGTCTTGTCGCCTAAGAAAAGAAGAGTAATCAGGAAGCACTTTGTTCATTATTTATCGTTTTATAAATATCACAAAGTTCTTTTCAATAATGAAATCGGTAAAATGAATGACTATGCTCATAGAGCAATTATATGCTCTAAAAGGTACTTAATTATGGTGGAGAAGTACCCAATTTTAGATGATGAGGCACTTCAAGATCCTGATGTCGAAATAGTCGAATTGTAGCTTTTTATATATTGTTTAATTTGTATTAGAACTCAACAAGTGATATTACATTGTAATATAAATTATAGATGCTCTTAGTGGATGCATAGTCAGCTGTCATGATAATATAATGTTACCAAAAAAACTTTCTGATTAATATTATTTTATATGTTGTAATTTTTTGTTAAATTAATAAATAATGATTATGTAATAATTTGTTGAAATATTCTTAGTTTCCCTATTCTAGCTTCTCTATTCTACGCTATTCTTAAATGCTCTAATAAAAAAATCCTGTTGAAAATGGTTTCAAATCCATTTTCATAGGATTTGTTCATACCACTATTTTAGTATCCGCCAACTAACCACTTAGATACACTATTTTATCGTGAATTTTGAATCTTTATATTATTTTTTATGTACATATACAATTTTTTTAAATTACATTGAACTGCATATTTCTGTACATTCTTGTACATTCTTGTACATTTTTGTACTTATCTATACATTTCTTTACATTTCTGTACATTTCCGTACAAATCTGTACAAAAGTCTCTTAAGTAAGAAGAATGTACGAAAATGTACGGAAATGTACAGAAATGTACAGAAATGTACCGTTTTTTCTTGCGCCAGGGCTGGAACAAATTCTTATCAAAGGAGCAGCACCAGTAGTAATGCCAGTATTTCCAGTAATTTCTCATTACATCGGCAAAGTCTTCATAAGCTATAAGTAATTCAAGTAATTATTAGACAGACTTTTAGGAGGTGGAATATGAACATGATCTATTACAGAAATCTTTGGAGAATTTAGAACTGGAAAATCACAACTTTATAGACAGTGCTACTGCATTACACAGGACAGATTTTGCTGGAAAAGAAGAATTGGCAGCTTGCCAAATGCATTGAGCCAGGTTTCATAAATTATTGCTTAGATTAGCTAAGGAATTTGGCTGTGCTGTGGTTATCACTAATCAAGTAGTAGCTCAAGTGAATGGTGCAGCTAGTATGTTTGGAGGTGATCAAAAGAAACATATAGGTTGCAATATTATTGCCCATGCAAGAGTAACTAGACTTTATTTACGCTTAGATAATCTTGGAGAAAAACACAGAGAAGCTAGGGGTATACGGCAAAAATATGTAGTACAAAGCATTGAACTTCAAAGTTTGAATCTCTTAATCAAAATTAGTTGGTATTTAAATCATTTTATTTTAAATTTATTTTAAATAATAAACTGTTAAAATTATTTAAAATTATGAAATATGATTTTTCAGGAATGAAGTAAACGTTTTCTTTTATCCATTATCAACTTTGAAGGATTTTATTTTTCAGTTTGACTTGTGACAAGATGCTCTATGAAGAAATGTCGCTCAGGATGATTCTGTAATGCTCAAACTGTAATGATTACATTGCTGTGTTAACCGTACGACCTTTTTAAATTTGGCAAAATACAAGAGAAAGTAAAAGGAAATGGATGGGAAAAAGTATTTTGCGAAAAAAACTTTGTATCAACTGCTGCTATGGAAATGTTGCAGGTTTTGTAAAGGCTAGAGGATCAGGTGATATCAGAGATTTAAATCCTAATTTTGAAAACTTTGCTGTAGTAAAAGCAGCATTGACAGCTGGCTTATACCCAAATTTAATATGTGTAGAAGTCATGAGTTACTGCTGCTACAGTTCATGGAGCGAAACGAGCATCACCGGGACAGTATTTATCAGATAAATATGAGTAACCTCAAAATTATTTGAGAAAACTTTGTAAACATACTATGCCTCACTTTTCTTTGAGAAATAAGTTCTTTGTGTATGTTTTTCTTCTTCTGTCTAGGATGCGGAAGCAGACAATCTCATCACCCAGAAAGCAGTAATTGAATTGAGACCCAATGGCAAGTTTATCGAGAAAAGAGGATTATTTAGATTTTGAATACCAATCCTCTTAATTTACCGCCAACAACATTTTATTGTCTTCAAAGTAAAATAGAATTGTGACGCAGCAGTGTGTCTAGATCTACGATCCTTGCAAGCCTTTGACATTTATGATATTTATTTGAAATATTAATCTGAGCCTTTGGTTTGAGAAGCATTATTTTTACTTTAACAAATTTAGTCGATGTCAGTGCTTACTCTTAAGCTGTTGTATATATTTGTACATAAATTGCATATAAATTGCTCATGGACCAATCAAATTATTATGTAATAGATTATTAATTCAAGTATTTTTAATAAGAATTTCAAGAAAGTTATGTATTAGTGACTGATTAGTGTTTTATAGTATGTTAATATTTGACATATTCTCAATTAAAAAAATAAAACAGATCAGGTATTTTTATTTTAAATTACAACACTAGCATTAAAAATGTGTAGTAAATATAATACAATGTTGTGCAAATGGATGATAGATTTCTCGCATAGAATTTCTGAAGTAAATTTAAAAAATAAATTTAATAAAATCTATCAATCATAATTTTACAAACACTAAGAAAATAAATCTAAAACAAAATACCAAAAGAAGATATTTTAATTGTATTAAATATCTTCAATCTATCAAATTTGGAAATGTGTTTTAGCTTTTAACGGTGCTCTGGAATCCTTTAAATAAAAAAAATATACTTATTCGATTACTTTTCATTTGTTCAAGTCGCAACTGGCTCACATAGTTGATTAAAACTTATTGCTGATAAAAGAGACTCGTTTACAACTACTGGCTTGGATTACAACAGTTTATCTGTACATTTTGTCGAAGAAGTAAGACTATAAATCAGTTTAATTGAGATTGTCAGCGTCAAAAGAAGAAATGTTATGTGGCTAATGGGAACTATATAGAAGCATTATCAGATTTTAAACTTTATTTTCACAAGTACTAATACTAATACTAAAGTGAAATCATCAATATATGTATGGTTGTGAGCCTCACATTGTGGTTTGGCACGAATACCATTATTGTTTTAGTGACTCAGTTATGGTATATTACATCATGCAAAACTTACATGTTTAAAAAATCTCTCTATCTTCCACTTGATCCTGCTCTCTCTTTCTCTCGACTTACTTTCTCAACAAATGTTTAAACGCTCTACGAAAAACTTTGGTAAGAGCCTAAATATTTTTTTTAAACAACCAACAAGACATTCTGTATAAAAATAATATGTTTATAATAATCAAAGGTTCATGCAAAACATATATGCTAACAAAAATAAATTATTTCTATTATCTCTCTAAACAACTGTTAAGTCGCTTTAAAAAAAAAAATCAACTCCCCCCATCTCTCTCTCTCTCTCTCTCTCTCTCTCTCTCTCTCTCTCTCTCTCTCTCTCTCTCTCTCTCTCTCTCTCTCTCTCTCGTCTCTTCTTACTCAACAACTGTATAAGGACTCCAGGAAAAACTTTGAGAAGAACCAAATATTTTTTTTAAATAGCCAACAAGACGTCCTGTAGAACAATAATGTACTAATAACAAACTTTATTTGGAAAGATCTACGGAATTTTTTAAAAACATTTTTCTCTTGAAAATATTTGATTTATACATTTATCTAAACTAATTTAAAGTAGAAATAACTCCCTTCCTCCCTCTCCTTCGCCCCTCTCTCTCCTCTCCCCCTCCCCTCTCTCTCTCCCTCTCTCTCAACTCCGTCAAACTCTGTACCAAAAACTTTCATGAGAGCTTAAATATTTTTTTAAAACAATCGATACATTTTATAAAAAACTAATTTTTTAAGTGTGTTCTAACAACACAATTTGTCTAGTTCTTTTATTTCTTCTAATCTCATCTATTCAATAAGCACTCTTTACAAATGGTAATAATTTTTTTCATGACTGTACAAATAATAATATTGTTAATATAAAACTTTCTACGAAAGTATAAAATAAGGCAAGTATAAACAACGTTTTTTCTGTATAATCTATAAAATAATAATATTTATGATTTTTTAAAAGAAATCAAATAAATACCAGTCGTCAAAAAGTCTTTCACTTCTTTGAGTCATTGTATGCTGAACAAATTATATGTAAGTAAGTACATTCAAATTGTTTACTGCAAATCAAACAAACGAAAGTTGTGAAATCAATTATCGATAGTCAAGTAATGCAAACAACTCTCGGAAAAAACTGCATGACTGTTTTCAGAAATGTATTCAAATTTGTTCATCCTTCTATACAAATTAAACACGATAAAGTACTGTAATCAATTTATTGTAGTCAAGTACCCATAAGTTAACTAATTGACTGACATAATACAACTTTTCATACCTTGCGTGTAAAATTAAATTTTACGCCCACGTTGGAACTTCAAAAATATTCAGCCAGCGGGCATAAAGTACTACTTAACGCCTAAGAAGCGCAATAGCTTACATACTCCTACAAAATCTTATAGAACCTATGCACTTTACGCCCGTGTGGGTAAAAATTATTTTAATTATATAACTATTATACCTTCTTTTCATTTCCAAAATTCATAAGAATTTTTTCCGATATTTATGAAAAGTCAAAGCCTATATAAAAAAATTACATAGTTACCAACACATCCCTATTTTTCATTATTCTTTCTCAATTTTGAACTTTCTATAATATTACGCATCTTGGGAGGACAAGAGAAATCTAGAGCTGCTCTAGCAGGGGTGGTCTTTCAATCTCCCATACATACTTGGCGGGCCCGACGGTTTACAGTTTACCGGTGGGCTTTGTAAATGTAGAATTCTAAATTTTTTAATAAATTCATAAAAAATGTTTATACCTATAAATCCACTATAATAAATAATTACATTGGCTCTAATTTTTAATTGATACTGTTTAAATATATGATCCCTACATGTGCAGAATCTCATGATTTACTTTCATTACCAAAAATATTTTTCATGTGAGATCTGATGTCCGATATTCTCATATGAAATCTTATATCCGATATTCTCATATGAAATCTGACGTCCGATATTCTCATATGAGATATCATATGATATTTTCACGTGGGCTTGCAATTTCTATTTAAAAACAGAGTGATAGATTCATGCATCAGTGTTGGCTTATAGCACGGTTTCATGCCACCCGCCCATGGAACTGTGGGGATTTGGGCCCGACTTTCTCCAAGATTCCAGGGATAGGAAAGGAGAGAGAAATGATAGTTGGAGAGTAACAATAACAAGAGGTTTTTATTGAATGTCGGAAGAGTACAGCGGACACACGTCCGCACGCTCTGAGACTCGAGCACTGACTGCGGTGCGTAGGCCGCTTCTCGCCGAGCGTAACATGACTGCTTCCACCCACTCTTCGGAATTAGAGTGAGGGGGAAGATCGCAGTCCCTACTCACTCCCCCCCCCAAGTGCCAACGAAGTACATAAATATATAAAAAATATAAATACAATATAAATATACCTATTGTGCTCGATAGCACTTACAAGCTATGTTAGTAATATCACTGAATGTCACAGTCGCATTACGCTTTTGTATTAGGAGAAAATATTACTTTTTTCTTAGAATAGGTTTTTAATACTGGACGATCAACGGTGGTTGGCTGATTGCCATTTGAAAGACCACCGGGAGATACTTCAGGGAGATCATCACGGATTATATACGCGGGTTTTAGGAGTTCCACAGATACGCTGCGTGACACGCCGTTAACTTCTATATCGAAGATGCGATCGGACGGACGCTTTAATACTTTGTAGGGGCCAGTGTAAGGCCTTTGTAATGATTTTTTGGCTATGTTACGTAAAAATACATATGTACAAGAGTATAAATCTTTAAAACAAAACGCACATTTTTTATAATTATGTGACACATATATTCGCGAAATTCTTCGATAAAGAAATTTGGATCAGGTGTGAAGTCTTCAGGGAGGAAAAACTCACCTGAAAGATGTAAGGTAGTACCGAATACAAATTCCGCAGGAGACGCATTCGTGTCCTGACGGAGATGACTACGTAATCCTAATAATACTGTACTAAGCGTACGGGTCCAGTCCTTGTCCACATGACACACAATCACCGCTTTATAAGTACGATGCCAGCGTTCGATAAGGCCGTTCGCCGCAGGGTGATACGTAGTAGTGCGAATACGCTGGCAACCTGTTAGGGACAAAAGAGCCGTGAATAAGCTCGATTCAAATTGTGAACCCTGATCAGACGTGATGACCTTGGGGGCACCATAGCGAGAAATCCAGGTGTCATAAAGTACCCTGGCAATCGTTTGCGCTGATATTTCGCGTAGCGGAACTGCTTCAACCCAGCGCGAAAAGCGATCTATCACGGTGAGAATATACTCGAAACCATTACGATTGGGAAGGGGACCGACTAGATTAATGTGCACGTGGTCGAATCGATCATCGGGTGCGACGAATTTATCAGGTACAAGTTTCACATGGCGAGAGACACTTGACTGTTGACAGTCTAAACAATTCTTACAAAAACGAGGTATATCACGGTGCATATTAGGCCAAACGTAACGCTGCCGAATGAGTCGATCGGCGACCTTAGGATCTGGATGAGCAGGCTTATGGAACATGTTAAACACCATTTTACGAAGGGACTCAGGAATATATGGACGAATGGCCTCACCAGCGATTTCGCAATATATAGTGGTATGTACAGGGTCCCACTGGATGCGTTTTAGCGACAACGGATAATCTTCGCGAAGGGCCTTGAGCTGTTCATCAGCTTCCTGTTTCTCGGCAAGATCATTAAGATCGATTTATACCGGAAGCCTGATGGATTCTACACGAGAAAGCGAGTTAGATACTGTGTTGTCTGCACCTTTAATATATTCAACCTGGGTAGTGTATTGGGCGATAAGGGACAATTGACGCGTTTGAGGCGGTGATGCCTTATCATATCAGACTTTTGCATAAACACATAGATAAGTGGTTTATGATCTGTTAAGATCTTAAAGTCTCTGCCTTCAACTAAAAACGAGAAGTATTTAACAGCTTCGTACATGGCCGTGAGCTCACGGTCATATGCACTGTACTTCCGCTGAGAAGGGTAAAACTTTTTTAAGAAGAATGCTAACGGTTCCCAAATTCCGGTTAGAAATAATGGTTCAAGGGCAGCCCCCATCCCAGAGTCAGAGGCATCAGAGACGATGCGTAATTTTGCGCCGATGCGGGGATGTACCAGTAAGGTCGCTGCCGCCAATTCCTGTTTAATCCGTTTCCGCCGAAAACGCCACTCGCGGTACATCGGTCTTTGGGAGCTCATAACTAATGCTATAGGCGTCAAAAAAAATTGAGGGGAACATATTTTTAAAGTTCAAGACATGCCCTTTCTCATAGTGAACTCAAAATTGCTCCAAAATATTATTAATTATGAAAAAATACCGTTTAAACAAAAAAGCACGATTTTTCCGCTCTCTTTTTTTTTTAAATTGAGTTTTCAAAGGCTTTCCCGTCGACAATTGACCTGGAACCTTTTTAACCGGTGAAATAAATGTCTGAACTTTAAGAATCCATGGTTCAAAGATCGATTTTTTGCCATAGTATTTTCAAAATGGCGCCCGAACCGCAACATTTTTGCAAATATATTCATGATTTTTTTACTCGAAAACTATGAACTTATGGAGAAAATGTCAAGAGTGAAAAAGTTCTTAAAATTACTCAAATAATGCATTTAAATTTTTGATTGGAGTCCATGGCTTCGACGATTTTATCGGCCATCTGCGCGAGCTTATGAAGGTCAGTTACTTCGGAGATCGCGAGGGTCGCTTTGTAGTGAGAGGGCAACTGATCTAAGAAGACAGAACATATAATGTCATCGCCTGCACAAATAAGTGACGATCGCCTGCATGAATAAGTGACGATTTACCGATTGTCGAGATCTGACCCTTGATAAGCTGGTGCAGGCGTGTCTCGGCAGAGGCGCCGAATGTATCGATTAGCGGCTTTTAACTTGTTCGAAAACATCTTCGGGGCGAGGATCGACGGTAACAATATCTTTAATAATTTCGAACGCTTCCATATCTAGCTTTTCGGAAATGAAGTCCGCTTTTGTTGCCCTTGCAGTGATACCTGCATTTCTGAGAGTGATCTCAGCTTGCACAAACCATACAGACAGATTATCGCGAGAAAAGGAGGCGATCTTTGGTTGCCGGTAAATCGCATTTACCGCTGGGGTGTGGGCCACGGCTTGGTTGTTACGTTGATCGTTTTGTCTAGCATTCAGATCAACTAACTGCTGACGAAGCTCCTGCACCTCGCGAGCTAGATTAGCTTGATCACCACCGCCAGCCATTTTGCTGGATAAAAACGTACGCGAGCTGAAAACCGAGTGCGCAAATAGTTACTTCTACGCGACTCGAGAGTACACGTAGAAAGTAAGGAAGAAGATCCTGCCCCTCCGATGAGGTTTTACAGCAAGCCTAACTACCTTACGCCGCTTGCGTATCACAAGTTACCTAGTTAGTGCTCGGAGGCACAAACAAGTTCTCGGAACGTGTGACCGTTGTGCACGAATTCTGCGAATTCAAAGCTCACGAGTAAACACGCGCCGAATGACAACAATTCTCGGAATTCAACAAACGCGCGTACGCGTGATTTTCACTAACTTCGCAGGCCACGCACGCATACCTTTAAGAATAACTCTGAAGACAAGCCGCCTCGAAGAAGACTCGACGAGGTGCTGCGGCTGCAGCGGTACTGGTCTCCCGGTGCTCGACGGGTGCGGTAGAAAAAGGCGCCGGTGACGGTGGCTTCACGCGCCGCATTCGGAGATCTGCTTCGAAGAGATGAGCTGACCAAACGTTGCTCCAGGAGTGCGCTGAAAGGCGCTGGTGACAATGGCTTCACGCGTCAATGCATCCGGAGATCTGCTTCAAGTCGTCAAAGTGCCTCGGAGAAAACTCGACGAGGTACGATAGCTGCGGCGAGGCGAGCGCCTACACAGCTATCCGCGCTGACGGCTGCAGCGACTTGGAATTTTCTTGGCGGTAAAATGCCGGAATCGTTGTCGAGGCTCTAAATTTACTCGTGTGCGCCGGCGTGTCAGCGCGCACACCACGTAAGTCGACAAACAATCAGAGTATACAGAGAAGATCCTAAAGAGATTTAATATGCATGAAAGCAAACAATAATTGTCAATGAAAAGTACTTAGAATTACATACTAAGATAACTCGAGATAATTTCTCCTCCTAGGTAAGGCCTCGGTGCCACTTTATGGGAAAGATTAATTAGACATATCAGTAACTAAAAAATGTGAAAAATATGGCGTATAAATTATTTCAAAATTTAATGAATCATTTTCATTTGCTTACAAGAGTATTAATCCTAAAAGTGGCCGCAACACCTCGTCACAATAAGTGACCAGTTAGGCAGTTTTTTTAAATTGAGCTCTTAGCAACACTAATTTCATTTTTAAAGTGTTCGAAATTTTTTTCTACACGCAGAGAAAAGTTCATTGGTAGCAAATGGAATCCTTTTGATCCAAGAGGAACATAATCTTGTTTTGATTGCCAAAATTAATTCCTTTTCCCACAAGAGAAAAATCCTTTTCTGGCAAATTATTCTTGTACGAAAAGGATTCCTCTTCACGGAAATAGAAGGTCTGGTTAACCAATAGGAAAATCCTCTCTAACCAAAATCGTTTTGTATGAAGAAGAAACCTCTTGCCCCCCCGAGAAAAAAGTTTAAACGTATTTTCTATTTAAATAAAAAAAAATGTTACTTCTATTAATTTGATTTATTTTAACTTTTATTTTATTATTTATATTTTTTATGTATTTTATTTTATTATTTATATTTTTTATGTATTTTATTTTATTATTTATATTTTTTATGTATTTTATTTTATTATTTATATTTTTTATGTTTTTTATTTTATTATTTATATTTTTTATGTATTTTATTTTATTATTTATATTTTTTATGTATTTTATTTTATTTATATATTTTTTTATTTTAATAATTAATTAATATTGGTTAACTTCGTGAAAAAATCGAAGAAAAAATGTTTTCGAGGATAGTCTGGAAGTGTAGTGACTGGGAATCGAACCCTCGACCTTTGCATTGGGAAGCCAGTACCTTAACCACACGACTAACTAAGCTTCTGACGAGTAGTGTTAAAATAGGAAATATATATTTCAGAAAAATTGGATAATTTAAAAAAATTTATATCTCGACAATTGCTTAACTTGAAGAGATAATTCTTCTTTTAAAATCCAATTCTGTACTCATACTTTCCATAAGAATAACTAATAGTTGGTTGTATTGTAATTAATTATATGACTAATTATTTATAGTAATTACCCTTTTTCCTCTTGTGACAAAAGGAAAATCATTTTGTAGTAAAAACTTAATGAAGTTGGTTCTCATTTACTCATGTAACGAGATAAAGTTATTTTGCCTATAACGGATGCGATTTGCGGAAATAAAGAAAAGGGTTTTGATGCAAGAAAAATATAATCTTGAAGCACAAAATGAATTTTTTGCTTTAAGAATAATACGTTAGATTAAAAACGATAATCGTTTTACAGCAAGCGGATTTTCACAAAAAGATTTTCCTCTTGCTACTAATGGATCATTTTTCTGCGTGTAGTAGGAGATAGATTATACCCCCATTTATGTTTATACATTTTTTGTTAATTTTGCTTTAAAACAAGATGAAAAAACTTTTTTGGATTAAATTGGCCGAATTAACTACACATGACGAAGCATAGTCAAAACGCTCTTTTTACAATTTGGCTTAGTGTGAAGTCAATATCACTGATAGATAGGGCGCCTTCAATTTTTTTTCGTACAAGATTACTATATGTCTTTTGATGTTTAACAGTTTTTTCTAATTACGCTTGCAGAAATATACATAAAATTTTCTGCTTAAGTTGGCCAAATTGCCTAGAGTTAACTTATAAACAATCTCTCAAATATTTGGTAATGGCCATAAGTACATAAGACTTTATTATTATTGATTAAAGTGCAAAGTAATTAGTGTGACGAACGCTTGAAAGTAATTAGTATGCTGGTGAGATCCTTCACATTTAAAAACAAAAATTCATGATAAGCTATTACAACACTACGTATTTCGCGTACCATAATTTTGTAGCTTCATTCCACTAACTCTAAAAAAAAGACCAAACTGTACTCATTTTTAGCCAAGCAAAAACCTCACGGCCCTAAAATCCTTTCGACATTGACGGATGGTCTCAATCGACGAAAGCACGCAAAAAGTTTCGCGCATGGAAGCTCATACCATCGCACTTTTGCTCTCCTATATAAAGTTCTTCGATTAACGGCACACACATACGCAAAGTACTTTCTCGATACACGCATGACCTAAGCAAACAAACCGTCGTTTCACGACGTTTTTTGCCCCTTCGATACTGTGACTACACGATGCAGAAGAGCAAGACGTATGCGCATGTACGTCAAGATAAGCCTGTATATATGTACGCCGTACCGCTAACACTTTCCGTTTTCTTTTTTCGCATTCTCGCGTCTCATTTTCCCACGTTATTAAGTGGCCTATTCAATCGAGAGTGCGCAACCCTAAGATAAATATTGGTTTGCAAGCTTAGTTAGCTTAGCCTTACGGGTGATTCGTAGTTTCTCGTGTGCTCTCATTGGGAGTAAATAAAAACTTGACGAAAAGATTATGTTATCAATTTTATTACCAGTATAAATGACTACAAACGCAAATATCAAATTTACTTAAAAATTTTTAGGAACATAATATAACAAATTTACATCTTAATATATTTTAATTAATTAATGACTTCTGTTATTAGAAATAGGATTACAGACAAAGAGCATTTAAATCAAAGAAATTAATTATATATGCAATTGACAATCCGTAGAGAGAAAAATAATATACGTATTACACTAGATTTTTCATCAGAGGATTGCAGATTCTGCTTGTATTTGTGTTGACTATTTAAACATTTTAAAAATAAGTAACTTAATTACACCAATTTGATTACATACTTCTTGATAAAAATTTATTTCATCAATTCTTAAAATTACGATACAACTAAAACTTGCTGACTGCAGTAACTCTGAATGAACCATCGTCTATTTAAAGATTTCTCCGTGACGGCTCAACTTCCGTCGGACACGAGCGAGAGTAAACCACGGGGCAAAGAGTTCGTAAAGAGTGTTTACCTCGCGGCATGCGTGTACGTGCCGATCTGGAACGTGTCACGCAGGGAAGAAGTTTACAGTGGCGATCGACACCGACTTCGCCCCCCCCCCTCTCTCTCTCTCTCTCTCTCTCCTCTTTAAGAGAATCTTTTGAGAAAGTAGTGTATTTTATTGATACTCTTTGACGGCTTCGATGATGATGCTTGCATTTTTCTTTGTACTCATTGAGGTGTCTGTGACGGTGATTAAAAATGTATTTTTGGAATTAAATAAAAATTTTTCAATCTACCTGGATACAAGTTGCGGCACAATGAAATTAGTATGAATAAAGCGGATGGTGTTATTATGTACATAAAAAGTGATATCGTAGAATATACTGAAACTGTGGTGATAGATAAGTTCAGTATCATATATGCGGATATCCTTATAAATAATAATGAAACCATAAGAATCTCCGCAACCTATAGATCACATTCCATAAAAAAACCTGAGTATATTTACTCAATTAAAAAATACATTAATAGCAATATTAATATTAAGAACCATATGGTTATTGGTGATTTTAATATAGATATTATGGACTGTGATAACAATAGTCAGGAGTTTCTAAATAATTTTTATGAAAAAGAATATATACCATGTTTTCTAGGAATAACCAGGCCTGCAACTAGCAGCTGTAATGGAACGTGTATCGACAATATTTTTATAAAATCAAAGTCACTTATTCCAAAATCATATAAACTTTGCACTAATGAAATTAGTGACAATTACTCATTAATAGTTGCTCTTGGCAACGTAAACTTAAATAAACAAAATAATAGTGCAAAAAAAATATTGTTAACTATAAAAAGCTCTTTAATAAAGCCACATTAACAGACTGGAACTCTATATTGTCGATTCACGATCCAAATGAAGCAGCCTGCTCATTAATAAATAGGATTAAAAATTGTATAAATTGTGCTACAACTAGTAAAGTCATTAAAAGAAAAGATAGGGAGATGATACCAAGACAAAATTGGATCTCTTCTGCAATCATTACATCTTGTAAAAAAAAGAAACACTGTATAAATTATGGAAAATGAGTCCTAATTGTACTGAATTAAAGAATAATTATATGAATTACTCTAAATTATTATGTAAAGTAATAAAAGATGCTAAATTTAAATTTGAAAGAGATAAGATCGAAAAAAGTAGGAAAGATAATAAAAAACTGTGGGAAATAATTAATAATGCGCCGACGCCCCGCTTGCTCGTCTGTTACTTCGTTCCTTATACTCGCCAAGCAGGGCGCTGCCGCACCCTTTGATAAGTTAGGAAAAACAAAGAAATCGAGCAAGACAATTGATCATATATATATGTGAACAATAATAAAATTACAAATAAAGAAGACATAGCTAACTTTATGAACACTTATTTCTGTGAGGTTGGTACTAATTTAAGTAGGAATATTAATCAACAAAGAAATGTTTACATAAAACCAGTTGCAAGAAATGCAATGTCAATATTTATATTCCCTACTAGTATTGACGAAATAAGTAAAATTATTCAAGATCTTAAAGAAAAAGCAGGAGGTGTGGATGGTATAAATGCGAAATTTCTAAAAATAATTTCGCCATTTATCTTAACATCTCTTCAACATATTTTCAATATATCAATTGAACTGGCAATATGGCCAGAAACCTTAAAAAGTGCGGAAGTAGTGCCAATACACAAAGCAGGTGACAAAACTAATATTTCAAATTATAGACCTATATCTTTAATATCAAATATTGCAAAAATTTTTGAGAAAATAATATATGGTAGACTTTATGACTTTATTAAAAAATGTAAAATATTATCAAATTCACAATATGGCTTTATTAAAGGTAGAGGTACAACTGATGCACTCAACAAAATTACGGATATTATATTCAATCATCTAGATAACAGTAAACCATTAATAATCTCTTTTCTTGACCTAGCGAAAGCCTTCGACACTGTTAATCATAGAATTCTAATTGAAAAACTAGAAACTTATTGAATACGAGGAAAACCGCTTGATTTAATGACTAGCTATCTGTCTAATAGAAATCAAATAGTTAGATTAGAAGATAAAATAAGTACTGAAAAAAGAATAGAAACGGGAGTTCCACAAGGAACAATATTAGGACAACTTTTATTTATTATATACGTTAATGATGTATTGACAAATATGCAAAACGATTCAATCCTCTCCTACGCAGATGACACTATCATCATCTCTGGTGAAGATACGTGGTTTGATGCGCAGGAAAAAATGAACAAATCATTAGAAAATGTTGCAAATTGGTTAGCATTTAATAAACTTTCATTAAATACTAGTAAAACGGTCTATATGACAATTGGTAGTTATTGTGATAGTGTACCAAAAAACATTAAAATTGAAATACAGAAACAAGAAATAAAAAGAGTGACTAATTATAAGTACCTAGGAATAATTTTCGATTACAATATGAAATGGGATATGCATATTCAGTATATCATAAATAAAACCAAATATCTAATATTTATCTTTGCCAACATTAAAAATCTCTTGGACATTGAATCGCTAATAACAATATATTATGCCTTCTTTCACAGTTACATAAATTATGGAATAATAACATGGGGTGGGGCTTACAATAATAATATAATGCGATTACAAAATATACAAACAAGAATTTTGAAACTTATATACAAAAACTCTTTCGTAGAAAGAAGACCTCTAAACGTAAGGGAAGTGTTTGATTTGGAAGCACTAATGTATCACACTATGAAGAACTGAAAGAATTATATTTAAAAAGTACATCTAAAACTAGGAATAAGAGTATTCAGCAACCAAAAATAAATAAGTCTGTTAGTAAAAAAAGTAGTTTCATGGTAGCGCTGAAGACCTTTAACTGTCTTCCTAATGAATTAAAAAGTCTGACCTGTAATGGTAATTTTGGGAAATATAAAAAAAAGAAAAAACTAATTAATTATATACAAAAAACATAGATTATATAACTACTGTTTTGTTTGGGTGTTTATACTTTATTGGAAATCTATAATGTTAAAGTAATTTTAAGTTACTTTGTAAGCTTTTATTTTTTATATCCCAGCCCTTGTACAGGTAGTTATATCTACCTCTTAAGGATTGCGCTATATAATTTGTCTGGTTAAATAAATAAATAAATAAAAATAAATAAAATTACGATCGTAGACATTTTATTTCAGTTTGAAGATTTTTAATCCAGGATTGTGAAAAATGAATTTTTTACCTATGCTACATACATTTTACAAGGAGCACAATTGATTATATTTTTTTTACGACTAAAGCCCAACTACAAAATAAGATACATTTTTGGTACGTAGCAGCTACTGAGCGTGCAAACGAATGCCTAAAGTTGCATCATAGAGTATTTACAGTATACACAGCCTCACGCCTTATAATACGTTTAAATTCGCCAATAGTTCTAATATCATGTAAATTATATACTTATATTTGCATCTGAATACAAGAGGATATTTTTAATTTGTCCACACTTAGAGGATTAAAAAAATTTTAAAAAAAATTTGAAAATATAATATATACGAAAAAATTCGTGAACACTAGAAAAACGGTCTTGTGACACCGTTTTAGAAAAAAATCCATTTTTCTTATGGAAATTCAACATCGGAAAAATGGACTAAAAGTAGTCACTGATGATGAGCCAATAGTAAGCTTTTAAATGTGTCAACAAATATTCTACAAAAAAGCGATTAAAGTAGAAGAAAAGAGCTTTAATTTAAGCTAAAGATCGTAAAATCGGTCGGTTCTGCGCAAAGTTACGTGCATTTGAAAATCGCGAAAAATGACCAAAAACGATTGAATTACGTGGATTCGGGAAAAATCGCTCGCGAAGGTGTGCCTTCAATTTTTTTTTTTTAATTTTTTGAACCCTCTAAGTGTGGACAAATTAAAAATGTCCTTATATACGTGTTTTTTAACAAAAATTTTGTTTCTCACTGTTATAGTTTTTCTTTCACTGTTGACAATGTTACTAAAGTTTATTTCCGCTACGTTTCTTTATTTAGGATTAATTTAAGTATATCATAATTATTTGCAAAAATTATTGGAAAAGTAACTGTAATTTATTAATTTATAGGGTCATAAATAACATCCGCATCGAATTGAATTTAGAAGTATTTGTAAAAAAGTTTATATTATTCGGTTAAACGTATTCGATACGCACACATATAATATAATCATCGTGGTAAAATAAATCTTATCTTCGTCCGTTTGGTATTAATTTTCCCATTAGTTCAATTAATTATGTGTTCGTAAACGAATCAACCTATACTGAGAGAAAAAAAAAGTAAGAAAGCCTAAATGTCGGGCAAAAACTGCCTAAGTCGTCGAATAGGACAACTTAGGTTAGAATTGCCCAAGCACTTGTAGGGTAAAAATAGCCTGAGCGCGACGACCGCTAGAGGTCACGTGACCGCTGTTTATGTTGTTCCTGCTCGATTTTTCGGTAGAAACTGCTTGACTCTCCGGCAGTTTTAGCCTGAATCAAGTTAAGCGATTCCTGCCTGGCTCACTTAGGCGGTATTGGCTTTTTTTTCTCTCAGTGTAAAGAGATAAAATTGAAAAAGGCCCACAAATATTCCCACCATCACAAGCTGAATATACACACATCCGGATAGCCCCAGTCCAATAAAACCGTAAAAAAGCACTAGCCGCGTCAATACACCTCTTTCTCCGCTCGCCATCTCGCCTTTTTTTTAATCGCATCAAACCCGCGCGCCCACGTCAAATACCCGACAGTGAAGAAAAAAGCCAAGTCTCTCGAGGTCCATAATTTAGGTTGATATACTCTCACTGGTGCTGCTGCTGCTGCTGCTGCTGTGGCATCAGCGGCGTGGAGCATTCGAGGCGCAAATAGCCCGTGGTATTATATAGCGCCGACTTTCCCGCCCGCAAGCTCCGCCCCAGGCTTGCGCTCGATTTCCACGGGCTGGATTCGTCGGCTCTGCCGCGGCCATGATATCGGCGATGAGCCTCCGGTTGGCCCACCCTTCGTGCAGCGCTCCCATTTTGCGCGTTTTCGGGATAAGTATGCGCTGCTGGAGGCGCGCGGCTGCGTCTTTGTTAGCGCCATGCGGTGGCGGATGGCGGTTTTTGATTAAGTCGAAGAGGAGGCGCGGCGAGGTAGGTTGTTGGTTTTAGAAATTAATGAGGGAGTGAATTCATTCGTTTTGAATGTCAAACATAATGAATTTAGGTGGCTTTGAAGGATATAGTTGAGTGGAAGTGAAGAATGGAATTTCATTTGTCAGTGAGAGGTGATTGACTAATTTTGACGTATTGATAAAAGTGCTATCATTCTGTAAATGACAGATAATTTAGCAATTAAATTTTTACGAGTAGATTGATAAAAAATGAATGATTTCCGTAAAAACAAAAAAATCCATGTTGAACGCAGGAGCACTTGAAGTAACAACTGAATTAAGTACCAACATTGTTTGTTTTATTTAGAGTATTAGTGTCAAATTTCCGGGAAAATTATGGAGAACATTCATATTATTTTGTTGGTAGAGCTTTATTGTTTTCCGGAAAATTATTACGAGTTAGTTGTAGGCAATATCAAGTTCCCATTTCTTTTTTTATTTAAGCGTTTTTAGTAGGGCAAATAAGGTTCTGAAAAAATGTTATTTTGATTATAATTTTTGTTAAGTGATCTTATGAGTTATCTAATTATCCTTAATCATTTCTTTTCGAAGTAAGAATGTTTTAAAGTAAAATTAAGACATCAAAAATACAGGAATCTTTCTGTCCTTCAATGCAGTCAATCCGAACATTAGTTTTAATTTGTAGTGGCAGTAGGTTTTACTATGGATTTCATCTTAATATTAATATGTTTTTAATTTTAACGACAGCCATAAATAAAATCATGTGTCTACTTAAAGCTAAGAAATAAAGGAAAAGAGTCTGAAAATAAACTTATATTTATTTAGTTAATTCGTCAATTATTTACAATGATAAATCCACGATAAAAAGTTATAAATCAACAACACGCAAACGCCTACAGATTTGCCAAGAATATATATTTAATTTATTACCCTACTTATATTACCTTACGCAGAATAAGAATAGCGTTTTATTCAATTCAATAGTCAATTTAAACGATTTTGTTTATATATTCGTTGAAGATTCTAATGGCATTAATATTAATATTGATCAAGAACCCGATTAGGAAGTTAATTACTCTGATGTCTATTTTGCTTACCGAAAACTTGATATCTCTTCATCCTCAGTGCTGGCCCTGATTAAAATAAAAATAAAAATATTTCTCATTCAACTATTTCGTCAAAGCTTCGCAGAATTTGGAAAAGCACTATTAGGAGACATAGTCTAGGCGCCGACAATACATTTCGTGGCCAAATTTTGTCCCCGCCTGAACCAAAATTTTCTAGGCGTAATTTGGCCTTCTGAATCCGAATTTCTAGGGTTCCCGGCTGAAGTGGGAGAAAAAAGTTGTAACCAATTTAATTGTTTAAAAGGCCATATCTGAAATATCGCAGCGAGCTGAAACTTTTTTCAAAACTTTTTTTTTTTATTTAGAAACTTTTTTGTTCTTATACTTTTTTAGCTATGTCTGATAGCTTTAAAGATATCAACAATAAACGCCTTTTGGTACGCCTTTGCTATTTACTATACCACGCGCCGCCTCTCGTCTTTGCGCTTACTATTGTTACTAGATAAAATGAGTAGATCTTATGATTTGAAGTGTATAAATATATACTCCATCGCATAATTGCCAAAACAATGATCCATTCAACCATCAAAAATCACTAATTTGCATATTGTATACAAGCATTCAGGTGAACATTTTACTTGTCTGTACGAAAAAATATTTATACCACTCTAACCTCAAAATCACAACTTTGATATGATTTTTCGGCGCTCGTGGTATAAAATACCGTTCGAAACTAGTGCGTAAGTCGATTACTTAGGTGGTGTGACTTTTTCGCACTCGCTTCGCTCGTGCAAAAAGTCACACCAGCTAAATAATCGACTTCCCCACCCGTGTCGAAATGTACTATTAACGTTTTATTTCATTACTGATCCAAAAGGCGTTTCTCATTGATATCTTTAAAACTATCTGGCATAGCTAAAAAAGTGTAAGAACAAAAAAGTTTCTAAATAAAAAAACAAACGTTTTGAAAACAGTTTCAGCACGCTGCGATATTTCACTTCGGCGATACGGCCTTCTAAACAATTAAATTATTTATAACTTTTTTCTCTCACTTTTTTGGCCGAGAACCCTCGAAATTCGGATTCAGTAAGCCAAAATACGCTTAGAAAACTTTGGTTCAGGCGGGGACAAAATTTGGCCACGAAATGTATTGTCGGCGCCTAGACTAGCATGCATGTTAAGAAAATTTTTGAGGCAAGAATTATCTATATAATTAACTATATAATTATCTATATAATAGCTATGGTATCTCTTTCAGAATGTACCTATTATCATTTTGTACACGATCGGCATGTCAAAAATAGCCTCGTGTTGACTTTAGAAAAAGTCAAATATTTGTTAACTCTCAAGACCGTATTCATCATAACAGTCATAGCGCGTATAATCTTCCTGTAAGCAACACATTCTTTCAGTACGTACATATCTTTATTATTTATGTTATAATAAATAACTAGGAGCAATTCCGTTTCTCAGTTTTAATTGCAAAAAATTAATAATTAGCTTTTTTTCGAACTTTCGGGTAAAACTGGATAGCTTATTTTCTCTTTTCTTTTAATGTAATGATAAAATAAACTAATAATAGAAATTTAGTGCGCTGTTCATAGATTATACATATCAAATTAATTTGTTTTTTGGTAAATAAATGCGTAATATATTAGAAAGTCGTCCCGGCAAAGCTGGTTAGAAAAAAATATGGCTTCAGCGATTTATTTACAAAAAAACGTTAATTTATAATTATTAATAAAAGATTTCTTCATTAAATAATGTTTTTACATTTTCGTATTATTTCTAGAATGTCGAATAGCACTTAAAATTCATTTTGGAAAGAATAATGAAAGTATCCGGTTTTACCCCGACAATTTTTTTACGGAGTTAAATCGGATACTTTGGTAAATTTCTAATAACATTTTTTACAAATATTTTTTTGGCTAACCAAGTCGATTTTCAGTTACCTGAATATAAACTAAAAACAATTCTAGTGTTAAATATTGTTATTATTTTGTTACTATTTTTAATAAACAATTTCCAAAAAGTATCCGGGTTTGCCCCAGTCTCTCCTACTCTCTGGCGGGCTTGTCCGGAGAACGCAGGCGCATCTTTCCTCGACACAAAATGGTAAATAAATGAAGAGATATGTGGATCACACCACAAACTCTTAGTGCAAACTGGAATGATATACGCCCCATATTGATACATTTTTGTAGCGATTAAAAGCTGGCTATTAAGTGGGAGGTAAGATCGACATATAAGTTTATACACTATAGCGTTAATTTGGCGCGCTACGCGTGCCCTCTCTTCCCTGTTTCTCGATTTCTTTCGAGTTTCGAGATCGATTCGAGGTTTCGAGATACCTCGCAAAAACGCTCAAAACCGAACGAATATCGATCCCTCATTTTATATTAAGGAATGTACACTGTTAAAAATGTTCTGAAATTTAAGATAAATTCTGTAATAAAACTTCAAAATTTTTATTAAATTTCAATCAAATTTAACTGAAACTTCAAAAGTTTTATTAAATTTCAGTTAAATTTAACTGAATAAAACATCAAAATTTTTAACAGTGGGGATCATCGAAAAATCATCTGAATTTGTATTCTACCTGGGACTGATTGTGAGTACGATAAATTACCAAGCTTTTGTAAAACAACATTAGCTCTCTGACCAGTTTTTTGATTATTATATTGATACTAAGACTATATTTTACACTCTACTTTCTCTCACCATACTGATAAAAAAAAAAGAAATATTATCAAGAGAAACGCCCATTTATAACGAGAGATTGAGGCTCGTAGCGAAATGTAATAAATTATCAAAATTCCCGTTATTATTTAAAAATACCTAATTAAAAAATAAATTGTAAAGTTTTTTCTTACTAAGCCACGATTTTTCTTAAACTAACGCAAACAAATCATACCGTTATACAAACCGTCATTCATCAGTAACCGTATACAAAAGATAAACAGAGAGCGACACTAACCGATTTTTCACTCGGACGATATTTAAATGACCCAATATTCTCTCATAGGGCGCACATCTTTTTAACGCAAAATTTACGGACTCCCTCCCCCTCTCTCTCTCCCGCAGCCGCATTTCCTTTGCACGTGTGAGCGCCGGGGCCCCAATTTGTCGCGGAAGCGCGCGCGACACGATCGTCTGGAGTCATTCGACACACATAATACACTGCACACAGAGAGACAGAGTCTGTGACATGCGGGGCGTGCCGCGGGACACGGATTCTTTTGACTGGATCTTTCCGCCCCGCGGGCCTCTCTCTCTCTCTCTCTCTCTCTCTCTCTCTCTCTCTCTCTCTCTCTCTCTCTCTCTCTCTGCACTATATGTAGGGTCCGAAATTTGAGAGGGGTATCGCTGACTGGCGCCGATGTATTGCGCACGTGCAATTGAGCGGCAGCCTCGTCTCGACGCAGCCTTGGCGCTGGTCAACTCGATGTCGGTGGGGGTGTGTGCGTGTCTCGAGAGTCTTGTCTGGTTTACGCGCCTTGATTTTTATGAGCGCGCGTACGAGGAATCACGTGGACGGAATGTTATGGTTTTCACTTTTTTAAGGTAGGGGTTGAAGGCTGTTGAGGGGAAAGCGGAAGTCACGGGGTTGCACGTGTTGGCGGATGTTGCGTTTTTGCTACTCGGGCGGAAAGCTATATAGGTAGCGGGATTCGGATTTTGAGAGGTTTCCTTTCGTTTATTATTTTGAGGAATATGCGAATTTATATAGAGATTTCAATATTCATGAGTTTGAGAAGTGATGGATGATAAGTTAGTTTTGTTAAAGAGCCTTAAAAATGAAACGTTATTACTGGTTGAATTACTTTTTTGTATAATAGCATAGGGTTCTCCTCTCTTAAAAAAAACGATGGCTGGATGTTGTGAAGCACTTAAAGATTGATTTTGATTGATCTGTAAGGAATAGACGTGAAAATTCGCTACTTCCGCGACATTTGAATTTTTTTAATTGAATTTTTATTCTTAACTATTTAAAACTAAACAATTAAATCAAATTAGAATAAAAAGATTAATGTTTTCATGCTATAAAAAGTATAATTAAAATGAAATCATAATGAAAAATTATATATTCATAATCTCAAAAACAAAACAGTACGCGCGTAGCGCGTTTGGATTTTGCTAATAAATTAAAAAATGTGTAAAAAGGCACAAAACTACGGAATATATTTCGTCCTAAAACAATAGACGTCATAGAATATCATTACTAATTGAATTAATTCTTTGTCTTACATTGCTGCAATATAAAATTTGCAAAAATTGGTTTTTGGCTGAAAATATTGGTTTCACAAGAAACTAAATTGGATGAAATGCCGTTTGAGCATGTTGGCTAATATATTGGTTAAATCCTTAAATCGGTCACTCTAATCGAAAATAATCTTTTTTTAAGTTTCGTAACCACAATCAAGAGATGTTTATGTAAATATATTTTTTTTTCAATACGTGCATGAAATAAGCCTTTTTCCATGATTGTAAGTTGAGTAGAAAATCGCGCGTGCTTTGAAAAAGCGAAGTTTCGAAAATATTTATTAACTATGTTGTCCATGATTAGAAACGCCTAATCACCTACTCAATTTTCATACATAAAAAAGGCCCTATATATCATGCTCTCGTTAAAGAATATAACGTGTAACACGCGAAGAAAAGCTTATTTTCTCCCCTTGTTGTACAATGTACTATATAACCGTCGTGGTATGTATATTTATTACTAAAAAAGTGTAGAACGTGCTAAAAGTACACTGAGAGAAGAATATGTTTATATTTAATTTATGGTATTTTAATTATTAACATGTAACTATTAACATATATATTTGAATACTTACAATACCATGTTAAACATAAACATTTTGAGAAAAAATTTTTCTCAGTGTAATAGCTTTGCAAGAATCTAATAGTAGAAGGGGCTGTATTAATTCATGCATCACACTTACAAGGAGAGGGTTTGAGCGGGCATTGGAGAGTTGATTTCTGGTACCTAAAAATGAAGCACAATGCTCACATTTCCGTCAAATGGGCTCTTTTTCTTGAGATATGGGCAATTTAATCTCAAATATCGATATTTCGTTAAAAAATGATGTCTCTTCTATTGAGTGTCACATTGCAAATATTTATCTCTCTAAATTCGAATAAGTGAAATTCACTTCAAATAAGTGAATATTCACTTATTATAAGTACATAGTCGTCCACTTATTCGATAAGTGCACGACTATTTACTTATTATAAGTGAATATTCACTTTTTCGAATTTAGAGAGTAAGATACGAAAACGAGAAAAAGAATTATAAAAGTAGACAGTAACCGCTCAATTTTAAGCCCTGATTCATTAAAAAATATTGATCTTCCAGGAAGTTACAAGCAATCAAAGATAGGGTACGAAAATGGTTAAAAATACGATCCGTTTAATCGATTAAAATCAAGACAAATTTTTAACCATTTTCGTACCCTATCTTTGATTGCTTGTAACTTACTGGAAGATCAATATTTTTTAATGAATCAGGGCTTAAATTTTAGCTTTTACTGTCTACTTTCATAATTTTTCTTCCTCGTGTTCGTATCTTAAATACTTGCAATGTGACAGTCAATAGAAGAGACACCATTTTTTAACGAAATAGACGATATTTGAGATTAAATTGCCCATATCTCAAGAAAAAGGGTCCATTTGACGGAAATGTGAGCACTGGGCTTAATTTTTAGGTACCGGTAATCGACTCTCCAATGCCCGCTAAAATCCGTTTCCCGCAGCTGAAACCCTCTCCTTGTTAGATTGGTTATTAGTATTGATCCAAATGATTTCGAATATTATCAATTACCTATTTGTTAATTAACCTTTTTAATGAGGTATTCAGGTGGCTCATGCGGGCTAGTAAACCTAAAGCTATGAAAATTTTTTACGAAGATTTAGTTACACATTCCAATCTGAAAACTGACATGACAGGAAAAAGGGTTCTTAAAATAGCGAAAAAAATTTTGTTAGAAAATTTTCAATATCGCAAAAGTAGAATTTGTCCACTAAAAAGAAATTCAATAAGTATTTATAATCTTTTTTGTTTTTCATTCAATTTTAATTTTCAATTGTTCAATTTCAGGGGGCGGTATCGATATAAAATTGGAAAATTTTCAAAACCTGCAAAGTTACGTGCAATTGTTTATAAAATTCAGTGACAATTCTAAAAACAATTGCATATAACTTTGCAGATTTTGAAAATTTTCCAATTTTATATCGGTACCTCCCCCTGAAATTGAACAAGGAAGAAAATGAGACCTTGCAAATTAAAATTGAATGAAAAACAAAAAAGATTATAAATACTTATTTAATTTCTTTTTAGTGGACAAATTCTACTTTTGCAATATTGAAAATTTTCTAACAAAATTTTTTACAGCACTGTGTGACCTAAATCCGCACTTAAGTTACGGCTAGCTGTGACTTAAGTAGTCCATTATTACACTGTGAAATAATGAATTTACTTAAGTCACAGGTACGTAATTAACGCCAATTATCTACCAAAACTATTCAAATATACGATTTTACATATAAGAATGAACAGGAAAAGAAGTAAAACTTCGTTAATAGTTGACAAACGACAAGGAATAAATAAAAATGATGATAATAAGGCTTGTCTATATTATAGGTTAGTTTCATCTGCTATGGGATAGCAGACCGTGCGCTTTTTAAATATTCAATATTAAACTGTATGGATTTTAGTTTTAAAAGTCTTTCTCTTTAATGATATAACGTATACAAATCTTTCACTTTCATAAACTTCAACTTATTGTTAAAGATACAAATCAAATTGCCAAGAATCTAGTTTTATGATTTTTTTATGTATATATTCAATATTCTAGATTCAATAATAACCATATTCTATATCAGGTATTCTATTATTTAAATAACGTTTTATTAATTTTTTTCAGGGCGGGGGGGCTGCCCCCCCCCCTTCCGCCCCACACTTCTCCCACCCCACTTCTAAGTTCCAACTATCATTATAAATAAGCACAAATAAATAAAATAAGAATATGGCGGATTTATGTCACACGAGCTATAAAATAGTATACGATACTCGTGACTTAAGTGGCTCATTATTACACGGCGTTTAGCCTCGCTGCGCTCGGGCGCTAACCTCACGCCGTGCAATAATGGGCCACTTAAGTCACACGTATCGTAATATACTATTTCGTTATTTTAAGAACTCTTTTTCCTGTCATATCAGTTTTCAGATTAGAATGTGTAAGTGAATCTTCGTAAAAAAATTTCATAGCTTTAGGTCTATTAGTCCGCATGACCCACCTTAAAAAGATGCAGTTAAGGGACAAAATATTTACGATCAATTTAGCTTATTTATTTATCTTTAAAAATTGTACTTGTTTTCAATTATACATGATTATTGGAAGTTGAAAAAAGTTTGATTAAATCTTTTCAGACGCTAAAAAAATCATATATTAAAATAATGTATCGTTAAAGTTATGCACTAAAGTGCAATGTTTCAAAGTAAATCTTGAATCGTTTATCGCTGTCAATTCGCTTCATTCGTTGTTATGTCTACATCATATGTACATTAAACAAGAAGTGCATATCAATCATGCCGACGATGGTTATGTTGTGAAATGCCACAATCTATTGCCTTCTTAGGATCTAAATTTAAATTACTTTTTATAAAGTATAAAAAATAATATTTGAGTAATTTGACAGTACTAAATATAAACAAAATGACCTAAAAGTTATACCTGAATCTTTATTAAAAGTATTTATAAATTTTAGCAGGTTGTTTGGTTTTATGTAAATATAGTCATTTTCTAAATTAACGCATAAAAAATTTTATCTTATAAACTATCAACCGATGTGCAGTAATTATCAAATTATATATACTATTAAAAAAAACATCTTTTTATTTAGAGAGAACTAAGAGCAGTGAGAGAGCGAAAGGAAATGAAGACGCGGTACAAAGAGATCAACGAACGGCGGCGTCGAAAGCACAATAAATATTTGGCTTTTAATGTATCGAGCCAGATCGAAACGGACGATGAGAGAGCTGCTGGAAAAATAATTAAGAGGGACTGCCTCAAAATAAATTCCCTGCTCCAAAATTAACCGAGCCTTTTTCTTTTCGTATACAATTTAGAAATAATTATTTATTATAGGAGTAGATTAATGCATAGGGAAAGTATACGATCATTAAGTTGTCTTAAAAATAGGGAAAAAATCATTAAAAATTCTTGCCTGTGGAAAGATTAGCTAGCAAATGAATATATTAAATAAACCTCTAAGTTCGATAAATAAATAATATTGTCTAAAACGAACATTCGTGTAGATCTCAAAGAAAAGTAATTATAGGACCGAAGTTTCACTGAAAGACTTTCTTTTTCTGTTCATTCATAGACACTAAGCTGGGAAACCTCCGGGATTATTTTTTTAAATCGAGGCACTTACGACTGCACTTGAGAGTAAAACGTGTAGCTACTGATTTGGAGAACTTTAGGGGAAATATGAGTCAAGAGGCTTTAGTGTTTTACTTATGACGAGCTCTTGACTCTAGGAAAAGGAGAGAATCGGGAAAGTAGACGTACTTTTTTGGTATTTCAAAAATGCTGCATAAAGAATTGTGAAGTGTTCTTCAAAAGTACCTCAATTGAATGATAATTCCAAGATTCTTTTTGTTGAAACAACGTTCGTGAAGGATTTTAGGATATAGAAGGACCATGGGATACAAGAAAATCAAGAAACAACACGATTATTTTTCAATGAACATTATTTTATTTTATATTACTATATATACTAATAAAATATAAATTACTCTTTATACAAAATTTTACAGATATGTAGTATTCGTTGATCGTTTTGTTTTGTTTTTTTTTTGTTTGTTTTTTTTTTCAGAAAACTAGTTAAACTCATGCAAACTTCGAGAAATTAAGTACATCCCTTTTATATGCTTTGTTTGCTCTTTGGTTGTCGCATGGCACGATACTATATGTAGCGTCCTAACAAAAAAAGTGTTGTTTCTATTTACAATAACTCGCTTTCGCTCGGGACAAATGTGAGCTCCGCGCAGTGCACTCGGCTATTTACAAAGACAGATTCGTCGATCGGCTACAGCTATAAATTACGCGATTATTTTTAGCATCGTCGCATCTTTGGCAATTCGTGATTACTTTGGTCGAGTAGATATGATTCCGTATATTCCTCATTGGATCGGGCCCGTCGGCGGTTCCTGCTTCAGTTCGAGGGCCCACATATGCTGAGGCCATCCCGTGCGGCCCTTCGATTTTGTCGTCTCCTCGTGCATGCCCATCATGTGCATCGCAGCATCGCTCTGTAACGCAAACGAAATGTCTTGTTATAGTTTGTCTACCCCGATGGACGAATTAACGGAAAATTTTTACGGAAGATTGGTTTTTGAATGTTGCGGTCTGCGAGTGATAATAATTTTACCGTCGGAAGAATGCTCCTACAGATTACTAATTTCGAAAATTAATTGAACATTTTCTGAACTCATTATGAATCAAATATATGCGTTTTAATTAATTTTTGGCAACAACACTGTGAAATCTTTAGTTTGTCCGAAATTTTCAATTTTAACCAACATCACTACACACGCCAAAATTCAACTCGATTAACCTGTTACCCAAAACACAAAGAGAATAAACGTACCAGTCCGCCGTGCGCCTTGTTCCTCCTGCCACTGGACAGAATCTCCGCGCGGAAGGTCTGTGGCTCCTCGCCCTCGTCGCTGTCGAGCACCGCCATAAGATATCCAATGTAACTCGCGGCCAGCCTCAGCGTCTTGATCTTGGACAATTTCGTGTCGGCGGGCACGTTGGGAATGCAGTCCCTGAGGTCGGCGAAGGCGTTGTTGATGCTCTGCGTGCGTCGTCTCTCCTTCTTGTTGGCGGTGTTGCGCCTCTTGGGCCGGACCACGAGGCCGACGGTCTCGCCTAAGCACCTCACGTGTTGCTGCAGCATCGACGTAGGGCTCTGCAAGCTGCTGTACAGCCCCGTCGTCATCGTCGTCGTCGTCGTCGCGCTGTTATCGATCCTCAGTGGATCTTCCAGGTGGTTGTCGTTGTCGTTGTTAGGCGAGGACAGCTGCTGCTGCTGATGATGCTGGAGCTGGGGTTGCTGCTGGTAGACCAGGCTCGAGTAATGGTGGTGGTGGTGCTCGTGAGCTTGTTGAGCGAGGTAGGAGGGCTGGGAGTATTGTTGTTGAAGAGGCGAGTAGCAGCTGGGCTCCTGGACGCCGATCTCTTCGATGAGGGGCGGGGTCGAGGCCGCGGGGCTACCCGCGCCTGAACTGCCGCCCGACGTGCCCGAGTCCGCGCCCCAGTACGGCGATTGGCTGTCCGCGTCAGGCATTCCTGGAAGAGATACGAGGTCGGCGGTTTTAATTGTGAAAGTGGAGTTGCGCGGTTTTGATCTGGGGAATCGGAGGATTAGGAAAAATTATTTGATGAAGCGTTTAGTGGTTGTTCGAGTTTGTTCGATTCAGATTGTATACGCGAAATGGAATTGGATTGTATGGGAATGTAAAACGATAGGGGGTTACTTTGCTGCATTTATCGAGTAATTAACATTTGTAGAAAGTAGAAACTACACAATAATTAAATATGCAAACATTTTTCATGTTAAATGTTGAGGAATTAATGTGATAAAGATTTTTAATGTGGACAAAACTTTTGTCAAATTGTTTTTGATTATGCATTATCAAATCAAAATCCCAGTTAAATGATTTTTGCGCATTAAACTTTTGTCCTATAAATTTACGCTTTTATAATATTGTTCTTGCAACACTATTCTAAAAATAGCGTAGCTTCAAACTTTAACTTGTTTATAGTGTACGTAAATAAATATAACTCTTCGAGAAGAGATAAAAATAAGTACGAATTAACGGCTCGAACAAGGCCAAACAAACGTCTAATTTGGTTTGCTTTCTGAATCGAATAACGAAGAAAAATCCACATACATGTACGTAGCTTCTAAAAAAAAAAAAAAATAAAAAAATATATAAAAAGGTTTTTAACTAACCATAGGGTAACTGCGTAACGTAGTTGTACGGCTGATGCCATTGCGGATAGTAATCGGCCTGCGCCTCGTATCCACCAATCATGATGCCGATTTTGCCAATAAAACAAAGAGAGAGAGGAAACAAAAACGAGATTCACTTTTTCCCCGACACCGCGCACTTTGCACAAAACTTCAGCCTCTTCTGCACCAGGAAACGTCAAACTCCAACTCGAACTCTTTCCGTCACTTTGTGTACCGCGCGCAACTTACTAATCTGTCTCTTTCTCTAGAGTGACGCGTGCGCGCTCGATGCCGCTCGGTGCGAGTGTGCGGAGGACGGTTCAGCTCTCTTCTTCTTGATGTCGCGCGTGTGCGGGTGGGCGAGGCAAGCCCTGCCCCTCGCATGGGCGTGGCTTGTGTATGTGACTGCGAGGCGCCCTCGACGATTCAATTAGTGAATTGGAGGGATGCTGGAGCGCGGAGGGATCATGTAATAAATTTATTAATAAGTGATGGAGTGCGGGAGAGGGAGAAATCGCTGGACCGCGGATGATTTAGGTGAGATAGGTGGTACGCCTAGGCCACGATCGGTAAGGGGGGAGAACAGGGATGTTGCTGGGTAGGAGATTGTTTGTGGCTTTTTACTGGGTTGGGAGTGAGATTGTTTCTTTGGAATACTTGTTATATATAGTTAAAGAAGCTGTTTGTTTGCGTTGCTGAGTATTGGATTATGGGAGTAGTTAAATAAATATTAACAGCAACTTGTTCAATTTAACTCTCGGGTATTTAAGTGTGCAGCGCAAGGAGGAAGTTATGATTCGGGGCACACATACATCTTTGATAGTCTTTCTTTATTTAAGTTACATTTATGTTTATGGGACTTTTCTCTGAACTTTGATTCATTTTTGCTTGTACAATAACGTTCTATGATTTCTTTATTCAGTCACGTATACGTACACACACATATACATATACATAGAAATCCAACACTGAGAAATCAAGTCTTGCAGTGGTCATTCGTTTGGTTTTGGTGTAATTTTTAAAAGAATTTTTTGTATTCCTTGTAGCTTCGTATGATAAGAGAAGCTTAAAATTTATTTTGTTACAAATAAGGTGATAAGCATAAATAAATGCAAGTTTTTGTTACTTTTTGTCGATATTCCGGACGGCGACAACGACGACCACAGCAACGAGAGGTAGAGTACTCATGTCTGACGAGCTTTCCGCCTTGGAAACGATGCGCTCTCTGATACATATTTGCCGGATTTTCGCGGAAACTTACTGACGGCCAACGGCTGAAATGTGGGAGAGACTTTGGAAATTTGGTATTTAAAAAATATTAGAAACTGCGTAATCGTAAATAGGTTTTGAAATCGTTTGGAAAAACTAGGAGACTTTATTTCTTTCTGCAAAAATGTAAAAACTCTTGTTGCAGCGAAACTATAAAAACTTATGTTTATTATTTTCTTTTCGGAAAATTAAAGCCAAAACAAGGAAATATTAACGTGAATCATTTGTAATTTAATTACAGATTATGAAATAATTAATTATTTTATTGTCTCTGGTCTCGTGGTATAGCGCGTAATTTTTAATTTGCAAAAATACATCCACCCGCTATTAGTACCAAAATTATGGAAAAGCGACTAGAGAAATAATATATCTCTCAAAATCGAATTTTACGTAGCTCTTAATTTTCGTGCAGTATGTTTTTCGTTGTAAAAACGTTGGATGTATTTTTGCAATTTCAAATTACGCGCCACGCCGCCTGTGCGTATCCATCGGACCCCAGACAATACAATAATTATTTATAATAAAACAATTGGGAATTTTACGTAAAAGTAACATATTTTCATAATCCGCAGTTAAATTTCAAACGATTCACGTTAATATTTTCTTATGTTGGTTTTAATTTTCCAAAAAAAAAAAAAATAAGTTTTCATAGTTTCGCTGCAAGACTAGTTTTTAATTTTTTTCAGAAAGAGATAAAGCCTCATATTTTTTTCAAAGCAATTGTAAAACCTGCTTACGATTACGTAGTTTATAATATTTTTTTAATAGCAAATTTGCAAAGTCTCTCCCACAGTTCCCCGAGCTAGAGTTAGGTAGTTTTCGATACTCCGTCCCTCACTCTATGCCGTTTATTCCTTCCTCTTGTCAACTGTGTGGTTTCTATATAGTTTATATATTATTTATATTAGAACCATTTATTTAAAAAGTCTTTATAAAAATTTGATATGGCCATCCGTGTCAAAAAACATGTCTGGCGACAATCTAGGGATAGTCTGGTAGCGATTTGGCAAAAGTCTGGTAAAACCAGAGTTTAAAAAATGGTTTCAAGCTGAACATTACCAAAAAGAAACAAAAGTGGCCGTGACCAGACTTTTGCCAAACTTCCTCCAGATCGCTACCAGACTTTTGCCAGACTAGACTTTTTTTTACATGGGTCGATCATTATATATAATTTTTATAGAAATTTTATAAAATTGTTTATGAATGTTTGTCAGCGTTGATCTGAAGTTAATAAAATTTCGAACGTTAACGAAACAGTAAACAATGTGAAAAATCGTCGATTTAAACGTAGCCCTACTGGAAAAACTCACTATTTTTTAATAATCAGGTAAGCCAAATGTCTTTAAGTAAGTATTTCGTAAACTTTTACATAAATTATATGATTACTAGAATTATGAAATTTATTCTTTAACCAAATTCCAAATCTATGATCATTACTTCAATCTTATTCAAGAGTGAAGTTGCAAATGAAATATATTCAATATTAAAACGAATTTTAAGAAATGATTTTTAAAATTACCAGTAAATATTTATATTTGAGAATGTAATTAATATGTATGCACTTATACGTATATTTATATTTATTGTATTTATTTATTTATATATACGTAATTTTGGATTATTCGTCTAATGTCTACTTGGCCCAGCAAGTGTGGTCTATGCTTATATCTCTGCTTTGTACAAAGGGACTGAGGAATTGACGCATTGGCTCATCACGCAGTGACCAAGTTATATTTTAGGTATTTACAACACATTTCATAGAGAAGAAACGCCGAAAGCATATTAAAGTTACCTATACAATACTTTGGCAAAAGTGAAAAATTATCTAGATCGTCCAAGATTTATAGGTTTGTAACGCTCATCCAAGTTCTTATACTAATCTTATAATAAAAAAAACTTATATAATTTCGTTTGCGTCTTTCGAAAGACTTATGCAACTTGGGTTACGTCATTTACTTTGTAGCTTTAAACATGTAATTTCGGATAAGAAAAAAATGATAATGATGCACGCATAAATTATACTTGCTTACGTATATAATATAAGAACAAATTTTTAGTCCGCACTATGCATTTCATGTAAAAACAAAATCAATTTCGTATCGATAGCACAAGAAAAAAAAAATCAACAGATCGACAGGGAGGTTTTCCCAAAACACTCGAAAGTCCCTCCCGATCAGCGTCATCATCGAGCACCGAGCGCTTTGTAGGACCTGCTCATCTCTTGTACACTCCCGACCGCGAGTTCGGCGCGCAGCCGAGAAAGCTCCCTCGTCGTCCCTTTTGAAGTGCGCCGCTTCTGCCGCGGCGCGTCTCGGCTTTTCCTGGGCATTATTAGCGTGATTACCGGGCGATGCAGGAGTGCGTAGGCGGCATTCTGGATTGCGTCGCTGCTCTTTTCACCCCTCACGTGGTGTCTGGCATGCGGCGGCGGCGGCGGCGGCTTACTCCCCTGTGACTACTTTCGCTCTCTGTCTCTTTTCGATGCGCGGCGAAGAGAAAGGGAGTTTTATCGCGATTATTGCTTTAATAGATATAGTGGAGCGGGTGCGACGTATCCAGCCGAGTGACTTTATCTCGCGCTTTTACGCGCGGTATGATATGGGATGCTACAGCGGCTCTGTTTTGGAAAAATTGTAAGGGAGGGGAAGGGAAATAAGTTTTTTGTTTTCCTTCATTCTTAGGTTTTTTTTGTTGTTGAATGCGCGGTTCGGGTCTATTTATCTTATTGTTTATTTAATAGATAAATTATCATGTTGAATGTGGTATAACCCATAAATACTATAGTTATATTGTAATAGTATAATTGAAGGGCCGGATGCAATAACTCGTTTAGCGCTCTATAATGCAGTTTTCGGTTTTTAATTTTTATCTTCAAAACAAAGACGAATAAAAAAATCCTTTCGAGGAAAAATTCGTTTCTGCATTCCCTACATAACATTTTTGAAAAATTAATTTGACATTTATTGTTTTTCTAGATTCAGTATTGGTCTGTTGGAGTAATGAAATTTGTTAAGAAAACAATGTTTTTTCCGCTTATTATAAGGAAACTGACACGCATGTTCAATTATGTATTTACTAACATTCTAGTTTTTTCTTATCTTTTACAGTTTTCATTTCTGACTGATTATTTCAGCCATTCTATGTATATACTCTGAATATGATACCATTAAAGTTATTAATGAACACCAAAAAATTGATTTAGAATAGCGAAAAATACAACGAAAAGTTTGCTTCATTCATTTTTGTTTCAGAAAGTTTGTTTCATTCATTTTTGTTTCGGAAAGTTTGTTTCATTCATTTTTAGAAAAGCTTCTGTAATGAAACAAGCTTCAAAGCTTTTTGATGTTTAGGAAAAGCTTTTAAAACATTGCAGAAAGGTTCAAGTTTGGAATAGTCTCATTGCATTGTCTTATTACTTTTTACATAAACTTTTCTCAAACGAAAATCTTTTCACGCGGATTTGTAAATTATATCGACCATCCCTTTTACTATGTATTCAATTATTTTAGATTGGCAGCTTAAATTAATAAAGTTCAACCTGTTACAATGTTGACACGTAATTTCTTCATAATTATAAATTGATGGTGTTTGTTTGATATTACTTATAGTTATATATCATTTACATTATACACTTTGTGATTTTGGCTATAATTTTTCTGACCCAACCCTGGTAGAAAATGAACCATATTTCATATAGCTAACGTGTTAATTAAATGGAAGCATTTTTAGCAAAAATCATGATACAAAAATAATATAATTCATCTAAAAGTTCTACTATATTACTTAAAATACATATTTTATGAAGTATAAATGTCATATCATAATTTATTTCGGATGGGTACATAATTATGAAATACAAGCAATGTTCGTTCGAAAAATAGCTAGCTTCTGGTTAACATCTCTACCAGGGAATCAATTGTGTTTTTCAAACGAATAAACGGCTAGCAAAATAAATGCGAAGGTTTTTCGAATCGATAGTTACGAATCTTTCACCAAACAGAAAAGTTAAAATACTAAAAAATTGCTTTAACGATATGTATATATAGGTGATTCGTAATTTTTTGCCGGAAAAATTGAACTCTGACGAAATATCTCGCCAATTGGCACAGAGGAATTAATAATTTTACTGTTTGCTATTTCGGTGATGATTGAATATGAGTATAGGTATCTTTTAACTTCAAAACCTGTATAAAATTTATCGGTCCCAGAAATAATTGTTCATAAAAGTGTGACAAGTCTATCAAGATATGGTTCACTAAAAAATTTGTTCACACACTTCATAGGTACATCTAACAACATACGCAAAATTGAAACCCCATATCACAAGAAACAAGAGCCCCTGAACCTCCTATTTACATCAACCATCTCTTTCTGCGACTCCGCCCAAGCTCCACCGGTATTATCACGACAGAAGCACCACGACCACATCAAAGGGCCCGCTCACGCGTATTAGAGCATATAGTCATCATAAGTGCGCTTCTTCATTCACCAGCTCGCGGGCTCTTTTTTTTCTCGTCTTCCGCGCCGACCCACGATAAGGCCGGTCCTCCGTCGAGGACATTTGTCAAAGGGCCGTAGACAAATTGGTGTTCTGCGGGATCGGGGGAAAACAAAGTCGGCTGCGTGTGTATTTTGGAAATCGAGCAGCGGCGCATTAGAATCGATGAAACAGGTCTGGTTTGTCTCTGGCGCGATGCAGGCGCACGGCGCGCGTGCGCTACAGTGCGATGGTGGCGGTATATGTAATAATTATTCGGGGAGTTTTTATCGGCGGATATCTCACCTTATCGCGGGGCCTGGTTGCCGTGAATTGCTCTGCTTTGAAGGTCTCTATTGCGGTGCTTTTTTTTTGTAAAAGTCAATTTGTGGGAAATTAAGCTTTTATAGTATAAAATGAGTTGCACCAAAAGAAGGTAATGTGAAATACCGACATAATTTTGAAATGTCTACATCTTTTGCAAATATTAATAGAATCACTAAAAAAATTTTTGACTATAGTATTTACATAAACGGAGCACCTGACGTTGTTGTTTTTCCAAAAACCTACTCAGAACTTATTTAATTAAATAGAAACCTCAATGCCGGTAAGTAGGAATCTTTATTTTTAGAATTTGGATCTACTTTTGAAACGGGCGTATCTCATGAAAATGCTGATAGAATCACTAAAAATAAATATTTCGTGGTTATGCGATCTCGTTTTAATCTATTTTATGGATATGAATATATAGTGGAAGAAGCGGTAGATTCAGGCCAATCAACTAACCACTTCTTCTATCTATTTTTTTGGTCATTTGAGAAGTGCTTTTTCAAAACTGGCTAGATTCATAGATTCTTAAATTTTGATCAAATTGGACGTTGTACCGGTTAAATATAGTTTTAAATGAACTTTGGCAATTATAATATTAATTTTCAATGATGTACGGTACATGTCATGCTCAAATAATTAAATCCATTTTCTTATAGGTCAAATTTATTCTCGATTAGAACCGTAACCAATTTAATGATTAAATTTCGAATTTATAAACATTTAATTATTATCATAATTAAAATCTTGAATAAATCGATTAATTTTAACGGATCCGAAAAATATATTGGCCATCTCAACCAATCGAACAGTTTGAGAGGGGTGCATAGGCAAATCCATAATACCTTTAACTATTGTGCGATTTAGCAACTTTTTTAGACAGTTTTGTACATCCCTAGGCTGCGGCCTGCGTGGCACACTAATATGGATGACAGGACTAATTTTCTACGTAAAAATGAAAGATTTTGCACCCTGTCTCATTTATGTGCTTCGCAGGCCATGCTAATAGCAGCAATAACAAATTTTAAAAAAGTATATTACACAATAGTTAAAGATATTATGGATTTTCTCATATACTTTTAAGTTTACTATAATTAGTAAGAAAAAAGCCAATAATTTCGACCTAATTAATAATTTTATTTAAAAAGTTAGAATAAGTAGACAACATAGTTTAATATAATAAACATGTTCGTAAGGATTGCAAAGCAAATTCTGTAATTGATTGGTCTCTTAAACCATTTATCCTAAATCAAATGATTTGATGTACTATTTATAACCTTATGCATGTAATTATATTTTGTTAATCTTACAAATCCTTTTTCCGCCTAGAAAACATTGAAAATCACTTTTCAAAAAGTGGAATTATTTGAGTTTCAAAAAACATTCTTTATCTCTAATATATAAGTTTCACAAGTATAAATTGCTCTTATTTCTTGAGGGCCTAAGTACACGGAAAATCCGCTGTTAAGGATTAAAAAAAAAATTTATAAAGATGATTTAACGTCACGTATCTCGGAATATAATTATGGATCAATATTTCTGCCTAACGAATTCATCCGAGTGACGTAGAAATACTACCTTTCTCATGCAAGAGATGTAACCTGTTTTTAAAAAATTACGTTTTTTGTAACAAACCCAATAATTATTACAGCTATCGGTACACTGACAGAAAAACTCAAGCAAAAATTCCTATGTTGCTCTCGGAATCGTCCCACAACTGGTCGAAACCCAAATATTTACCACGATTTGTCATAACTAGTACAGTTTTACGGAAGAAACATTACCAGTCGTAGTTGAAAAGTACTATAGAACATAGCAATTTCCCCGATACAGAAAAATTCATCTTTCAATCAGCGAGAAAATAGTGTTTTTTGTAACAGATTTTACCATGCAACGTGGCAAAAATGAAAATATTCGGCCTACGTTTCTGGTCGTTTACGCTAGTGGCGCCGCCATAGGTGAGAGATGAAACAACGGCACAGCGCGACGTGACCACGTGACGCCGCGACTCGTGACAAAGCGCGATTCCCGGACGCCCGGACGACCTGACCCCGGCTCTCATCGAGTAGCGTGTAGCCACCAGCTAAGTCGCGAGTTGCACCCAGGAAACCATATCAGGTAAGTATTTATTGTTATTTATTAATAAAGTATTAAGTTATTCGAAGAAAGTATCAAAACCTATACATTCTACTCAATGTATTCGTAGCTGAGACATTCGCGATCAAGCATAACCTAAATCGCTTCATGAAAATTATGTACCCGCTTGTACATAGTAAACCATCGGAACTAGCCATTGTTTTGTTACGTTTTATTGCATTTTCTAAGATTTGGGATATTTCCTATTAAATAATTTTCTGTTAAATATTCTTTTAAAACCGTAACTGAAATCTTTCACATACACATAGTTGACGTGTTCGCTAGTAATCATTGCACAAGATTTCCTATAATTTAACCAACAAAAAATTCTTAAAAATTCTTCTATTGAACCAAAATTTTTTATGTAGGTGATTATAAAAATTTTGTATAGTTTTGTATGTACTATCTGTGTATTAATTATGAAAATTCGTTTAATTTACAGTGTTTTGTCTACAATGGATAGTGATAGTGAGGCGATGGTACCTACTATTATTGTACAATACAGTTAACATATGTATACCATTTGGAAAATAATAACTGTTTCATGACTTATTTCAATGTTTTCTTTACAGTATGAGGAGCCATTGATAGCAGGTCTGATAGAAAACCAAGAAGGTTTGATAGAAAACCAAGAAAATCTGAATAGCGATACTGTTGCAAAAGGGCAGAAACGAAAGAAACCATTTGAAGATTCTACTAATCAAAGTGATGGAAGCCAAGAATCTGAAGTAAGTGACCTTCGATCTTCTTCTTTACCTACCAATGAAGATACCGAACAAGAAAAAGTTGTAGTAATAAAGCGTATTGCTAATGAAGAAGAGGTTCGTATGATTTTTTTCTTATTTAAACGTACAGTCAGTATAGCAGGTATCATTTTTAGAGTAAATTTATATTTATTTTCAGAGTGTAGCAGACTATATATTTAAAAATGCTGAGGGAAAGTTAATACTTAAAGCATATAATGACAATGGTCAATTTTTTGATAATCCATTGCGGAACAGATTAACAAGATTTATTATTCGAAGAGACTTTCAACGAGGCTTCAAAGATCTAAAAGTAGGGGAACAATTAGACAGATTTGTGTAAGTTTCCATCTTTTCTTTTGATAAAGCAATTTATTATTATTATTGATTAGATAAATTTTATCTTCATTAAAGTTTGGTATGTATTTTTGTAAAATATTACTTTATCACATAACTAAAGAAAAACCGTGTAAATATTTATTTACTATAAAAAATTATTGTAATATTTATTGTTGATAATTTATTTGAAAATGTTTTAGAATATCTTCATGTCGTTTAGAAGAGCTAGCAGAAGAACTGGTTGAAGTATTTGCAAGCGAAGATAAAACTATCTTTTTCACGCCTTTCTCTTCTGGAAGCGGTGGAAACGTAAGTGCTTCAGGTACCTTATGGGAGCACTATAACTACATGAAAGGTGTTTATCGCAAGTACAACTTGTTAGCACCATCCAAAAATTCCAACGACACTGAATCAATAGAACTGCGTGAATCACAATTAAAAGAACAGTCTGAAGATGGTAAAAAAATTTTTTTGAATACTAATGTATTGAATTTTTGAATTAATGAATATTCAATAAAAGAAGACATCTGTTCTAGAATCAAGTCTCGAATGGCTTTATAAACACGTACAACCTCTAGAGGAAGTTTTTAGAAATTGGAGAAATACTCTTCTAGCGAGAAAAAACCTATTGATGATACATAATTTACCAGTGATAGAGTACTTTAAGAAATTTCCATGTCTTCAACTACAAGTTGGAGCAAATTTAGTAAGAATTGTACTATAATAAAAAATAAAAATAATAATTAAATATTTGTGGAGTAGGATAGCAAGATCATTCTGTTATTTACAGTTAGTAGAAGATTTTAAACAGCAACATCCAGGTAAAACTGAATTATTTAATGAGCGATGGGTATTTATAAAAAGTGTTCTAATTAGGCATTTAGATCACGCAAAAATAAATAATCCTCAAGACAAAGCCTGGTTGCTACTATTACCATCTTTATCACCAGGTAGTCAGAAAAAAAATAAAATCTTAAAAATCTAAAGTCCTAAATTATACTTATATATAATCAAAAATGTTTTTTACTTAGATAAACAAGATCCAATTTTATTATATTTATTACCGTACATTTTCAATAAAAAAAGAGGATTTAATAAGAAAAAAAAATTAAATGGTTCCAATACATGTGATGTAGGTGTTTCTGGTCGAACCGAAGAAGGTAGTTCATTGGCAAAATTATCTATCCAAGAAAAACGTGATAGCTTTTTAATTCACGTACAAGTTAGTTTTTATGAATGTTTAATATTATTTTGACAACGATGTTTTATTTTAATAAAAATCCAAATTAACGAAAAATATTATGTATGTTACAGGAAGTGCGTGATTTAGAAAAGTCGATAATTTCTATTAGGGAAAGGCTTCGACAACGTAAAGAGGGGCTTCAACCAGTTATAATTTGCACTGGTGACTTGAGAAATGTCATACAATTTTTCATTCTGATTGATAACGTGCGCTATGATGTGGCTACCTGTAGATCTGCTTTAAATATTGTTTTTAATTCATTTTTTGCATTGGATTGTAAATACCCTGCATACAGTGAATTATTTTGGATAACAATTCAGAGAGCTGGTTACGACATATGCTTAAAGAGCGATTCATTAACATCATTTGTTAAAATTTTGATTGGCCATATAAATAACGAAATGAAAAAGAATTAAACTTCAAAAAGAGTTTAAAGTTAAGGAAGTTTTAAATATTTAATTAAAAAATTTTTATGTTTAAATATTTATGAATTAAGTTTAAGTTAATTAAACTTAATGCACTTAATGCATTAACCTTGTTAGTAATTTAAATATTTTTTTCTGTTTATTTTGTATTACTCATACATAAGTAATAAAACAAGAAATCATGCATTTTTGTTTTGCATGTGACTGTCAATTCACGAAAAATGACAAGTTTTTACTTCACATTTACTTGTCGCATTTATCTTCTCCATATTTTCAATGTGTTGGAACTTGCAATAGAATATATTCTAGTTTCAAATCATTTGAGCGTCACAGAAAATTAAAACATGAAGATAATATAAAGGAGAAAAATTCAGAATCAATTTCGATTTTACCAGAATTACTATCAAAATCGAAAGATAGTAACAGTATTCGTAATGACGAACAAGATAATCACAGTATTAAAAATAATACCCAAATTATAAACGACGACTATATTGATGACAATGATTTTGAATATGATGACCATGATGAATATGATGACTTTCAGTCTGAAGCATTTGATGAAAGAAAAACTAGCCTTAAAAGTGAAAATTCAAACGAAGAGGATCCCACGATGAAATTTATAGCTTTATTATATTCATTTACAGATATGAGTAAATTTAGAATTAGTTCAATAATCTCCGAAGTTTCTAAACTTTTCGAAAATTTGTTAGATTCATTACTAAAAGAACTACAGAAGATTTCAAAAGTATCAAATATTACTCCAGATATTTCTACGATAGAGAGAAAAATTAAAAGAAAATTTACAGCTTTTACACGAATCAGTAGTGAATATATGTACATGAAAAAGTTTGAAATGATGGGAACACTGATTATGCCTCAAAGTTACTTGTTGGGTGAGAGAGATGAATTTGTAATGATAAATAATAAGCAAATTTTAAAGCACGTTCCAGTGGTTGCGCAGTTTATCCCGGTGAGAAAAGTTTTAAAAAAGCTTTTCGAAATTCCAGGATTTCTCTCAGAAACTTTAGATTATATCAACAGCTTACAATCACAAAAAAATATTATAACTAATCTCATGCAAGGTCCTTTCTGGAAAGAAAAAGTTTCTGTTCATAGTGGTAAAATTGTACTTCCTCTCATCTTGTTTTCAGATGATTACGAAAACAATAACCCACTATCGAACCATAGAGGAATTGCAAAATCAGGAGCCGTTTACTTAACTATACCCTGTCTTCCTCCAAACTATGTATCAAAGATAGAAAATATTATATTATTTGTTCTATTCAATACCATCGATAGAACTATTTACAAAAATAAACTCATTTTTACAAAAGTTGTCGAGGAATTAAATTTTTTAGAGGAAGAAGGAATAGAAGTAACATTTGAATCTAAACAAATAAGAATTCATTTTATTCTAACTTTAATAATAGGAGACAACCTTGGATTGCATCAACTTTTAGGATTCTGTGAGAGTTTTAACTCTAATCATTTTTGTAGATTTTGCACAATACATAAGAATGATAAATATCATGTCTTGAAAGAAAGTGATGTGGAGCTGCGAAATATAGAGAATTATAACGCTCATTTAGCAATGAACTCACCAAAATCTACGGGAATCATAGAAGATTGCATCTTCAACGACCTCAATAGTTTTCACGTGACAAAAAATTTGGCAGTAGACCCTATGCATGATCTACTCGAAGGGATATGTCGATATGATTTATTTTTGTTACTAAACTATTATATTAATGAAAAAAAATACCTCAGCCTAGACGATCTGAATAGGGACATTCACGCTTTCAATTTTGGGCAAGATAATAAACCTGTTCTAGTGAATTTGAATAATAATTATATTATTATGAGTTCCTCAGAAATGTTGTCTTTTGTGAGACATTTGCACCTAATAATTGGACGCTTTATTCCGGAAAATGACCAACACTGGCTGCTACTTACCATACTTAGAGAAATTGTAGAAATCGCTGTTAGCAATGTAATAAATATATCAACACACGTGAGACTTAAAAATTCCGTACACGATTACTTGTATCAACTAAATCAATTATTTCCAAATAGTTTAAAACCAAAGCATCATTTTTTGACGCACTACTCAAGAATTATGGGAGCTGTTGGTCCACTTTGGAGAATCGCTTGCAGTCGACTCGAAGGAAAACATCAGGAGGCAAAAACCATTTCACATACATCACGAAACCGTGTGAACGTTCATCGTTCTATCTCTATTCGACACCAACTATGCCTTAATTACAGATTCTTGTATGAAAACAAGAAATATTCTCCTTTCACTTCTGGTCCAAGTAAAACTATTAACATTACGAACATTGATAACTGCAATAATTTTATAAATCTTTTACCAAAAAATGTTTTGCAAGATACTGTGATTATTAAATGGATTATATTAAACTCGCATAAAATTAAAGCTGACACTATTATTGTTATTTTGTCTGAAAATGGGCCTGAATTTCACTTTGCACATACTTTAATATTGAACAATGAAGATGTTGTAATAGTAACAAAAAAAATGCTAGATTGTTATCTGCATGAACATTATCAGACGACTATACTACAGACCTCAATAATTATTCTTGGCATGTCTTATCGATGGCTCAGTTAAAATGTTGTATTGTAACACATGGTAATTACTTAGATGATAGACATTTCTTTGTAACTCGAAAATGGATGTAATGTTTGAAAATAAATATTTCTGTTCTCTTAATACAATTGTCTTTTTTACATTTATACATAATATATTACAATAAATACAATTTTCGTTTTCTCAAAGAAGCAGTTATGTTTAATTTTAAAGAAAGACTGCAAGTAATTAATATATACGTGTAGAATTTGTACCAAAAATTTATTTAAATTATAAGAATTTTTTCAGTAAAATTTATTAAATTAAGATTTTATAATCCTTTTTCCAATAAATGTAACGAATTTATTGTCATTGCTATAACTTTAAAAAGTAATTTTTATTATAAACGCATTATAAGCTTTTTTAAACATTTAAACTTTTTTTATAAAAAAGATAACAATAAATTTGTAAATGAACGCTAAACGCATTGCTTTTGTTGAGTTGTGTAGGTGTGTGGTATACTTATATCACGCTTTTATTCTCGAGGTGCTTAGTTAATGGGAAAAATCCAACTCGATTTGGGTTATTAATCTTTTTTAAATTTCTATTATTAGTCGTTTTTAAGTGCATGCCGAATTCAAAAATTGAAAAAATTCAGTGTCACACTTAAGCAACCTAGTTAAGCTTGATATTAATTCAAATTACGTGTAATTTCGCGCCATTGTGTATCAGCCAATCACAGTCACGTTCAGTTCAATATGTTTGAAGAGAAATTTAGTTCCTTGTACAGTCACTTGGTGTCGCATGCCATTCTCGCAAGTGGCCAAACCCTTGCTTGATTAATATATAAGACCGAAGAATTTTCACATAAGTAACTTGCGACCAGCGTCAGTGTTAATTATCGTGCGTGCGTAATCTAGCGATGTTTGTTTGTATTATTATATATATGTTTTATTTGTATTATTTATTTATGTAAGGTATATTGCGTGTACTCCTCTACCAAACCCAGTGCGCGCTTCCCTTAATCCTTTGTATCTTCTTAAACGAATTACAAAAAAAATGTACTTTGCGACTGTGTGTAAAATTATTACTTAAGAACAAATATCTAAAGAAAATAAGAAAATGTTAATTAAATACGGGTTCATCCATAGGATTTCATTCTCATGATAAATAAAAAGAGCTGATTTCATCTTTTGTTTCGTAAAAATTCTATATACATCTTTAATGGAATATAACTTAAAAAATAATATTTTGAGCTCATAAAATTCCCATGTTGACTTGTAAAATTCCCATGTGGCAATAGTAAATTTTAATACAAAAATTTTTCCCATGTCAAACTTGTAATTATTACTATTTTTCAGACATGTGGTCGAGTTACCAGAGGGAAATGGGAATTTTTACTTTAGATTTTAATAATATTTACCCGATTTTTTCTGTCAGTGTATAATTTTTTTCAAATTGCAGAAAACGTTATTCCGCTTCGGAAGCAATATTAGTTTTAAAGTAAAAAATAAAAAAGAAAAATTTTTTAAATCGAAAAACTGCTATAAAATAATGTAAATAAAAATTTAGCATCAGAAGATATCTTCGTTCCCGAATTAAAGAAGCAAAAAAAAAAGAAAAAAAAATGAACCGCATTCGGTTAAAATCCCCGCGTAAAAATATGAACTATTGCTAATACATCGTACAGTAATGGGCAATAGTTATTGCAAATATATTGCAAATATATCGCCGCAACAATTGGCAATAGATCGGCAATAGAGCGCCAAAGCTCATCCTGCCGAATGTTGGCGATATGCTGGCAATAGTTACTAAAAGGCTTTTTATTCATTAGCGCCAATATAGCGGCAATAGTTTAGAAAAAATTTAAATAAAAATTTATTCTCTTAAAACATTACGTGAATATTTTTCTAATTATGAAATTTTCCATTAATATTTTATTTTAACTGCAAAAAAATACACTTGAAATGTATTAAATAAATTTGTCGGCATACAACTTTTATTAATAATTGAAAACATTTTTATAGATACATCAATTGCTAAAGAAATCTTGGATTTCATTTCGTCGGTCCTGATGAAGATAACGCTGCCCGTGTGGTAGCGATGGTTCCTGGCAGGGTTACGGTTATGGTCGCTCTCCGCCCGGGTTTCAGCAGGTTATCTACGGCGTCATCCCTTGGTGAAGCGGGTGCGTCGATGCTCTTCTCCTGTCTGGTGGTTCAAGCGTTTCACGAGATTTATCGACCAGACTTTACGGCCAGCGTCTAGAGGTTATATACGTTGGACACGTCTTGCATGAAACCGATGTCCGTATCCTCCCGTCGCAACCTCACTATCATCTTCGTCTAGACGCCATCCCAGGTTTCGTGGCCGATTGCATGCCCCACCGGCTACCTAGGTTTTTCTTATGTATTTTGAGCCCCTGAATTCAAATTTCGTAGGTGGCCAGCTAAAAAATGCAAAGGACAATTGTTATTAACAATTTTTATAAACAATTGAATAAAATTGATTGTTAAATTGATTTTTTACATCTGAAAAATATATATTTGCATTCTTTGGCTCATTCTGAGTAAAAAAGGTCCTTACATATTTTTACGCTCGACTTATAGTTTTGTCAGAAAAAATTTTCAAAGTTTCCACCACTTTCATAGGTAATGTATATCTATATACCCATAGACATGTATATAGGTATACATTACCTATGAAAGTGGTGGAAACTTTGAGAATTTTTTCAGAGAAAACTGTAAGTCGAACGTAAAAATATGTAAGGATCTTTTTTACTCAGAATGAGCCAAAGAATGCAAATATATATATTTTTTTTAGATCGAAAAAATCAATTTAACAATCAATTTTATTCAATAGTTTATAAAAATTTTTAATAACAATTGTTGTTTGCATTTTTTTGCTGGCCACCTATGAAATTTGGATTCAGGAGCTCAAAATACATAAGAAAAACCTAGGTGGCCGGTGGGGCATGCAATCGGCCACGAAACCTGGGATGGCGCCTAGACTATCTTTGTCACCATCGTCCTCATCGGCGATATCTGCAGTTTTAATAGTTTTTGGAGACACGTAAAGTCGAGCTTTGTGAAACTCCAACCTGAAAATATAATACATCACAAAGCATCTGATACTATAATATGAATGCATACATATGCATCCATACAAATATTTCCTAAAAATTGCGTATTTCGATTATGTAAATAACAGAAAACATTTCTGATATATTTTTTCGAAAAAATTTTTCACTACCATAAAACTTCCTCTAACAATAAGCTAAAACTAAAATAAACAACTGTAGTAACTATTTCTTATTGTTTAACTGTGGTGATTTTAGTCTGGAAAGTTTCATTAAAATATTTAATTATCGAGATCAATTATTTTGTTCGTGTTCCACTCCAATGAATTGCGCCCTTCTTTATAATAAGTCCTTCCTTATAATAAGAATTCGATCAGGAATCGAAAATGTATTTTGTTTCCGTCCGAATTGATTACATTACTTCTTCGATCATAGCATACGATTTTAAATTTAAGTTAAAAAATAAATTTCAGTGACGCAGTAATTTTCTCATATCAGAAGTCAGTTTTGTTATTAAAAGTATCATTTTAAATTATTGTTAAGGAAAGTCAAAGGTTCATTGCTTACGTAAGTATACAAAAATGTTTCCTCTATGACATCTAATGCTAAAAACTATTAATAATTTTTAGCCAATTCAATATAGAATGAATACGAAAAATTTTCCACAATAAAATAAAATTTCATTGTTTCGAGTCTGTAAAAGGGTGATTGACAAATATCTGAATTATTAAGTGATAGTTATATATTTCTTTGGTTCCTATAATAATGACCAATTTTTACTTGCAACCTTATTTGCTTATTTTATACATTTTGTTTATTATACTATAGAGTAAAACCGGATACTTTTTGGAAATTATTTATTAAAAATAGATAATAAAATAATAATAATATTTAACACTAGAATTGTTTTTAGTTTACATTTAGGTATCGGAAAGTCAACTTTGTTAACCAACAAATTTTGTAAAAAATGTTATTAGAAATTTACGAAATTATCCGATCTTACCCCGTAAAAAAATTGTCGCGGTAAAACCCGATACTTTCATTATTCTTTCCAAACTGAATTTTAAGCGGTATTCGACATTCTAGAAACACTACTATGATGTGAAAACGTTGTTTAATGAAGAAATCTTTTATTAATAATTATATATTAATGTTCTCTTTTATAAAAAATCGCTGAAGCCATATTTTATTATGACCATCTTTACCGGGAAGATTTTCTAATATACATTTACGAATTTCTGTACCAAAAAACAAATTTATATATATATATATATATATATATATATATATATATATATATATATATATATATATATATATATATATATATATATAGTATGAACAGCGCACTAAATGTCTATTATTAGTTTATTTTATCATTACATTAAAAGAAAAGAGAAAATAAGCTATCCGGTTTTACTCCAAAGTTTGAAAAAAAAGTAATTATTCATTTTTTGCAATTGAAAGTGAAATTAAGAAACGTAATTGTCCCTACTTATTTATTATAATATAAATAATAAGGTTATGTACATACTGAAAGAATATTATGTTGTTTACAGGAAAATTATACGCACTATGACTGTTACAATGAACACGGTCTTGCGATCTAAGAAATCTTTGACCTCTTCTAAAGTCAACATGAGGCTATTTTTGGCATGCCAATCGTATATAAAATAATAAAAGGCATATTCTCAAAGAGATGCCATAGCTATTATATAGATCGCATTAGTAGTAACCGAGAAATTGAGAATTCCGATTTTGCCCCGGTATCCGGTTTTACCCCAGTCTCCCCTACCTATTGACTACGCAAGTCGTACTAATTTAATACATACGTCTTATCAAGTAAACATAAGGAAAAATCAATAGTTACTTCTTAAACAGTAGGCCTTTTAGAAAAATTGCTACCGATTGCAACTAAATAGTTCTTATCGTTTTCCGCAGTGTAGTTGTTACAAAACTGTCGAAATTGAGTAGGGGATCGGTATAAAAGGAAAGCTCTACCCTGTCATAGTTCATTATATTCTAGAAAAGTTACTAACAACAAATTCGCCGAAGTAAGTAATACGCCAATATTTGAGTTTTTTCCGTGAAAAAAAATCATCATTTCAAAATAAAATCAGTTTTCACTTAAAACTTAAGCTTTTACATTTTTTGCTTACTTTAAACAAAACGGTTTTCTTTTTACATATACAAATAAATATTTTCATAAATAAATTCATAAAATAAATACGCTTAATCACGTTAAATTTCGCGACTTTTCTAAAATTGAATGTGTAACATTTTTTCAATATATAATTGAGATCATAAATCATATATATTTAATTAAAACTTTATAGGATTTATTAATAATTATTTTGTTATTAAATTATTCATTGCAGAACAATAAAATAAGGAAAATGAAGAGTGCCATTCTGTTGTTTCTTGTCATTGTGATTGCGGCGGTAGCTGTAGCCCAAAATGATGGAGGCGGTAACAGTAGTACTAATCCTATAGCTACGGTTGTAAGTAAAATTCATATTCATACAGGTATAACAAATATACAGCTTCAAAAATTACGACACTAAACAGTTTCCATAATTTCATTGTAGTTATGTAGACCTACACACGCAATATGTATCTATTTGAAATTTATCGGTCTGCAGCCTATTTTTTGGCCCAGCAAGTGACCTAGGCTTTTTCTCCATACTCGCTTTCTAAATCCATACCTTTATATTTTCACGATCCGAAACTTCAGAGCGAACCCATTAGTGAGATCCCTGTGTCTCGGACAGGGCGAGAAACTGTGGATTCATTCGCTGCATCATCATTCGGTGTCCGAATATGTTTTAGGGCATTTATGTCACATTCCATAGGCTTAAGGAAAACTGAGGTGGAAAAACGCAACAAATTTCGAAAAATCTCATTTTTTTACTAAATAGTTTAAAATTATATAAAAAAAATAAAGAAACAAACGTTTTTTGTTTGTTTGATCACAATTTAGAAGATTTTTTTTATTAAAACTGTATTAAAAGTTTAAAGTTTGTTTTCTCAAAATTATTTGTTTCAATACTCCAAAAGAGGTATGCGTATCAAATTTTTTTTTAAGGAGGCTAAACACCTTTTTTTCTGAAATAAGAAGTCACATTGTAATACATAAATGTAAACTAATTATTTCATACTTTTTACATATAAAAGTGGGTATATTTACCTTACCTTAGAATTTTCTCCGATAGGCCTTTTATATGATCCAAAACCATAGTCATTGATGAAACAAGTTTTTTCACTATCCGTAAGCTTTGAAATTTTCCTGTGGATGGATTGACTCCAGATTTGAACTAAATTACTCCTGAATAGTATACTTCTCATATGAGTGTAGGGATTTAGGATTAAATATCAGAAAAAATTTTTACATCAGAAAAATTTTGAAAAACAGCACAAAATTTTTTTTTTTCTCATCGGATCAAAAATCCCTACACTCATATGATAATTATACTATTCAGGAGTAATTTAGTTCAAATCTGGAGTCAATCCATCAGCAGGAAAATTTTAAAGCTTACGGAAACAAAAAACTTGTTTCATCGATGACTACGGTTCTGGACAATATAAAGGGCCCATACCAAGGTCTAAAGTGAGGTAAATATACCCCTTTTATGCGTAAAAAGTGGGAAATAATTAGTTTACATTTATGTATTAAAATCTGACTTTTTTATTTCAGAAAAAAGGTGCCTAGTCCCCTTAATTGATCTAATAAAGCAGGTACTTTTTTAAAATACTATAAACAAAACTTTTTGGTTAAAATATAATTTTACTCAAAAAAAAAAATGCCTTCTCTATGATTTGTTTAACTAAAAATAGTAAAATTACTACAATACAATTTTGATAATATGGTTATGTCTTTCAAATAAATATATATTAGACATATTTCTTATTTTTCCAACTAATTTTTGTTTGTTTCGGTTGTCAGAAAGTGCTCTACACTGAGAGAAAAGAAAAGTTATGGTTACCGGACTGTTCGGTACAGGGAACCGAATTAGTTCGGATTGGCATATTCAGTAGTAGCCACCGGACAAAGTTCAGTAACGCCTACCATCTTGTTTATAGTACTATTAATGATTAATGTGCTAATATTCGGTTATTATTTGGGAATTCATCTATAATGTTTATGCTAATTGTTGAAACTAATTAACAAAATTACTCTAAAGTATGATAAGTGTAAACCTATTAAAGATAAACAAAGATAGAACGTATAACTTTATGTTATTAAAATTTTAAGAGGTTATGTTTACTATAGTCAAACCGGAGTAGTTCGGTAGTGGCTACCGAAATCTCCGGTACAGCTTACCGAATGTTGTCCGGTTGACGTAATTTTGTTCTGTTCGGTACTCCCAACTTTTCTTTTCTCTCAGTGTAGAAGAGCTAAGGCTGAGCGTAAACTTCTGATGCGCACACGCCATTCCAAAGATCAATTATTTTTCACTACTTTCAGAGGCATAATTTGATATATTTAATATTTAGAACTAAAAACTTGCAAAAATACTTATTTTAAGTGCAATGTTACAATATGTAACCCACATACATAATATATTTTTACATAAAATGAATAGGAAAAATTTTTATCTTTCAACCTCATTCTTCCCTTAAGGGGGTCATAGACCTATAGGTTTTTGAAGCCAATATCATCTGAAAAAATATTAAAATATAATTAGTTATACATACTAATAATATATTATAAGTATAAGGCACAATTTCTGATAAAATGGTCTGTGATATAATCTGTAGACCAATTTTACTCAGAGATTATTGTATACATTGCCAAGATTTTTGTTTTGGTACAGCTTTTTGAAAAAAGTATTCGATAGATTTTCACGGAACAGGTATTAAAATACTTCAAATTCATGCAGTATGGACCTAAGAGTTGGAAATATAAGATTTCCTGAAGTAAATAATTTGTAAATGCTAAAAACCACAAAAAAAACATAAAAATCCATAAAATTCATGATTTAAAAGTAGTTTTTTCCATAAAAAAAATATTTGTTTCAGGAAATCTTATATTTCCAACTCTTAGATCCATAACTGTATGAATTTCAAGTATTTTAAGACCTATCCCATGAAAATCTATCTAATACTTTTTTCAAAAAGCTGTACCAAAGCAAAAATCTTGGCAATGCAATATCTGTGAGTAAAATTGGTCTACAGATTATATCTCGGACCATGTTATCAGAAATTGAGCCTACTTATAATATATTATTGGTATGTACAACTAATTATATTTTATTATATTTTTTCAGGTGCTTTGGCTTCAAAGGCCTGTAGGTATATGAACACCGAAAACATATTCAAGTCACCTGGTCTATGCTTTAGTGAGAAAGAAAAATCGCCTGTACGATTGCCGAAGTTGCATAAGTGTCCCATTCATTCAAGTACTAACCGTTCCCAGCACTGTTTAACTTCGGTGATTGGCTGAGGTGCAGTTTATCCACTACCCCACCAAAGTGACGGTTTCACACATGCATACTCACAAACACACACACGTGCGCGACCACGCACACGAACACACACACATACAATATAAAAACTGTATAGAGAATAAATACACGCGTGGAATTTCTATTTAAATAATTTAGAGTAAATAAAATTATTCCATAACTGCCACGTAAAATTATCTGTTAACAGAATCTGGGAACAGGACTTCTCGTGAGGCTAGCTATGCTTCTTAGATATATTCCGATTCTCGGATCTGTATTACTCTCTCCTCTTCTCCTACAAGTAAACAGACTCCTTACAGGAATCAATATTAATATATAAAGCGATTTCTACGTATTCATTTGAGCAAATTCAAATTAATCTGTATAATAAATAAATACTGTATGCATTGCAATAAAATATGTATTACGACTAAGTATGTGTTTTTGTATATATGGTGATTTGATTGGGGTTACAAGACTTATTAAATCTTTAAAATTGTTATGTTTATTTACTTTTGCATTAAAGTGCATACAAATTAAAGTACTTATTATGATTTTTGTTATAAAATTACAAAACATTCATAACTAATAGAATTGATATTTAGTAAAACTTTAACAAAATATTTTTTTGAATCTCGGGGCACAAAATTGCCGCTATGCGATCGTCGAAGTTGCATCAGTGTCCTATTCATTAAAGTACAAACCGTCCCAGCACTGTTTAACTTCGTGATCGGCTGAGGTGCAGTTTATCCGCTACCCAACCAAAGTGCCGGTTTCAGATGCACACGCACACGTGACCACGCACACGCACACATACACACATACAATTTAAAAATTGTATAGAGAATAAATACATATGAGTGAAATTTCTATTTAATTAATTTTGAATGAATAAAATTATTCCATAACTGCCACGTAAAATTATCTGTTAACAGAATCTAGGAACAGGACTTCTCGGGACGTTAGCTAACCTGATTAGATATATTCCGATTCTCGGATCTGGACTCTCTAATCTCCTCGAAGGAATAGACAACCTTCTTAAAGGAGCCAATGTTAATGTATAAAGCGATTCTTATTTATTTGAGCAAATTCAAATTAAGCTGTACAATAAATAAATACTGTATGCATTGCAATAAAATATGTATTATGTGTTTTTATGTGTTTTTTCGCAAATATGTTCGTATATGTGCAAATCCGCGGGCTACAGACAACAACTGGGGTACAAAAACGGAAAAATTTTTTTTTGACGGCACACCTACCACATAAGGTTTTTTCGGTTCTTTGGGGGTTCCCCAACATGAAAATACTCGTGTACACTCATTATCGAAAATGAGCGATTTTTTTCAAACCCACGTAATTCTTCAAATTTTTGTCATTTTTCGCCGTTTTCAACTTGACGTAGCTTTGCACAAAATCGACCGATTTTAACGATTCTCATCTCGAATTAAAACTCTATTCTTCAACTTTAATCGCTTTTTTGTGGAATTTGGTTTGGCCTCTTCAATAGTTTGCTATTGGTTAATCATCAATGACTACTTTTCGTCTATTTTTCCCATGTTAAATTTCCATAAGAAAAATTGATTTCGTCGGAAAAAAAGTTTGGCAACGGATAATGAGTGTACACGAGTATTTTCATGTTGGGGGACCCCCAAAGAACCGAAAAAACCTTATGTGGTAGGTGTGCCCTCAAAAAAAATTTTTTCCGTTTTTGTACCCCAGTTGTTGTCTGTAGTCCGCGGATTTGCACATATGTATATGGTGATTTGATTGCGATTACAGGAATTATTAAATCTTTGAAATAGTTATGTTTATTTATTTTTGCATTAAAGTTTATACAAATTAAAGAACTTATTATGATTTTTGTTATAAAATTACAAAACATTTTTGTTTAACTTCGGGGCGCAAAATTGTCGCATTGGCGACAAACTCGACTTGAGCGAGACTCACCTACTTCGCGTCCTTGTTGCGTAATGTACTAATTTCCCTAGAAGTATAATTAAACGTTAAAATCCTTTTTTATTCTTAACATTCAATTTGTTTCTTCTTTTTTATTTACAATTTTACAAATTTACTCTTTGAAAATAAACGGTAAACAAAAACGTCAAACGTAATAAATGCAAGTTGGTGCTTCGAGGTGCATTCGAATAAATAAATTCCGGTAGCTGTTTAGTGACGTAGCGCAGAGCTCGAGTTCATTCGGTCGAAAATTCATCGCCCGACCCTCATCTCTGTTTACCGGAGCTGAGAATGAGAAAAATGGCCTACTTCATCTGGGCGGCGCGCATGCGGAAACGAACGATTAGTAAGAAAATGCTACGTATATGTACGTATGTATATTATTAGACAAAACTACTTGAGTCGTTTTTTTATAATCGACGAAGCGATACAAGTTTTGCGTTTTTTTTTTTTTTAATTTAGAGGCAAAAAAACCTTGAAATTGTAATTACATTGTTTGTTACAGGTTAGTAAGATATATATTTCTAAATGCTTTATACTTGTAAGTAAAAATACAATAATTCATATAATACCCGAATTGTTTCAATATTACCTGAATTTGATATTCGTGATTATGATTGTTTTATAATTCTAGAGTGTTTTAATTTTATTCAAATAATAATAAGATCTGCCATTTACCTATATTATTGCTTCATAGAACTTATATATTACTAGGATCTAAATCATAATTTGCAGTGAATACCAAGCCGTTAAATACAATCAAAACTCAACCCAAATCACCTCTTTTTGTTCGCGCATATATCCATAAAAGAAATACGAATAACCCTGGAGTGTGCGCTTTTCAGGCCAATTGTGTAAGAAAAAAAAAATCAAAGGGAAAGTCAGAAAGAGGAAGGCGTATATATATAACGAGGGCCATGTGGCTTTTACGAAGATATCAAATCGTACGGCGGTGGTGTACGTACACCGCCTCGCCGCCGCACCTAAATATAGTTTATTGCGTTACCGAGTATTAATGGAGCTTCTATATAGAAACGTCAAACTTTCCCGCGGAATCCGTACGACAAGCCGGCGTGGAAAATCATTCGCGATTTTCTCGCGGTGCAATGTTGCAGCTGGTTTGGGAGACTTGGCGGCAGAGTTTGTCTATAATTAAGAAAAATTTACGTATCATAGAGCGTCACGCGTACTATAAATTACTTTTGCTAACAGTTTTATAATACAGTAATATATTTTTTAGCAAGACTTTGTTGAGCTATATCAGGAGGAAAATGCATAAATTATTAAAATTTTAATTTTTTTCAAACGTACCTAAACATAGTCTAATAGCTCATAATTCATGACGATAACGAAACTTTTATAAGACTGCATTTCAGCAAGTTTTTTGTTATTTTAAGAAATGTGTATAAGCGGTTATTCAAGACGTGTTCTTGTTTATGCACATACTGATTGTGCACATATTAATTGTGCACACTTTAACATTGGCATATATCTATATATATAGATCTGAACCAATGCTATCTGTGCACAATAAATATGTGCACAATCCTTATGTGCACAAACAAGAACATGCCTTATTCAATATGTGCTTGTATTTCTCGAAATTCTTCTTCGAACTTTAACATTTTATTTACTGTTATTTTGGTGCTACTAAATGGAATAAACATTATTTTTAGTATTAAGTGATATCGCTTTGGAGGAACATTAAATGAGGACAATCTTAGCGAATTACTCAAATACCAACGTTTCTTTGGTGGTCATTTCTTTTATTATAGATATTTGATCGATATAAAAACGTAAATATAGGGAATTGGTAATACATTGTTAACAATAAGAATTTACTATTCTTTTCCTCTGATGGATTCTCTGAATGAGTCAGAATTACTAAAAAGAGGTCGTAGAGTTGTAATTGTATTAGTAATCGTTGTTTTATTTGTCATCATTTCCGACCTATAATTAATTTTTTACTATTTATAAATTTCACGCAATACTGATCATCCTTATAAATCAAAATTTCGAAGTTTACTTTTTTTCAATATTTTTAAACTACTTATGTATTTAAAATTGTTGGTGTAGTGCTACAGTACGAGTGAAGTATTTGGTTTCTATAGACGATAGTTAAATATATATAATAATTCTATACAATTTCAATTTATTGAGAAGTTACAAGATAATAGTAGATTCTAGTTTTCATTTCCAGAGTATGGCGGATTAATCGCAAAATTTTCATTCGCCATGTATTTAATGTATTTCAGCATGAAAATTTCCGCAAAGATAACAGCGTTATCTATATAAGAAGTGACATCCTCTAATTTCTTTAAAACAAAACTTTTTTGAAATATCGAAGAATATGCGTCTTTTCAAATGGACGCCGCATTTTCAAATATGCGGCTGCGATACCAACAAAAATTCCACTCCTATGTACCAATGCCCCATTACTCACCCTAATTTGCTCCAATTAGTCAGTATTTAATAATAACCGAGCGCACGGTACAAAATTAACTTGCGACCTATAAAAAAAAAAATGTTAACTACAGTCGGTGAGTATCACTCCAGCTAATCGTTTACGGAAACAGAAGCCACCGCGCGAGGCCAAACAATGAAAAAAAAGCCGTCCGCGCACTTGGTGTTTCGACGAGCCTCGTGTTTTCCTCTCCTTTCGTATATATATACTTATATAGGTGTACCACCGCGTTATCTGCCGGTGTACTTGACTAATAGACGATTCTAAATCAAGAGCGCGCGATTAATCAAGAGCGAACATCCTCGGGAACGAGGGAGAGCGGAAGGAAGCGGGCGTGCGCGATGATGGCAGGTGGCGTGTGCCAGCCAGCTCGCTCGTTCCCAGTTTAATACGCCTACTTTTCTAGTTTTCTATTGCTCTGCTCTATCCGGCTGCTTGTTATCTGCTCCCGTTGTATTTTTGTGGAGGATCAAAGAAGTCCAACGTAATTATCGGCTCTATGTAATAATTGTTGAGGGTAGTTGGAAAAATACGTTTGTTTAAATTGTGGATGTGTTCTTGGACATTGACATTAGAGAACAAAATGTAACGAAGCAACTTAGCATGAACGTTCATAAAATCATTAAGTATGATTGTAATATTGGTATGGGTTTAAAATATCCAGTAAATTAATAATGTTTGTTATTTTCAATGTCAAGTTTCTTAAAATCTACAGTTAAAACAAAAGAGAACGGTTATTCTTCACTTGGTGTTTACAATGTAGAAGCTATTTAAAAAAATACATTAATTCTCATTGAGCAATAAAATAAACTAAGAAAAATGTTAAAATATCCCGTCATATTACGACATTATATAGCGCTGTTCCCGTAACTTTGGCGTGAAACCTTTACTTTCCTCTATCCGTACACACGCACTAATTTAAGGTAGTTCTCTTCACATTGCAAAAACTGAAAAAGCTTCCGAAAAAAATATACAAATATTCTTCAAAGTCACAGAAATGATACCATATGTTTGTTTACATACATTGCGGAACAAATTTTTGAGAAACAAATTCTTGAAATTATTTTTACATGAGAGTAAATGAGTGCTATATCAACTGTGACAGAAAGTAATAGAATTACTCATCAAAAAACTGGACTTCAAAAAGAAAAACATAGCTTAAGAAATATGAAATTCGGCTCTTTCTATTAAGTTTATCAAATATGTGTGAAGCCGATCTTTTCAAAAAGATATTAATGATTATAAACACAAATAGCAGACGACGTGCACGAGAGCGAGAGAGACAGAACGACGCCCATGGTATAGTTTGTGCTCTCGCTGAGCAACAAACTGTAGTGCCCGAGGAGAACCCCCTTAAAAGGCTTGTCCAGTCGTAAATCAAGAATTTAATACTTTCATGTCAACGTAAATGTTTACACGAGGTCCACGCGTCCGAGGCGCTCTCACTCATATATATACCTACACGTGTTCGGCAAGTGTTTTACGACGAATCTCCGTCACGAAATTTCATTCATAAAATATACCCCGGAATGACGCGTCGGTCGTCCGTCCCTTCCTCCGCTGGGTTTTAGCGGGAAGAGTATAGAGGCGTTTTATAGAGTTTCCTCTCGCCTCCTCGGAGGTTGCGTTTTACTGCTGACATAATAAACCGCTTCTTTTTCGCCGCCGTTGGAGATCTAAACTAGGCTCGCGTATAGTTAGGTGGCCGCATCATTAAATATCGATGTATCAACATCCGCACGCGCGGCCGCTATACGGCACGCGGGAAGCCCGTAATTTAGCAGATTTTGACGGCACAGTTTGTTTTTTCCGCTGCATTTATACGTTTGTATTGCCCGGCATTGTGTGGGGGCGTGCAAGGGGGCGAGCGTAGTCGATAAAAGTGTCACCAGAAAATATCTCTTCGTTATTTATTGCGTAAATGTTTGCATGTGAGTGCAAAATTGTTTGGGAATGTAAGTTGGAAATTTCATGTTTTGATAAAATATTTTGGTAACCAGTTATTGTTAATTACGTAAGTTAATGACGCATATCTTGAACAACGTGTTTTGCAAAATATTTGTAGACTTTTTATATATAGATTAAAAACAAAATTAACATATAATTTAGTAAAACATGTGAAGAATGTTGAAGTAGTATATGTTATGTAACAACCGTGTTAAACGAGTTTTTGCGCAAGAGTTCGGAATGCGTGCGCATTAGTTAATTTATACAATATTTTTTGCAATAGCGACCATGCAAACGAATGTTTTACTTGAGGCAAGTTTGGGAAAGGTTTTTATGATTCAGGTTTGGAAAAACTTCTGCAGTGAGGAAATTCCAAACTTCACAGTTTTTCAATGCTTGGAAAAGGTTTATTGGGAAACGTTTCGGAAACGTTCAAATAATCTCATTGTATTTTTCAAAGCTTTGGCCAAACAAATATTTAAATTTAATATATACACACACATATATACACACACACACACACACACACACACACACACACACACACTATATAAAATGAAATTGTTCTCGTAGACGTGTCTATAGGACTTAATAAAAAAAAGTTATTATTATTTTATACATATTTAAATATTTTTTATTTTGCCGACCTTTTGAGGTGACTTTATTTTATCTCTATTGCTTTTTAAAGGCTATGTGTGTTATATTTTTAGTTGTCAGAAGAATAAAATAAGTAGCGACTCGTTAACTTTGTTAAACTTATGACTGTTATAGTTAACTTCTTATATTCTTCAATATTTCACGTGAATAAATATCCTTTGTGTTTATATAAGTAATTAAAAATGAAATATAAACTAATACTACTCTAAATATAAATGAATCGACATTTTAAGTTACCTCATAATAATACTGAAGGCTTGCTTTATAAAGGAGCTACAATTACATAATATGCAAACTTTGGAGACTGTCAATCATCAAGTGTATTTTTACCATTACACTGACGTGGTGTGTCATCTCCAAATAAAACAACTTCAAAAGTCGTTTATATTATCAAAATCCAAGACCTCATGAAAAATCTTTATACGCACTTTTACCGTGACCTCAACCAAAAAAAAACCTCCACGAATTCACCAACGTCAACTAAAACAAACGTCGCAGCCGCATCGATGAAGCGATCACTCGCGTCCATCAACGAAGCACCCTCTCGAAAGAAAGCTTTCTCCCTCCCTCCCTCTCTCTTCGTCAATTTTGCCTCTTAAGAGGCGCGCACGCACCGTCGCACGAATTATTACTTTCCCGTCTCCGCGCCAGCGCAGGAAAAGCCGTTCCGATGGCGCCAGCAGCCAGGATTTACGAGCCACGGCGGCGGCGGCCGTGTTTCTCACGCGACCACGGAGGCCGCGCGCACGAGCGACGTTTGGCTATATAGTAGTAATCGCCGAGGATGTTTTCTCCTCTCTCTCTCTCTCTCTCATGTGCAAGCACTTGAGGGAGAAAGACGCGTATACTTACCGCGACGGACCTTCTATTCGTGCTTCACACTTATGCCTTTTTGTCGATTAGCTCTCGAGGCGTGCTGAACGAGGCTCCTTTTTTTGGGTGGCATCGTCGCGATTGACCGTTGGCTCTTAGAGTATATGAGTGAGCGACGTAGTGGGTAAGTATAGGAGTGGTTGCGAGTTTGCGAATGGTTGAAGATTTTCATTGGTAGTGAGATCATGAATTGATGGCTTTGAACACAAATGTTTGTAGGAATGCTGAGTTTGGTGGTTAATTTTCATTCGGAATTTTTGTATTATGGCAATTTTGTTTCAAATTAGCAGCAATGTTTTGCAGTGCGATTAAAAGGGTTATAAAATAATTGATACAAAATGATAATTAGAGTTTTTAGTGACTTTGACAGGTTAGGAAAAAGTATAAAAGTATGCTTTTAAATATATTATTTGCTTTAAATTACAACTTTCGAATATAAAAAATATTTCCAACTATATAAATTTAATGTAATCAAGGTTTCTTCAACTGTAGACAATAACAGTCTTAATGTTTTATTAACAATTTGTAGAAAACCTCGCAAATGGAGATTTATGATTTTAATAAATCGTTTTTGGTATTTTGAAATATCGCTGTAGACTAGTTCATTCAAAAGTGAAATTTTGAAATACTAGAAGCTAAGAAACTAACCATTCATGCTGAGACTTTGGGAATGACACACACTCCGGGGGCTCAGTTCATTCATGCCCACATTCAGAATGAAACCTTCTTCACAACTATATACATCTACAGTGAAAACAGTGAATTTTTATTTCAGCTTTTAAATCATTAGACCATTGATATATATTTTGCTGCACAGTCTCCATAAAAAGTTCCAATAAATAAATTACACAACATAGCTATTAATCCTATACTTTTGATTGCTATTTTTCACGTAACTGTTAAATCTTCAAAACTAATTGACTTGCATTTTACTACAGCTTACGTGCGTGCAATGAAAAAATCGGTAAAAAAACCACACACATTTCGAGCGAATGTCATTCGAATTGCATTCGAAAGTCAACATCCAGCTATTCCGTGTGACGCAACTCGTCGCGAGGACAACCCCCCCATTGTCTCTCCCGGGCGCACGCGTAACACGCAACACGTGCTCACCACGTAACGTCGTTGTCTACGAGGAAACGCTGCGGCTGTACGGGCGCAGGAATAAAAAGCTGCAGTTCTGCGCCAACAAGCTCCATATACCTTATACTCACAGATGCGAAAAGCGACGACACATGAGAGAGAGAGAGAGAGAGAGAGAGAGAGAGAGAGAGAGAGAGAGAGAGAGAGAGAGAGAGAGAGAGAGAGAGAGAGAGAGAGAGAGAGAGAGAGAGAGAGAGAGAGAGAGAGAGAGAGAGAGAGAGAGAGAGAGAGAGAGAGAGAGAGAGAGAGAGTGGGGGGAGATGATTGGTGCGTACATACTCGGTGGCAGCGGCCCAGCGGCCGCCGGTATCACTGTGCGTCTCCAGACGCAAAACGACACCGAGTCGCGTGTGCTTTGAAACCCGAAGCGTCTAGTCGAAGAGATCGTAAAGTACCGGGATGATTTTCAGGCAACGACGAGGTTGAATTTTTTAATGGGACGCGCTGTAGGAGGGCGCATACGCTGCCCTGTAGCTCCGATGCGTGATGTGTATTGTTGCACATTGTCGAATGGATTTTGTTTTTATTGTAATTTTTCTGATTCACTATATGTGCATTTGTTATCTAAATGCTGAGAGATTTCCTAAGTATATTTAAGTGTGGAGCGTTCGTTACGAGAGTCGGATGTATTATTCAAGCGTAACTTATACATATCCTAAATTACAAGTATACTTAATAGCACTTGTCCAAAACTAGAATATTTTTACCGGAAACCACTTTCAATCGAGATTATATGTGCAAATCCGCGAACTACAAACAACAACTGGGGTACAAAAACGGAAAAAATTTTTTTTGAGGCCACATCTACCATATAAGGTTTTTTCGGTTCTTTGGGGGTCCCCCAACATGAAAATACTCGTGAACACTCATTATCCGTTGCCAAGATTTTTTGCCGACGAAATCAATATGGGAAAAATGAACGAAAAGTAGTCATTGATGATTAACCAATAGCAAACTATTGAAGAGGCCAAACCAAATTCCACAAAAAAGCGATTAAAGTTGAAGAATAGAGCTTTAATTTGAGATGAGAATTGTTAAAATCGGTCGATTCTGTGCAAAGCTAGGTGAATTTGAAAATGGCGAATAATGACGAAAATGAGCGATTTTTTTCAAACCCGCATAATTCTTCAAATTTTTGTCATTTTTCGCCATTTTCAACTTCACGTAGCTTTGCACAGAATCGACCAATTTTAACGATTCTCATCTCAAATTAAAGCTCTATTCTTCAACTTTAATCGCTTTTTTGTGGAATTGGGTTTGGCCTCTTCAATAGTTTGCTATTGGTTAATCATCAATGACTACTTTTCGTCCATTTTTCCCATGTTAAATTTCCATAAGAAAAATTGATTTCGTCGGCAAAAAAGTTTGGCAACGAATAGTGAGTGTTCACGAATAGTTTCATGTTGGGGGACCCCCAAAGAACCGAAAAAACCTTATGTGGTAGGTGTTACCTCAAAAAAAATTTTTTCCGTTTTTGTACCCCAGTTGTGCACATATATGTAAGTGTTTAAAAAATGGCAAAAACTGAAAGAAAACTTTTAACACGTTAACTTGGATAATAATTTTACGAATTTCACGAACTTATTGCGAATCATCATTAATTATTTGAAAAATTTTAATTCCCATTTTATCGAAAAGTTTGTAAATTTCACGTGATAATTTAACGAACGTCTAACTAAACAAACCGACTCAAAAAATGCAGCACCATTCAATCAACAAACCATTACGCAACGCGCAATACACACCTCCGCCACCAGAAGTCAAACCGAACGCAGCATCAGCCGTCGATGCGGCTGCTTTGCAGATGTGTGTATAATATGTGTCGCCGCTCCCGCAGGAGACGGACTCGCCGTACAATGGCCGCGAGGAAGCAGGAAATCCATCCGCGCACTCGCCGCGGGGGACGTTCATTTGCCCGATTGCGAGAGAGGGAGAGAACAGAGGAAAGGGAAAGTTGCGCTGTCTCATGGGCTTGGCTTATACCGAATTAGACGCAATTTCGGGCGTTTAGACGAGGGTGGGGGGCAGGCGAGAGTTTCGGCTAATAAATTTTTCGTTAAGAGGGAGAGCCGTGGCGGCTCTGTAAAGAAGAGGAGGAGAATTGCGAATTATGGGTGTTGTAGAAGACGGTATTAAAATTGGATCTCAAATGAAATACTTATAGAAATCATAAGGAAGACGAAGGAAAAAAGAAAATAATTATTTTCATTGCAAAGAATGGAACTCGAAGTATCTTTTCTTCATGTATATGTTACACTTTTCATTAAGGATGCTCATCGGCTGAAAGCGACCTTTTTACGAAAATTTATATAACTGCATCTGCATGATAGTTCTAATAAATAAAATATGATGTTTATATATGATATTAAGATATTTGGTACGATAGAAAAAAATTTTAAAATAAAATTTGGAATGCTACAAGCGTAAGTATTGTTCATTAAAGGAAATTTACTTTAACTTTCTACTTATGGAAATATTTATTTTTAATTCAATTTTAACGGAGGAGGGCCTTCCTTATGCGATTTTGTGTACGGAAAAATAATTCAGAAATTATTAAAGAGTCAAGCATTACGTACATTTATTTATACATGTGGTATGTAATGTAATATGTAAGATTGTAAACAATTTCCGAATTATTTTCTCGCAACCCCAACCTGAAATTGCACAAGGAAGATAACGAGCCTGTTCCCATTAAAATTGGATCAAAACTAAAATTTTCCATACAAAGTTAAAGTGACTCCTCTAATGGGCAATATTTATATACGCTTATAACATTCCAAATTTTATTTTAACAATTTTTCTCTGTCATATTTTCTTTCTTAGAACTATTTCAGTTATTATATAAATGTAAATGCAAATGGTCGTTTTAAAAAGAAATCCCCACCATTTTATACTACCAAATACATTTAATTAAATGTTCTTAATATTTATCAAAATCTACTCACGATAACTTCAATTGAAGAGATTTATCATTTCACGTTCATACCAATGATTAAGACATACTTTTTATACGCGTCAAAACAAAGGATAACAACGCACCCTCGCCGAGCCCATCTGTCACCTCGCCATCTCGTATAAGGCAGTGAAATCTAAGCCAAAAATCAAGGGGGGCGCAGGTACTCATAGCAGAGAAAGAGCTCGCGCCCCTAATGATATGCATTCGGGATCGAAAATCGTATAACTGACACACTTTATTGCATTTTCATTGTGCCTCCACGTAGTTCCACGCTGTGTGCCCCCACAAAGTTAATCGACTAGCCGACGTTTAATAGACGGTGAGGAGTTTATCACCATCTCGACGCGACGCATTAGCAGATTATCCGCGATGGGGAGAATAGGGGAGGGGCTCGTTTGCGTAATCGAGGGACGCGTATATATATACATATTGTGTTTATGGTGTGTGCGCCATCGTTTTATTCGATTAGTCGAGTGGTTTCCCGGCGATCGTGCTGCGGGATGTCTATATATTATATTAGATCTCGCGGGACCGCGCAGATTTATGACGCGGCTCGCGATTGCTGACAATGGGAAAAGGCCGGTTATCTGGATTTGTAATTATTGCTTTGCAAGGGTTTTAACTGTTCAGTCTTTTGAGGTATGGGTGGCGACGCATGATAATTGTTGAACAGTAAAGAGATCAATTATATAACAGTTGATTATTTTTTACTGTTTTCATATTGGGAAATTGCAACTAATAATACGTATATATATATATATATATATATATATATATACAGGAAAAAATTTATGAAGAAAAAAAAAATTAATTAAAATGTTTCCACATAATTGAATTTTTTTCTATTTTTTTCAATTAATTATTGACTATTGTTACTTACTTAACATCTATTGAAAACTACAATTAAGTATCAGAAGTTCATTTATGTAAATGAGATAACAGCTGACGGATAAGCTACGAATTCTCAATATCGCATAAAAAAATCCATTAATGATCGCCTTCAACGAAACGTTCATTACAAGATAAAGGAGGTTGTTAAATTTAAACATAATTTGAAAATAAATTAACTACACGGTACGCATTAACATCATTACAATGACGACGGTAAAATATTCATTCTTGATAAAGAGTTTGATGATTTGTAGATATGAGATTCAGCTGAGTCAAGAACCTAAATGAATCTCATATATTTTCTACCTGTTGTGGATCTCATTAAATATAAAAGAAAGAAAGTTTGTAATAAAAACCAAAAGATGAAATATTTGCATTTTATTCTATCCAATAGTATAACCACAATATTTGTACGTTACTGTACATGTCCACAAAAACTTATCAACTTGTTAAGACAAGCATTAAAATTAACAACAGCCATTTTTCTACACAAACTTCTTCAATATCTTTAGTACTTGAAATAATTATTGAACTAATGCAGTCATATATATATATCAGCTCGAATTATCGAGTCACCGAAAATAAAAGCCCCATATTTATATCCTTGCTTCTCACGAAAAAAAAACGACGCTCCCCGAGTAGCGCAACGACACGCGACCTCGACTTTTCGCACGCCACACAGTTCTGCCTCTCGGGACTTACACAGCAGCCCCCGCCTCGAAAAATCTGTTGCATAAGTCTTTCTCACCCGCATATGTGATGATTTTCGGAAAGGGCGTGAAAGGATCATTCTCGACGCGCACGTCTCTTTTGACGGATCTCCGACAGCCGCGGGTGTAGTATCGATTACATCCAAGGAGCGCATACAAGCTCGCCGTTGTCTCTTTTCGAAGTATATCTCGTTTCGAGATTGAGAGAAGATCGTCCATTCGGTGTCTTATTCATAAGATATACTCCTTTCGGCCACTATAAGCCTATTATACTTTTAACACGTTTTGAACGATGGTTTTTCAATGACGGTTATTTTAGTTTTACATGATATGTAATGCTTTTTCTTGTTGTATATGCCGAAATACAGATAAACATATTTACCTAGTCTGCAAGATGACAAATAATAATTCAGTAACTGTTATACATTTCGGTACGCGCAGCAATTATATTCAACAATTTTTGCGCTACTAAACCCAGATCAGATCAATGGCTGAACATTACCCCGTATTTCCTATTGCTAATGTTTTGTACAGTATAAAAAACATATCATAAGAATAAAATAAAATCGAAGACTATTTTTTACTAATCATTAAGCTAATTTACATAACTATTCTCGATATAATACGTGTTCATGTTTTACATTTTTTCACGTTGAAAAATATGAGAAAATTCTATGATTCTATTGAATTTCGCAGAAAATTTTTTCTTCATTTTTCGTTATGACAACGCATTTTTTCAATTTTAATTTTAATTTCTGAAAATTTAATTATATGTGAGCTCGTTAGTTATGGCTGGAAAAGATAAGTAATATCTAAAGGAAAAACATCAGGGAAAAGGGAAAACTGTAAAATAAAGTTTTAAACAAGTTTCCATAATTCAATATTTTATTATGTAAATTATATTTATTATTCATCAATCAGATATGACCTATTTTTATAACAGCAAATAACTATGGTTATTATCTAACACTTGAATGTTTTTATTTTTTCTGGTATAAGGGTTATACAATTCATTCAATTTTTTGAATGATATGTTTGCTTCATATGTTTTAATATAACATAATCATAGTTTAATATAAAATTTATAATGCAAAATCAGTATAACAATATTTATTAGAATTGGAAAATAGTATATATTTTCCAATTCTAATAAATAATTATATACATAATTCTATTATTATCCTTGGATTTTCTCGAAATAAATAAATATCTTGATTAAGAAACACAGAATTTTATCTAAGTTCTTAGCAACAAAACTCTCAGAAATGTTAGAATCTTCTTGTCTGAATATACTATTTAATGCCGATTTTTACTCTATACCTCATGACTTATTACGTTACAATGAGCTTGACCGTTGGTAGAGATAATATGAAAATCCTCTAAGCTTTCTTTGATGTTATTCTAATACATAGAGGAACTAAGGGTTGTTTCAATCCTTTACAAAATGTACAGAATTATTAAAACATCAAATGTATTTACATAAACAGCTATCCATTTTCTTAAGTAAGTATTACAAAGTAACTCTGGGTGGCCCTTTTTGTATGTTTCAAAATATAGTACATATTCTATAAAGAAATAATTTAGGACCCCCTATGAGTAATATCGACTTCACACGAATCCAAAATGTAAAAAGAGCGTTTTGACTATGCTTCGTCATGTGTAGTTAATTAGGTTAATTAAAAAAAAATTTCTTTTTTTGAAAGCCAAATAAACAAAAATGTGTAAACATACAGTAATCAATCTATTATTAGAAAAAAATTTCAACACCACAAAATTGAAATTAACTTTGCTAAGAGCTGAATAACAAAATTGGTTCACTGTACACGTGGCGTATATGACTAATACATACAGTTTTCAGATTAATACTCTTATAAACATGTACAAAAGAGTCGGAAAATTTTGAAAAAATTTATAAGCCATATTTTTACTCATTTTTTAGCTACTTATATGTCTAATTCAGCTTTCCCATGAAGTGGAGCCAAGGAAATATGTGTGTGGCCGAATTAGGTGTAAGGCCGAACGACCCAGAGTTATCTTAGTACATTTTACAAGGTATTATATATATTATTCACAACTTTGCGTAATGTAAGTATAAAGTTCATTTTTATCTTATACAATTCACGAACAAAGTATACCTTACATACTTAAAATTTAATTTTATACATTAATTTTATGTATAGAGTTATAAAAAACCGCTATTAGTTCATTAGCATGTGGTTTCCTTAAACTGAATCTGCTGATTCCTTAATTCTTTGCGATTAGATCTCAGGGTGCATCTAATACGTGGTCCAGGTGTTCGGGGTAGTCGATGAGGTGCGCACCGTAGCTTTTTGCATTTATATGTCAGGGCGCATTTTATAGGAAGTCCAGGTGTTCGAGGTAGCCGATGACGATGTCTAGGTGTTGTGCTCCGTAGTTTTTTGCATTTAGATGTCAGGGCGCATGTAATAGTAGGTCCAGGTGTTCGAGGTAGCCTTTGACGAGGTCTAGGTGGTGCGCTCCGTAGTAGATTCATTTTCTTCGACAGTGGTTATTACATGCAAGATCAGAAGTATATTTGTACTTTGAAATGAAAATATAAATATTCAGATAAGTAGCAAACTTTTATATAGTAGAAAACTGTTATTAATATAATAATAAGTATTGTTACTTTGTGAAATTTTGTTTTTATTTTTACAGAGTATCAGAACGTATGAATCATATGGATAAGAAGATCTTGATTGAACAGTTTATAAGTAGAACTGTTAACAAATACATAAATTACACGTCTGTCAAATTTAAAGAACCCACAAGACATTATATAGAAAAAGCAGCTTAAAAGAACATTCGAATTTAAATTTTTGTTAATACAAATACTACTATTTAATAATGATATTAAAAATATACTGTAATAAACTGTCATAACGTTATCACATTATGTAATTATTAACTGTACAAATAATAATATTGTTGATATAAAACTTTCTGCGAAGTTATAAAATAAGGCAAGTACAGACATTTTTTCTGTATAATCTACTCTTCCTCCGTCTCTTCTCCCCTCTCTCTCGCCCTCTATGTCTTCCGCTCTCTTCCCTCTCTCTTTCTCTCTCAACATCCATCAAACTCTGTACCAAAAACTTTAATAAGAGTTTAAAATTTTTTTTTTTAAATAATCAACACGTTTTAAAAAAAAAAAAATTTTATTTACGTTTTAACAACACAATTTATCTAGTCCTTTAATTTCTTCTAATCTCATCTATCTAATAAGCACTCTCTACAAATGGTAATAATTTTTTTCATGACTGTACAAATAAAAACTTTCTATAAAAATAAAAAGAATTATGTTTTTTTTTCATATGATTTTATAATTAATAATATTGTTAATTTATCATCATACCTAATAAAATACATGTTTGATTAAATTATTTCAAAAAATTTAACTAATATAATCATTTTATAGAGCTCCTTGAAGAAAAATTTGACTGTTTCTTCAAATTTAAAACTTTTATGAATAACAATACAGCCATTTAATAATGATATTAAAAATATACTATAATAAACTCTCATAACGTTATCACATTATGTAATTATTATTTTCTCTTAAAAAGTTATGAAATCTATCTAAAAAAACATATTACAAAAGTTTAAACTAAGGCAAGTACCGACTAGTCTCTCTCCCACCCTATCTCTCCCTCCCTCTCTTTCGGACCTCTCTCTCTCTCGCTCTCTCTCTCTCTCTGGCTCTCCTCTCTATCTCTCCCTCTCTGTCAACATCCGGCAAACTGAGTACCAAAAACTTTAGTGAGTGCTTATATATTTTTTTAGAAGAATCAACACGTTTTTTAAAAGCTAATTTTTTAATAAAACTTTCTACGAAAGTATACAATAACGCAAGTATAGACGTTTTTTCTGGATAATCTATAAAAAACAACACAATTTATCTAGTCCTTTTATTTTTCCGAATCTCATCTATTCAATAAACACTCTCTACCAATGGTAATAATTATTTTCATGACTGTACAAATAATCTATAAAATAATAATATCTATGATTTTGTAAAAGAAATCAAATAAATACCAATGAAAAAGTCTTTTAATTCTTTGAGTCATTGTATGCTGAACAAATTATATGTAAGTACATTCAAAAAATTGTTCACTGCAAATCAAACAAACGAAAGTTGTGAAATCAATTATCGATAGTCAAGTAATGCAAACAACTCTCAGAAACTACTGTATGACTGTTCTCAGAAATATATTCAAATTTGTTCATCTTTCTGAGCTATAGAAATTAAACACAAGAAAGTACTGAAATCAATTTATTGTAGTCAAGTACCGGCCATAAGTTAACTTGACTGACATAATAGAACTTTTCGTATCTAGCGTGTAAAATTACATTTTACGCCCACGTTGTAACTTCAAAATTATTCTGCTAGCGGACATAAAATACTACTTAGCGCCCAAGAGGCCCAATAGCTCACATACTCTTACAAAATTTTATAGAACCTACGCACTTTACGCCCGTGTGGGCGAAAATTATTTTAATTATATAACTATAATGCCTTCTCTTTATTTCTAAAATTCATAAGAATTTTTTCAGATATTTACGAAAAGTCAAAGCCTATATAAAAAAATTACATAGTTATCAACACATCACTATTTTTCATTATTCTTTTTCAATTTTGAACTTTCTATAATATTACGCACCTTGGGAAAAGAGAAGTCTAGAGCTGCTCTAGCAGGGGTGGTCCTCCGATCTCCAATACATACTTGGCGGGCCCGACGATTTGCAGTTCAAGGTGTAAAACATGGTCATTTTCATATAACTATTCATATGTTTAAAGATCAGATAAAATGTATAAATGGGTTGCTTCTAGATATTAACTACTGATCCGTGAATCTATCACTCTGTTTTTAAATAGAAAGTGTAAACCCTCCTGAAAGTATCATATGAGTAATCCCATAATATATAAAATTGCAGATGACATCGCATATGAGATCTGATACGAGATATGCGATGCCTGAAATTCTCATATGAGATCTTATATGATATTTACACGCGGGAAAAGGATACACAAGAGGTTGCTTATAAAACGGTTAGTAAAATGTAAAGCACTTTTAAGTAGACTATAAATTTATATGAATTTTTTATTTTATTCTCGTTTAAAAAGGACGGACACGAAGAAAAATATTGTAGGTAATAAAAGTAAATCATGATTCTGCACATATAGGGATATTGTACTTAACGGTACCAATTAAAAATTAAAGCCAATGTAATTATTTATAGTAGACTTATAGATATAAATATTGTTAATGAATTTATGCAAAAATTTTGTATTCTATTTTTAAGTAGCCCACCGGTAAACTGCAAATCGTCGGGCCCGCCAAGTATGTATGGGAGATCGGAGGACCACCCCTGCTAGAGCAGCTCTAGACTTCTCTTTTCCTCCCAAGGTGCGTAATATTATAGAAAGTTCAAAATTGAAAAAGAATCATGAAAAATAGTGATGTGTTGGTAACTATGTAATTTTTTTATATAGGCTTTGACTTTTCGTAAATATCTAAAAAAATTCTTATGAATTTTAGAAATAAAGAGAAGGCATTATAGTTATATAATTAAAATAATTTTCGCCCACACGGGCGTAAAGTGCGTAGGTTCTATAAAGTTTTGTAAGAGTATGTGAGCTATTGGGCCTCTTGGGCGCTAAGTAGTATTTTATGCCCGCTGGCTGAATAATTTTGAAGTTACAACGTGGGCGTAAAATGTAATTTTACACGCTAGATACGAAAAGTTCTATTATGTCAATCAAGTTAACTTTTGGCCGGTACTTGACTACAATAAATTGATTTCAGTACTTTCTTGTGTTTAATTTCTATAGCTCAGAAAGATGAACAAATTTGAATATATTTCTGAGAACAGTCATACAGTAGTTCCGAGAGTTGTTTGCATTACTTGACTATCGATAATTGATTTCACAACTTTCGTTTGTTTGATTTGCAGTGAACAATTTTTTGAATGTACTTACATATAATTATTCAGCATACAATGACTCAAAGAATTAAAAGACTTTTTCATTGGTATTTATTTGATTTCTTTTACAAAATCATAAATATTATTATTTTATAGATTATTTGTACAGTCATGAAAATAATTATTACCATTGGTAGAGAGTGTTTATTGAATAGATGAGATTCGGAGAAATAAAAGGACTAGATAAATTGTGTTGTTTTTTATAGATTATCCAGAAAAAACGTCTATACTTGCCTTATTTTATACTTTCGTAGAAAGTTTTATTAAAAAATTAGCTTTTAAAAAACGTGTTGATTCTTCTAAAAAAATATATAAGCACTCATTAAAGTTTTTGGTACTCAGTTTGCCGGATGTTGAGAGAGAGGGAGAGATAGAGAGAGAGAGAGAGCCAGAGAGAGAGAGAGCGAGAGAGAGAGAGAGGTCGGAAAGAGAGGGAGGGAGAGATAGGGTGGGAGAGAGACTAGTAGGTACTTGCCTTAGTTCAAACTTTTGTAATATGTTTTTTTAGATAGATTTCATAACTTTTTAAGAGAAAATAATAATTACATAATGTGATAACGTTCTGAGAGTTTATTATAGTATATTTTTAATATCATTATTAAATGGCTGTATTGTTATTCATAAGAGTTTTACATTTGAAGAAACAGTCAAATTTTTCTTCAAGGAGCTCTATAAAGTGATTATATTAGTTAAATTTTTTGAAATAATTTAATCGAACATGTATTTTATTAGGTATGATGATAAATTAACGATATTATTAATTGTAAAACATATGAAAAAAAACATAATTCTTTTTATTTTTATAGAAAGTTTTTATTTGTACAGTCATGAAAAAAATTATTACCATTTGTAGAGAGTACTTATTAAATAGATGAGATTAGAAGAAATTAAAGGACTAGATAAATTGTGTTGTTAAAACGTAAATAAAAATTTTTTTTTTAAACGTGTTGATTATTTAAAAAAAAATTTAAACTCTTATTAAAGTTTTTGGTACAGAGTTTGACGGATGTTGAGAGAGAAAGAGAGAGGGAAGAGAGCGGAAGAAATAGAGGGCGAGAGAGAGGGGAGAAGAGACGGAGGGAGATTAGATTATACAGAAAAAATGTCTGTACTTGCCTTATTTTATAACTTCGCAGAAAGGTTTATATCAACAATATTATTATTTGTACAGTTAATAATTACATAATGTGATAACGTTATGACAGTTTATTACAGTATATTTTTAATATTATTATTAAATAGTAGTAATTGTATTAACAAAAATTTAAATTCGAATGTTCTTTTAAGCTGCTTTTTCTATAGAATGTCTTGTGGGTTCTTTAAATTTGACAGACGTGTAATTTATGTATTTGTTAACAGTTCTACTTATAAACTGTTTAATCAAGATCTTCTTATCCATATGATTCATACGTTCTGATACTCTGTAAAAATAAAAACAAAATTTCACAAAGTAACAATACTTATTATTATATTAATAATAGTTTTCTACTATATAAAATTTTGCTACTTATCTGAATATTTATATTTTCATTTCGAAGTACAAATATACTTCTGATCTTGCATGTTATGGCCACTGTCGAAGAAAATGAATCTACTACGGAGCGCACCACCTAGACCTCGTCAAAGGCTACCTCGAACACCTGGACCTACTATTACATGCGCTCTGACATCTAAATGCAAAAAACTACGGAGCGCACCCCCTAGACATCGTCATCGGCTACCTGGAACACCTGGACTTCCTATAAAATGCGCTCTGACATATAAATGCAAAAAGCTACGGTGCGCACCTCATCGACTACCCCGAACACCTGGACCACGTATTAGATGCACCCTGAGATCTAATCGCAAAAAATTACGGAGCGCACAACCTAGACTCCATTATCGACCACCCCAAAGATCTAGACCACGCATTCGATGCGTTCCAATACCTATAGGTAAAAAACTACGAAGCGCACCACCTAGACATCATCATCGGCTACCTCGAACACCTAGAATTCCTGTAAAATGCGCACTGACATATAAATGCAAAAAACTACGAAGCGCACCACCTAGACGTCATCATCGGCTACCCCGAACATCTGGACCACGTATTAGATGCGTTCCAATACCTAGAGGTAAAACGCTACGGAGCGCACCACCTAGACATCATCTTCGGCTACCCCGAAGGCTTTACCTCGAGTTCCTCGGGTACAGTTCGGATGAGCCTCGAATTCACCTGAAGCTAGCCGCGGGTGTGCCTCGGATTAGCCTCGGCAGCACCTCGGCTGTACCTCGGCTCGAGCCGCGGCAAATCCGGGGCTGGAGTCGAGGTCCGAGCAGAGGTAAAGCCGGGGTCCGAGCCGAGGTCCCAGCCGAGGTAAAGCCGAGGTCGAAGCCGAGGTCCCAGCCGAGGTAAAGCCGAGGTCCGAGCCGAGGTAAAGCTGAGGTCGGAGCCGAGTACTCTATACCTTTGTAAAAGTCTACATTGTTATGACTCATCTCGCGCAATTCGATCTTACATATGAAGTGTCATGACAGAAATTTGAAAACGTAGATTTCTCGAAAACACGTACAAGTGTTTAGGTCTTTATTCCGGGAAGCCACAGATATTATGTTCATGTTTATATGTATGTGTATATACATATATAGAGGTATATACATAGAGAGAGGTTTCCACACAGCATGTATTAATTCTGAAAGGATTCTGAAAGAATACATGAAATAATTTTATTCTTTCCGAAATCATTCAGTGAAAGGTTTCTGTAATAATGCTATGTCCGGGGTATTTTCCTTTCAGAATTAATTCACTGGAATAATTCAAAAATAATTTATATTATCATTGCAAAATTTTTTCAATCAAAGATTCCTGAAAGGATTCATGGATTATTACCAAAAGGTTACTAAAAGATATTTCAAAATTATTTCTGAAATTATTTCTGAAAGGAAAATTCCCCGGACATAGTATTATTACAGAATCTTTTCAATGCAAGCTTTTTGTAAGAATTCATGAAATCATATTAAAAATTAATTAGAAAATATTATGGAAATATTACTAAAAACAAAAATTTCGAAGAGTATAAATCCAGTATTATTGCAGCATCCTTTCAATGAAAGATGTCTGAAAGGATTCAGGAATTAATTTTGTGGATTGATTACAAAATATTATGGAAATATTACTAAAAAGAAATTTCGAAGAGTATAAATCACGTATTATTGCAGAATCTTTTCAATGAAAGATGTCTGAAAGGATTCAGGAATTAATTTTGTGAATTAATTAGAAAATATTATGGAAATATTACTAAAAAGAAATTTCGAAGAGTATAAATCACGTATTATTGCAGAATTCTTTCAATGAAAGATGTCTGAAAGGATTCAGGAATTAATTTTGTGAATTAATTAGAAAATATTATGGAAATATTACTAACAAGAAATTTAGAAGAGGATAAATCCCGTATTATTACAGAATCCTTCTAATGAAAGATGTCTGAAAGGATTTAGGAATTAATTTTGTGAATTAATTAGAAAATATTATGGAAATATTACTAACACTAAATTTGGAAGAGGATAAATCCCGTATTATTACAGAATCCTTCCAATGAAAGATGTCTGAAAGGATTCAGGAATTAATATTGTGAATTAATTAGAAAATATTTTGTAAATATTACTAACAAAAAATTTCGATGGTTATAAAATCCTGTATTATTGCAGAATCCTTTCAATGAAAGATTTTTGGAAGGATTCAGGAATTAATATTGTGAATTAATTAGAAAATATTTAGTAAATATTACTAACAATAAATTTCGAAGGGTACAAGGGTATAATCCCGTATTTGAAGGTACATTTTTATATTTTAGAATATTATTTAAATAATATTCTAACTATTTTTACATATATTCACATTGTTAATAATTTTACACTATTTTATCGCAGAAAAAAACGCAGAAAAATTTTTTACATGATGGAGATTCGAACCCGGGTCGCTCGGGTACTACGCAAATACGCTATGCATTACGCTATCGCTCGCTTGCTAGATCACTTCATTTTCATCATTATATACTGCAACATGAGTGACACGATAAATTAGAACATTTATTCTTAATATTACTTTATTTTTTAATATTAATTTTGATAAATTAATTCATAGTTATTTAATATTTTTAGTTTATTAAATATTGTATTAAGTGGATGTGAAACATGTATAAAGAGAGCTCTTCCTTACCGACGTTATACGTTTTTGCATTTTTTTGATCTTACATTCAACTTTTGAGGAATGAAGCTCTTCACTGCCCTCCGTAATTGCATAAATAATACACCTATGAATTTTTCAGAAATTCTGTTCATTATTTTTTATAAATAACTGGTAGAAAATTTTTCAACCCGTTTCCTGTAAAATCTATAACGAGCAATAACTTGAAAATTTACACATAGTGTATTTTTGTCATTGCGAAGGGCAATAAAGAGCCCTTTTCCCGAAATTCGATAAAAATAAAAAAATGATAATTGCATATAATGCAGAGATGAATAGGATGAGCTCTACCTTACCGACGTTATTATTATTTGCAGTGTTTTCCAATTTAGAATCAACTTTTAGAGTCAAAGGCTCTTTACTCTTGGCAGGCGTATAAATAATATTCCTGTCGATTTTCAGGGGACTTCTAAACATTGTGAAACTGAAAGAATACTATTATGAAAAATAATAAAAAATATTGCTTATTTTTAGTACCTATATTATTTATCTTTAAATGTTTTTTTTTCCTTTTATTTTAAGTTTTTATATTCTTACATTAACTTTTCAAATTAATATTTTTCGCAATTAGTAAATGTTTCAATCTATCTTAGTTCACAAAAACGAAAAATTATATACCCCGCACAAAATTTAATACGTTCTTTAATAGGATCATACGAATGTAGAAAACAATGGACGACTAAATCCGATCATTATCCAATCATTTCATTTTTTTCATTATATAGTGCAAAATGACTGACAAAATAAATTAGAATATTTATTTCTAATATTTCTTTACTTTTAATATTAACTTTGTTTAATTAGTATATACTTATTTAATAAGTTTTGTTTATTAAATATTGTAATAATTAGGACTTATTTGATTGAAAGGAATTTGAATTAAAAACAAAATAAATACATTATACAATGCCTCTTATATACGAACACTGCCCTTTTCGTGTTGAATAATTGTAATAATTTCTGAACTATTTTATGTTTTCTTTCAAAAAATCTATTCAAGGTTCTTTCAGGAAGAGTTTGTGTAAATATTTTTTTTGCTATTTTGTTTTAAAAAATTTTATTCTAAAAATCTTTTTCAAACGAATTCTAAATTATTTCTTGTATTAATTCACATGAGTTTCCCGGAAGATTTCATGAAATAATTCATGAAATGATTTTCAATAGATATTGAATTATTTTTGTGAATGATTAATTTATATCTTTCTGAAACTATTTCTGAATTATTTCATGATATAATTCTTGAAATGATTTCTGAATTGTTTTACGTTTTCTTTCAAAAAATCTTTTCAAGGTTCTTTCAAGAAGAATTCATGTAATTATTTTTTCGCTATTTTGTTTTAAAAAATTTTATTCCAAAAATCTTTTTCAAAGGAATTCTAAATTATTTCTTGTATTAATTCACATGAGTTTCCCAGAAGATTTCATGAAATAATTCATGAAAGGTTTTTGAATAGATGTTGAATTATTTTTGTGAATAATTAATTTGTATCTTTCTGAAATTATTTCTGAATTATTTCATGATATAATTCTTGAAATGATTTCTGAATTGTTTTATGTTTTCATTCAAAAAATCTTTTCAAGGTTCTTTCAGGAAGAATTCATGAAATTATTTTTTTCGCTATTTTGTTTTAAAAAATTTTATTCTAAAAATCTTTTTCAAAAGAATTTTAAATTATTTCATGTATTAATTCACACGAGTTTCACGGAAGATTTCATAAAATAATTCATGAAAGGTTTTTGAATAGATATTGAATTATTTTTGAAAAATAATAATTTGTATTTTTTTGAAATTATTTTTGAATTATTTCATGAAAGAATACTTGCAATAATTTCTGAACTATTTTATGTTTTCTTTCAAAAAATCTTCTCAAAGTCCTTTTAGAATTAATTCGTGTAATTATTTTTTTGTAAAATTTTTTTCTTTTTTTGGAAGATTTTTAAAAATATTTTGTAAGGATTTCATATATTATTTTAAAAATTAATTTAAAATTCATTTTTTTTTTCCTTTTAAAATCCTTTCTAAATCATTTCAATGTATTAATTCATGAATTATTTCATGTAATTATTTCAGTTTTCTTTCATGCTGTGAAATAAATAATGACTTCTTTGGTTTCATAAAATTCTTAACACGCATATTTCTAAAGAAATAATCCTTAGACACAAACTCAATATAGTTTTACGACAAATAATTATTTATTTCAATACACGAAATACATAATATAAAAATTCAGCTTTTTCTAATATCTCTGTACTTGAATATAAGTAAAATATTTACTCAATTTAAATGAATTTTCATCTTGGAGTAAATAATGATTTCTTTGGTTTCAATACATTTCTAAAACGCATTTTTGAAGATATAATTCTTTGACACTAATGAAATATAGTTTAAAAAGAAAGAATTATTTATTTCAATACTGGAAATACAGAATCCAAGAATAAAGCAATTTTTAATATCCCTGCACTCTAAACCCTAAAGTGTGAAAAATGTAAGTTTAAAGAGTAAAATGCAGATTTTATCAGTTTTAGAGGTAAATTTAAGAATTTTGCACTTTTGCAGAAGATTGAAGTCTACATTTTCTACTTTATAAAGTGTAAAACATTCTACTGATCTTTTAAAAGATTGATTTGATGTAATTACACTTTAGAAAAAGATTAAAATCTACGTTTTCCACTTTATAATGTGTAAAACATTGGACTGTTTGTTCAAACGATTAATGCGATATATTTACACTTTTGGAAAAGATTAAAATCTACGTTTTCTACTTTATAAAGTGTAAAGTTATTGCTAACCTTTTAAAAGATTGATTTCATCGATTTATACTTCTGCGGACTATTGTGAAGACTTTTACACTTTTGAGGGTAAATAAGTCACGTCACCGTGGGTTATTCAGTTATTCTCGATTTATTATATACGAAATGTGTGTGTTTTAATGATGGGATTTCAATTTCTGAAACAAATAGGTATAGCATTCGGAAAAGCATAAAAAACCTATATATTAAAAAAATTTCTCTAGCTATTATTATTAATATAAAACGTGTTTTTTTAAAACCTTATAACTCCAAAACTAATCAGCCAATTTTCTTGAGAAAAATCATGATAATACAGAATATAAATAGCTAAAATCTATAAAAATTTGAATTCATGGTTTTGGTTAGTTTTTGAGGAAAAAATTGAAAAATGAAAAAAATGAGTTTTGTGTGTCCAACAATTACAGGAGTAAAATTGAATTAATCGCATAAAAATTTCTTCTAGAGATAAATATTGGATAGCTCTCGGCTGAGCTTTTTAGGTTAACTGATTGGTCCAAAAATTTCAGAGATATATAAGATTATTTTAAAATTTTTTTTTTCAAATATTATTTTTTCTAGAACGGATCGATGAATCAGCTACACATTTATAGACGACTTTGTGTGTAATGTAAATTTCCGTATTTTACAAAGTATTTTGGGAAATACGTTTAAAACTACTTTTGGCTGTACTAAGATATTAATCGCGTTCTCTCTTTTATTCATGGAATCATGAAATGTATACATAACTATGTATAGAGACAATTTTAGAATAATAATTACTTTATTATAATAAAAATAGAAAGAATAAAAATGAAACGCAAAAATATACATATAACATAGTCTCGCCGTAAAAAAAGTGCATACAAGGAAAAATAATTATTTAAATAATTCTTAATCCCAAGTAGGCTGGGGATGCGAGTTCCACGCGTATACGGGAGTCCGTCAGACGTATATAAAAGGCAAAATAATTATTTAAATAATTCTTAACCCCAAGTAGGCGGGGATGAGAGTTCCACGCGTATAGGGAGCGCGTCAGACGTGTATACATAGCAAAATAATTATTTAAATAATTATTAACCCCAAGTGGGCGGGGAAGCGACATCCACGCGTATACAGGAGCGCGTTAGACGGGTAAACATGGCAAAAAATTCTTAAAATAATTCTTAACTCCAAGTTGGCCGGAAATGCGAGGTCCACGCGTAAACGGGAGCGCAGACGTATATACATGGCAAAATAATCATTTAAATAATTCTTAACCCCAAGTCGGCGGGGGACGCGAGATCCCCGCGTATATGGGAGTGTGTTAGACAATTATTCTAATAATTCTTAACCGCAAGTAGGTGGGGGATGCGAGTTCTACGCGTATACGGGAGCGCGTCAGACGTGTATACATGGCAAAATATTTATTTAAATAATTGTTAAACCCAAGTAGGCGAGGGATGAGAGTTCCACACGTATACAGAAGCCAGTTAGCCGTGCATTAAATGCAAAATAATTATTCAAAAAATCTTTACCCCAAGACAGCGGTTCCCGTTTACGCGTGGAACTCGCATCCACCGCCTTCTTGCGGTTAAGAATTATTTGAATAATGGTTTTGCAATTAATGCACGCCTAACGCGCTCCCGTATTCGCGTGAATCTCGCATCCCCCGCCGACTTGGGGTGTGGAATTATATAAATAATTATTTTGCCATGTATTTACTTCTAATGCGTTCCCGTATACGCATGGAACTCGCATCCCGCGCCTACTTTGGGTTTGGAATTGTATAAATAATTATTTCGCCTTGTATTTACTTCTAACGCGCTCCAGTACACGCATGGATCTCGCGTCCCCCGCCTACTTGGGGTTAACAATTATTTAAATAAATATTTTGCTATGTATACACGTCTGACGCGCTCCCGTATACGCGTGGAACTCGCATCCCCCGCCTACTTTGGGTTTGGAATTATATAAATAATTATTTTGCCATGTATTCACATCTAACGCGCTCCGGTATACGTGTGGAACTCCCATCCCTCACCAACATAGGGTTAAGAATTATTTAAATAATTGTTTTGCCATGTATTCACGCCTACTGCGCTCCCGTATACTCGTGGATCTCGCGTCCCCCGCCTACTTGGGGTTAAGAATTATTTAAATAATTATTTTCCATTTATGCACGTCTGACGCGCTCCCGTATACGCGTGGAACTCGCATCCCCAGGCTACTTGGGATTAAGAATTATTTAAATAATTATTTTTCCTTGTATGCACTTTTTTTACGGCGGGACTATGTTATATGTATATTTTTGCGTTTCATTTTTATTCTTTCTATTTTTATTATAATAAAGTAATTATTATTGTAAAATTGTCTCTATACATAGTTATGTATACATTTCATGATTCCATGAATAAAAGAGAGAACGCTATTAATATCTTAGTACAGCCAAAAGTAGTGTTAAACGTATTTCCCGAAATACTTTGTAAAATACGGAAATTTACATTACACACAAAGTTGTCTTTAAATGTGTAGCTGATTCATCGATCAGTTCTAGAAAAAGTACGATTTGAAAAAAAAATTTTAAAAATAATCTTATATATCTCTGAAATTTGTGGACCAATCAATTAACCTAAAAGAACTCTACCGAGAGCTATCCAATATTTATCTGTAGAAGAAATTTTTAAGAGATTAATGTAGTTTTACTCCTGTAATTGTTGGATATACAAAACTCATTTTTTTCATTTTTCAATTTTTTCCTCAAAAACTAACCAAAACAATGAATTCAAATTTTTATAGATTTGTGGCGACATCCATGAGCCACGGCGCGCAAGCGCAGCGACGCCGGAAGCAGTCACTAACACCACGTGACTGGGCATGAACAAGTCCTCAAGAAGGTTTCCGTTCGACAGAATGGCTACACACGCCGAGCGAAGCACACGCGCTACTTACCTCCTTAATTCTTGTTGTAACTACCTTTGTATTTTAGAGTAATAAATTATCTAGTCTTGTACAGTAATCGTCACAGTTTACCACCTTTCTTATATACAACCAAAGTGGTGACCCCGACGTGATCTTCTGGTGGATTATGTGACGGCAGCCTGGCCAACGAACAAGAACTCTGCCCGACGCCATTGTCGACACGACCCAAATTGCCACCACGCGGCCACCGTGCCCCGGACGCAGTGTACAACATACATCGACTCTTCGGCGGCCCGAGCGACATGGCAAACGGGGACGACGACCAGCAGCAGAACGCCCAGGGAGTACCGCAGCAGAACGCCCAGGGAGCACAGCAGCAGCAGGGAGGAATTGAGAGCGTGCACTCATGCAAACTTCCGCCTTTTTGGAGAGCATCTCCCGAGGCCTGGTTTATACAGGTCGAGGCAGCGCTAGCAGGAAATCAAATAAGAAATGACAATACGCGGTATAACCTCGCGCTAGCCAAACTAGACGGCGATACAGTGCACGACCTGCTCGATGTGCTTCGTCAAGTGCCTCCCACCGGCAAGTATGACTACCTAAAAGAAAACGTCATCAAGCGCTTTGGTGACACTCTGGAGGAACGCCTCAACAAGCTCCTCTCTACGGTAGGCACAGAGGGACGCAAGCCGACGCAGCTCTTGCCCCACATGAAGCAGCTAGCCGGCGACAGAGCTACCGATGACCTTCTAAAAGTTAAGTGGCTCAGCGCACTACCTAATGCGGCTCGCGGTGTTTTAGCCGCGCTGGACACCACCTCGCTTGATAAGCTTGCGGAGGCAGCGGACAGACTCGTCGACACCATGTCACTCACGTGCGCAGTCTCTCCGGCGGGCAACGCCAGAAACGCTTCACCAGGAAGGGGCGCAACAGGTGAGCTTTCCTCTCGACGAGACCACGGCAACATGGCGTCGATTCCCGCGCAAACAAGCGGCGCTCTTGACGTCATGGCCGCTGAGATGGCAGCACTGCACGGTAACATGACACAATTGCTCGCCATCAGTCAACTCATGCTCGACCGTCTTCCGCCCGCTGAACAAGAGCAGCGACAGCGCAACAATCGCGGACGCAGTCGCTCACGCACCCAAAAGCGCAATGAAACCTCGACAAACAGAATTTGCTTTTACCATCGCAAATTTGGAGCGGCCGCACGCAGTTGTGAAGCACCCTGCAGTTTCAACGCCGCCCAGCCGGGAAACTAAATGGGCTGCCGCCAGTGCAGGCGACATACGGCAGCCATCCACCCTCAGAGAATCGCCTATACGCAGCAGACCATACCACGGGTCTCAGATTTCTCCTCGATTCGGGCTCGAGCGTATCTCTTTTACCTCGCTCGTCCGTGCCAGGTAAATTGACCGAGCAGCCACTGCTTCTGTCAGCTGCTAATCTGTCGCCCATCCGTACATATGGCCAACGCATGGTCACGCTTGACCTCGGGCTCAGACGACCTTTTTCCTGGCCCTTAATTGTTGCAGATGTCAAGGACGCAATTCTGGGTGCAGATTTTTTGGCTCGCACCGGACTCCTCATAGACATGCAGCAGCAACGCTTAATCGGCTCGTGCACCTCGCAAAGCGTGCCCGCCCAGGTGCAGTCGACATCAGTCTACAGCATTGCTGCACAAGGCCTCTCGCAACACGACATCCACACCAGGAGGGCGTACGACGAGTTACTCGCAGAGTTTGCGGACGTAACCAAACCCAGGAAGCAGGCTGCTACCTTGCACGGCGCACCAGTGAAGCATTTCATTCACACAACGGGACCGCCAGTATTTGAGCGTCCTTGTCGTCTCCAGGGCGATCGATTTCACGCAGCCAAAGATTTTTTCAAGATGCTGCAGAACCGAGGCATTGTCAGACCTTCATCCAGCCAGTGGGCCAGTCCACTGCACTTGGTGAGCCGCAAAGAAGGTGGGTACCGAGCAACCGGCGACTATCGCCGACTCAACGCCTGCACCCAGCCAGATCGTTACCCAATTCCCATTGTGGAAGACATTCTACATGAGTGCGCTGGTGCCTCTGTATTTTCCACCATTGATTTGGAAAAAGCATTCTATCAAATACCAATGGCGGAGGAGGATATCTGCAAAACGGCCTTAACCACTCCCTTTGGTATGTTTGAGTTCACTCGCATGCCAATGGGGCTTCGCAACGCTACACAAACTCTTCAACGATTCATGGATTCGCTGTTAAGAGACTTGCCATTCGCAAGGTGCTATCTGGATGACATAATCGTCAAATCTAGCAATCACCAGCAACACCTACAGCACTTGCGCACTCTGCTGCAAGTTCTTCTTCAAGCCGGACTCGTTATCAGGTTGGACAAATGTGTCTGGGGACAGCAAGAAGTGGACTTCCTCGGCTTCACCGTCTCTAGCAAGGGTTTTTGTCCACCGCCTCGCAAAGTAGAGGCTGTGATGGATTTCCCCAAGCCAATCAACAGCACACAGCTGCGCAGGTTCTTGGGAGTGATCAATCACTACCGTCACAGCATTCCAAGATTAGCTCGCATCCAGGCTCCACTCAACAGCCTTCTCACTGGCAGAGGACAGGTCAAGCGCTTCCCCATCGTCTGGAACTCCAACGCTGAAGACGCTTTCCAAGCCTGCAAGGAAGCTCTGCGGGATGCAACCATCAACACCTTTTTCTCACCGACAGCGCCACTTGCGCTGCTCACCGATGCTTCAGGCACTGACATTGGAGGAGCATTATAACAACTCCAAAATGGCATTTGGCATCCCATTTCCTTCTTCTCCAGAGGGCTCTCGCCTGCAGAGCGTAAGTACAGTACTTACGACCGAGAACTGCTTGCAGCATTTGCAGCAGTGAAGTTCTTTAAACGCTTCTTGGAAGGTCGCAGTTTCACTCTCCACACGGACCACAAACCTCTCACCACTGCTGGTCAGCAGCCATCGGACAAGGCCTCACCCAGGCAGCAGAGGCAACTGGATTACCTACTGCAGCACAACATCAACTTCAATTTCATCAAAGGAGAGCATAACGTCGTGGCCGACGCCCTCTCTCGCTCATGTTCGATCAGCATGCCATCTGGCTTATTAGCCGCCGATATCCATGAAGCTCAGCAGCAGGACACAGAACTTCAACACCTGCTCGCCAAGAATTTGCTGGACCTACAGCTCCTCACCATCGACGGCACGCAAATCGCATGCAACACGGCTGACAATATCGTCAAGCCTTACTTGCCAAGCAGCCTACGTCGCAAGGCCTTCGATGTTCTCCATTCACCAGCACACCCAGGCCCCCGCGCGACCTGCAAGCTCATTGCTCAGAAGTTTGCCTGGCCAGGTATTAAAAAGATGCCTACCGCTGGGCGCACAACTGTGAACCGTGCCAGCGTGCCAAGGTCGGCAGACACAACCGAGCTCTTCTCAGCTCCTTTGACTCGCCAGACAACAGATTCGAGCACATACACATCGATATAATCATCTTGCCACCGGCAGGCAGCTACCGCTACTGCCTAACAATCATAGACCGCTTCACCAGGTGGCCCCTGGCAATTCCACTAGCAGACATGAAGGCTGACACGATAGCATCAGCACTCTTCACGCACTGGATAGCGCACTATGGCTGCCCTCTTACCATAACCTCGGACCAAGGCACACAATTTGAGGCGACTCTCTTTAAACAACTAGCTAGGCTGGTAGGAGCTCAACACATACACACCACTCCTTACCACCCTCAAGCTAACGGCATTGTCGAGCGATTTCATCGCACATTAAAAGCAGATCTTATGTGCGAGCCCCGCTCGCTCTGGCCTGACCGACTACCAATCACACTCCTAGGATTACGCAACTGTTGGAAAGAGGATTTACAAGCTTCACCAGCTGAAATGCTCTACGGTACCTCGCTAAGGTTACCGGGGGAATTTTTCGTACCACAGAGCATCCAGAGCAACCCGACGGCCTTCGTCGCCAAACTCCGAGCTCTCTTTCAAGACGTCCGAGCAGTTCCAGCTTCCAGGCACGCAAAGTACCACGCCTTTCAACATGGTCAATTGGACACATGCACACACGTCTTTCTACGCACGGACTCCATTCGCAAACCACTTCAACCGCCCTATACGGGCCCCCACGAAGTCATCAAGAGAATTAGTCACAAGGTATTTGTGATCCGAATCAACGGAGTAGAAAGAAGCGTCTCCACTGACGGCCTGAAGCCAGCATATCTGGACGCAACAGACGAGCCTTCCAGCTCGCCACCAGACACCCAACAACCACCGCTGGAACCATCGTCGCCGCCAATCACCCAGAAGCCAACGCTTGAAGCGCCCACAGCTCAACCACCGGCGCAATCGCCGCAAAGGTCGTCACCCGACCAAACGCAGCAGCCCCAACAGCTGGCTCCAATGCAACCAGCAACACCGCCTACAGATGAAGCTGCTCCCCAGCCCAGCATTCGTCCAGCCTTACCAGGCATCCTAAAAAAGAAAATATCGTTTCCTTCGCACCTCACGAAGGACACTCAGGGGGGAGTACCTGTGGCGACATCCATGAGCCACGGCGCGCAAGCGCAGCGACGCCGGAAGCAGTCACTAACACCACGTGACTGGGCATGAACAAGTCCTCAAGAAGGTTTCCGTTCGACAGAATGGCTACACACGCCGAGCGAAGCACACGCGCTACTTACCTCCTTAATTCTTGTTGTAACTACCTTTGTATTTTAGAGTAATAAATTATCTAGTCTTGTACAGTAATCGTCACAGTTTACCACCTTTCTTATATACAACCAAAGATTATAGCTATTTATATTCTGCATTATCATGATTTTTCTCAAGAAAATTGACTGATTATTTTTGGAGTTATAAGGTTTTAAAAAAAACACGTTTTATATTAATAATAATAGCTAGAGAATTTTTTTTAATATATAAGTTTTTTTAAGCTTTTCCGAATGCTATACCTATTTGATTCAGAAATTTAAATCGCATCATTAAAACACACACATTTCGTATATAATAAATCGAGAATAACTGAATAACTCACGGTGACGTGACTTATTTACCCTCAAAAGTGTAAAAGTCTTCAGAATAGTCCGCAGAAGTGTAAATCTATGAAACCAATCTTTTAAAAGGTTAGCGATTATACAAGCCTATTCTATATAATGCACAGCTCAAAAAGTGACTTTACTTTCACTGATAGAAACCGTGTATTATGACCGTATCAAAACACGTCAACTTTTTAAAATTTTTACTTTCTCTAGCAAAAATTGACAGAGTAAAAAAAATGTTAAAAAGAGTAGAGAAGTGTAAAAAGTATAAGTGTAATTAAACGTAGTTTGACCCGATATTTCGGACATATTTCACATCTTTTTACACTTATCTACACTTTCTTACATTTTTGTACACTTTTGTACATTTTATAAAATCTGGAAAAATCAGTAAAAATTTACAGTTTTCTAAACTTATTTACACTTTGTTGCATTTTTCTACATATTTTTTACATTTTTCTACACTTCCCTAAAGTTAATAAAACTTTTATTAACCATAAATATCTATAAAGATAAAAAAAATGTTTTTTTTTTTTAATTTGCTTAAGTAATCTTTTAACAATTAAACATAAAATATTTCTAAATTGTTTTACGTTTTCTTCCAAAAAATCTTTTCAAGGTCTTTTCAGACAAAATTCTTGTTATTATTTTTTGCGATATTTTATTTACAAAAATTTTATTTACAAAAATTTAATTAGAAAAATTATTTCCAAAAGATTTCGAAATTATTTCTTGTATTCATTCACAAGAGTTTACTGGAAGATTTCATACAATAAGTCATGAAAGGTTTTTGAATAGATATTGAATTATTTTTGTAAAATAATAATTTGTATCTTTCTGAAATTATTTCTGAATTATATCATGATAGAATACTTGAAGTAATTTCTGAATAATTTTAAATCCTATTCTTTTTAGAAAAATATTATTGCAAACATTATAATTAATGAATTCTAAATTACTTCATATATTAATTCACGCTAGTTTACTGTAAGATTTCATTAATTAATTCATAAAAGGTTTTTGAATGAATACTGAATTATTCTTCTGAAATATGCTTTGTATCATTTTGAAATTATTTCTGAATTATTTCATGATAGAATCCTTCAAATAATTTCTAAATTGTATAATGTTTTCTTTAAAAAAATCTTTTCAAAGTCCTTTCAGAAAAAATTCGTGTAATTATTTTTAACGCTATATTTATTAAAAAAATTTTATTACAAAAATTTTTTTCAAAAGTATTCTAAATTATATCTTGTATTAATTCGCACGAGTTTACTGAAAGATTTCACGAAATAACTCGTGAAAGGTCTTTGAATAGTTATTGAATTATTTTTGTGAAATATGGCTTTGTATCTTTCTGAAATTATTTCTGAATTATTTCATGATTTAATTCTTGAAATGGTTTTTATATTGTTAAATGTTTTCTTTCAAAACATCTTTTCAATGTCCTTTCAGAAAGGATTCCTGTAATTATTTTTTTCGCTACTTTATTAAAAAAAAAATTTATTCCAAAAATGTTTTTCAAAAGAATTCAAAATTATTTCTTGTATTAATTCACACGAGTTTCCCCGGAAGATTTCATGAAATAATTCATGTAAGATTTTTGAATAGATATTGAATTATTTTTGTGAATGATTAATTTGTATCTTTCTGAAATTATTTCTGAATTATTTCGTGATATAATTCTTGACATGATTGCTGAATTGTTTTATGTTTTCTTTCAAAAAATTTTTTCAAGGTTCTTTCAGAAAGAATTCGTGTAATTATTTTTTTCGCTATTTTGTTTTAAAAAATTTTATTCTAAAAATCTTTTTCAAAAGAATTCAAAATTATTTCTTGTATCAATTCACACGAGTTTCCCGGAAGATTTCATAAAATAATTCATGAAAGGTTTTTGAATAGATATTGAATTATTTTTGTAAAATAATAATTTGTATCTTTTTGAAATTATTTCTGAATTATTTCATGAAAGAATACTTGCAATAATTTCGAAATTATTTTATGTTTTCTTTCAAAAAATCTTTTCAAAGTCCTTTCAGAATTAATTCATGTAATTATTTTTTGGTAAAACTTTTTTTCTTTTTTTGGTAGATTTTTGAAAGTATTTTGTAAGGATTCCATATATTATTTTAAAACTTAATTTAAAATTAATTTTTTTTCCTTTTAAAATCCTTTCTAAATCATTTCAATGTATTAATTCATGAATTATTTCATGTAATTATTTCAGTTTTCTTTCATGCTGTGTGGGTTATGTACTAATAAACATATATACTGTATATAATAAAAAATATACATATGTTTATGTCTCTTCTTCTATCCCTCTCTCTCTATCTATATTTTTATCTTTCTCTTTCTCTTGTCTTTCTTTATTATTATACGGCCATTATCACTGCTTAACTCTTCATGGCCATTAATTCCTGGTTATTGTATGTGTGTATATATACATAACATATATGACGTCACAGGAAGTCGGGAAAAACCGGATGCGAGGCTGAATACCATGGAGAAAGTTAAGAAATCGGAAAGCCGACAAAAAAAATTCAGTCCCTTATATCTTTTGAATGAGATAATCTTTTTAAATAAAATCTTTTGATTTGAGTAGAGCAATGAAATCGCTATCGATTAAGAGGGATATGTTACATAGTTAAAACTAGCGCAATAGGTGTATAGGCTCATAGAATGTCTCGTACATCCATTTCAATGTATATTATCACGCGGTTGTCCTAAAGCTCTTCTATACTTGCCTTCAGAACGCTCCCGCGTTCCTTGATTAATAATAACTTCATACTCAAATTTTTTTTTTCTATTATTTTCATAAATTGTATGTTTTGTTGGTGACTGTTGTACCAAGTACATTACAAAGTTGTTTATTTTGAGTTACATTGAATATCCTTATCTCTTTACTTTATTATACAAAGCTAATAGCTACTATTTTAAAGGTCTTTATAAGATATTGAGTGCATTACAACGACACTAATACTTTCGTTCCTATTATTCTGTGATTCTCTCTTTATGTACATTTCTTGTTGCCTTAAGTGTTTTTAATTGGTATAAAAACTGTTTATAGTTAGTTATAGTACTGCATTGAGCACACTATATTATTTGCAGCGAACTGCTAATGTATATTAGGAATACTTATAAAATTATTGAAGTACAAAAATAAATAATATTAGTTGTGTAAACCATCAACATCTAAAATAACAAAATGAAATATATTTTTAATAAAAAATTTAAATTCCAAAGTTGAATATAATTATGAATACACGTATTCATATATAAGTATTCAAACGTTGATGGATTACGTAGTTATTATAAATAACCGTTCGTTTAAACTACTCTGCTTAAGTTAATAAAATATAAAAATACATTGTTTTCACATGGACAATGTCAACACAATCGCGTACGTGTTGCTGAATGAAAATTGTTTGCATTTAAATAAAATGACATCGACTTTGTTTGTTAAAAAAAAACGAATATATACATCTTTTATGCATTCGGTGATTGTACATGATATTACCCATGTGTATATAATACTATTAATGAACGACCGTGTTTCGAATGTGCGTTGAAAAACCTATAAATCGGACTGGATATCTGTAACGACGCGACTCATCATTTTATCGTGCTTCGATCGGCGATTTCTTTATCTCGTCGTCCTTCTCTGCCATTGCGGACTCGACGTCTATGCTGAAGACACAGCTGGTATTGTCCTTCTCAATGGTGTAGACGGTATCGACGCTGCTGGTCTTGGAACCGCTGATACCCTCGTTCGAACGATATATACCATCACCCGAGTCGGTCGAGCCGAAGATGAGTTCGACGCTGGGCTTAGTCGCCAGTCTGCCGTTCTCATTGGATTTGCCGCGCTCCAAGAGCTCGCGCACGATGGTCATAAAGGGGAACTCGAAGCAGCAGCTGGTCACGAGGGAGATGAGCATGGTGAGGCAAAGGTTGCCGAAGAACGTGTGCAGACAGCCAAAGCCGGTGAAGGTGCTCGCTGTGCGTACACTGCCGCTGTTGTACAGCAGGACGAGGTAGTGGCTGAGGTAAGCGCAGTAGGTGAGACGCGATAGAGGCACCCAGGCGCTCCAGGACAGGAACGCGTTCACGGGTCCTGAAAAAGCATTATTATTTTTAAAAGACTTGACGCTACTGTATTCTCATAGTTAGTGTATAATATGGTTTAAATATATTTTATATTTTTAGGGTTCTATAGAAATAGTACAAAATAAAATCGAAACAAAATTATGATATATTCACGGAAATTCTTTATCAACGATTTTCTTTTATTCGATTCACAATTTTAGGAGTCTCTTTTCTTTGATTTATCGTTGTTATAACATAAGGAATGTTTAAGCCGACTTTCGCTAATGATTTTATCCATCACTGTTCTTTGACTCATTAATGTAGAAGAGTGGATCGTAGAGTTGGTTGTAAAAATTTAAAAACAATTTTAAATAATGAAAAATTTGACGTACGAACGATGTGGTTAAAAATAACTTTAAAAGAATGCTTTAATTTTTATTCAACTTTTTATCTAACTTTGATCATCTATAACTTTGAGCTAAATCAACATTTTGATATGCGGAAAAAACAAATGAAAGGTCTTATCATCTACTTTCTTGTACCTTTTGTAAAAATTTACCTAATGCAAATATTTATGAAGCTATAACGAAATGAAATGACAGAAATTTTCATGAGAAAATCGCGGATTAAAAATATAATAGCTCGTATCTTCGGAAAAATGGTCAATGAGATTAAACTAAGGGCACTGAGTTTTAAGTGTGATCTTGAATGATTATTGTATCGACTTTGGAGTACATATGGTTGCCTACGTATAGGCGCTCTTTTTCTTACCTGCATAGCCGTGTACGCAAGCGAATATAACCCACGACACGGATAGCGTGAAAACGTGACGATGCAGGCCCGCATAGAAGCTAGCTTCGAGCCGGCTGTATGTATGATCGCTGAAGTACATTGCCCGTGGGCCCAAAATCACTGACATTGCCATGGCTACGGCGACGAGCCAGGTACACAAAATGTAAATCTAGCGTTGAACATATAAGTTGATTAGTAATACGATTCGTTATTGAATTTTGACAGTAATTCAACTTACTTTTAAAATGTGTAACTTACCCTGGGTATTCTTAGTTTGTAATCCTTAGTCTTAAATAAAATGTATCCCAAGGCGATGCCTATGAGGTACGGTCCCGCACGAGTGTACACTCTTGTATATATTTGCAGGTACACCTTCGTCATGTCCTCCAAGCTGTAATTAAAGATTGATTGTTTGACTTTTTATCGTATCATTTCTAGACTTGTAAGAATAACAGTTTTCAAGTAAACTAACTTTTTGTAATACAGCATGGTGCCTGTTAGCTGCAGGAAGTACGTTATGCAAAATGGGATCAGTATGGACACGAATAGTCCAATACTAGTCACACTCCAGAAGATAGCGCTTTTATTGTACTTCAACATTGGGTATAGAAAAATTGGCGACAGCCAAATCAACTGCATGTCGACGGATAAGTACCAACTCTGAGACATACACTGAAAGTAATCAAAGCAAATTATACAGTGCAAAAATTTTACTACTGATGATAATAAATTAAAATTATTTTTTCTCTATACTTAAAAAATACTTTTTTCGAATTTTTCGAAATTGACATAATTTCTAGTAAGTAAACTAATGTTATTTAGACCAAGGGGTGATTAAAAATAGTCTCTACAAATGATCGGAACTATGTATATGTGCAAATCCGCGGACTACAGACAATAACTGGGGTACAAAAACGGACAAATTTTTTTTTTAGGGCACACCTACCACATAAAGTTTTTTCGGTTCTTTGGGGGTCCCCCAACATGAAAATACTCGTGAACACTCATTATCCGTTGCCAAACGTTTTTGCCGACTAAATCAATTTTTCTTATGGAAATTTAACATGGAAAAAATAGACGAAAAGTAGTCATTGATAATTAACCGATAGCAAACTATTGAAGAGGCCAAACCAAATTCCACAAAAAAGCGATTAAAGTTGAAGAATAGAGCTTTAATTTGAGATGAGAATCATTAAAATTGGTCGATTCTGTGAAAAGCTAGATGAATTTGAAAATGGCGAATAATGACGAAAATGAGCGATTTTTTTCAAACCCACGTAATTCTTCAAATTTTTGTCATTTTTCGCCATTTTCAATTTCACGTAGCTTTGCACAGAATCGACCGATTTTAACGATTCTCATCTCAAATTAAAGCTCTATTCTTCAACTTTAATTGCTTTTTTGTGGAATTTGGTTTGGCCTCTTCAATAGTTTGCTATTGGTTAATCATCAATGACTACTTTTCGTCTGTTTTTCCCATGTTAAATTTCCATAAGAAAAATTGATTTCGTCGGCAAAAAAGTTTGGCAACGGATAATGAGTGTTCACGAGTATTTTCATGTTGGGGGACCCCCAAAGAACCGAAAAAACCTTATGTAGTAGGTGTGCCCTCAAAAAAAATTTTTTCCGTTTTTGTACCCCAGTTGTTGTCTGTAGTCCGCGGATTTGCACATATCGGTTATATATAATATGTTCCCTACCGAAAAAATCAGGTGATTGTCACCTGATTTATCAGCTGATTTTTCAGCTGATTTCTCATGCCAAAACCTGTCCTGATATTCTGCTCCAGATGCTGTAGAAAACTTACGTAACTTAAAAATCAGCTTCTTCAGTATTAAAAATCGCCTATTAGGATGTTTTACCCCCCCCCCCTCCCCTAGATGAGCTCAAAAATGCATGTTTGGAAGCATTTTACACAATTTTTCAATTTTTACAACTTTTGTACATGAGATATCAGGTAAGAAATTATAGAAATTATGTGGGATCTCACCTGAAAAATCACCTGAGATCTCACCTGAGAAATCACCTGAGATCTCATGTACAAAATTTGTCAAAATTAAAAAATTGTATAAAATGCTTCTAAACGTGCATTTTTCAGTTCGTTTGAGGGGTAAAATATCCTACTAGGCGATTTCCAATACTGAAGAAACTGATTTTTAATTTACATAAGTTTTCTACAGCATCTGGAGCAGAATCATAGGTGAGATTTTGGTATGAAAAATTAGGTAAAAAATCAGCTGACAAATCAGGTCACAAATCACCTGATTTTTTCAGTAGGGTTGGCACATTTTAGGATTTTGTAAGGGGATTAAGGTGGCTTCGGCGAGTTTTTATAAATACATAAACATTTCTGAATCTTTACAAAAATATTCTTTGAGCATTAAACTTCTCATTTCTGTCAAGAAAATGCAAAATCAACGACCAAATAATTGAAGATTAATGATTTTTTAATGGAGATTCCAATGCTGTCATCATAAATATGAGTTAACGACCAAATTAAAGAGATATTAGCCATCAACTTTGTAAACATGCTTTTGCGCATCCGCACTGAAAGCAGGCAAATACATAAGTAATAAGAATGGCGATTTTTTTTTCATTTTTTAACAAAACTGGAACTTTTTAAGGCTACGGCACCACGCGTCGAAGCGACCTTAAGGGGGTTAGAGCTCATCAGATCCCAATGCTCTAAAGGTTAAAAATAGAAATCATGATTATTATAATTAAAAAATTTAATTCCAAATATAGTTCCTAAAATAACTAGATCCAAAACTAAAAAAATATTCAAATATTTTGCTTAAATTCAAACTTGAGTATCAACTAATTTTCGAAAGAATTTAAATTGTAAACATTACCAGTTTTATAACTGACTCGTATGCAGGAAAGGCATATTCTTCCATTTTTAAAGAGAAAAATTAAAACATTTATAAAAGGCTAAGCACAATTTTAAAGTATTTAAAACAATCCTATTTTCTCCTGTGTTTTTGGAGTTCATTAGAAAAATCTCTTGTATAATGTCGGCCAATTTCTCATAAATTTATTTATGATCAATAATGACAAATGTTTGTTTAAAGATTTTTTCTTCAATTTGATGTTTTGAAATGTACTTTTTGAATTAGCTTTGACTATTAAAATATTCAATTTACCATATTAGCAATGTTGACGTAATTATTTATGTACAAGAGATTGGTCCACCAGCTAGCCCGACAGTCCATTTTACTGGTATGAACCCAGACGTTCCATTTGGGCCCAGAACCCAACTTATCGAATAACGTGGCATAGAATCCTATGACCATAGCGTAAGCAGGCGTCAATCTGCGAACAAAAGATACCTTTAATTTAGCATGTTTTTTGTCCTAGGTATTGTTACGTGTGGATACACACACGAATATAAAAGAACGAAATAAGTAAGGCAGCCGATTACAATATGACGCCGATTAGCAGAAAGCCGAACGGTGGCAGCCGTGGCTTGTTGGTAGTGTTTCTGACTCGCGAATCGGTGGCTCTGGTTCAATCCCAGGGTCCGTCACTTTTTATTATTAAAAAGTTGCGATAGCTCACTCGTAACAATATACATTAAAAGTTTCCGGAGAAATTCTAATTTAGATAAAATTCATTAAATATTGCAAGATCATAAGTGTCGGGATGAAATTTGGATAAAAGACGCTACTAACATAACACATTGACATTTTGGGTAAGTGAGCCGTTATACTGCCCCCCTTATACCCTCTTTGAATTTTTACATGTGTTTAAAAATTCAATAATTGTACTTTGTCATCTGTTTAGGAGGCAGAGTAACATTCAATTGTATCATTTATCCTAGGTAAGGTTTTTGTTCAAATTATCCGATTATAATCACGGTATAGGGCTCGCTTGCGAGGAATTCATTGTATAGACAAATCGTTGGCTTAGTGGAAAAAGCGGACATGTCGATTTTTAGTTGGAAAAGCGGACGCCTCGTGCCTGAATATTGTTCTCTTTATTAAAAAAGTTAAATTTGATAAGTGTATAATTGAAGCAACGATACCAGAAAATACATAAATAAAGTACAGAGAGCCAGATGATTTTCCAGTGCCAGTGGATCACAATTCAAACAATAGTAATTTAAACTCCGGCGGGAAGTGTGCGCTTTTTCAACTAAAAATGTCTTATGTCTAACGAGTAGTGGTTGTGTCTAATAATTAATAAAAATTTTAAAGTGTTAACAGTTTTTTCAACATAGGAAGTATAATTAATTAAAGCCTCTATTAAAAACATTAACGGAATTTATGATTATTAACTCCATTATAAAAACCGCTGCCAATTCATTGGCAAGATGCTTCCCCAAAATAATTTATCGATTCCATCTTTAAATTTAAAAAACAAAAGTAAATTTTTCACAACAAAACTTTATTAATAAATAAAACTGTTTTCTTTGTGGTTCTTTGTTGTTTGTTAATCAATTTGACTGAATATAAAAAATATCCTTTTTGGTATTTCATTTATGTATCCTATACAAACAATTAATTATTGTTATAAAAAATTTTAAAGAAATACATTAGTTTGAGAAAGAAAAGTATGTATTGGCAATAATCTAATAAATATTTGTTTTGAAACAGGTATTTAACTACTATCCTGCTCGACTTAGTGGTTTAAAGTTAATCCATCATTGTAACAATCATACAAATATAATAACTAAGTTATACTTCTTAACAAAAGACAATGAATCGTTTTGAAATTTAACAGGGAGGTAGTTTTTTTCATATTTAAGAATCGATATTTTTATGAAATATTTTTATGAAATTTTTACGAAATTCATATTTTGAAAGTCAATTATTATCGTTGCCTTAGTACACTTTACCGCGGGACTCAATCTGAAATTACTTTCTCGGGGATATGCCCTAGTACACAATAATTATTTTATTTATATATGATATACAAATCAAATAGAAATATTGCATATTTTGCTCTAAAACTTTATATTTGTGTTTTGGGGCTAATTTGGAATGGGTAAAAAAATTTTGACCAACATAACCTCTTGAAATTTTAACACAATGTTGTACTCGATAAATGTAATAAGTGGTAAAAATTTTGAGTCAATCAATCGAATATTCTTTTTAAAAATGCAAATATAAGAAATTTATAAAAAAATTTTAACCTCAAATATCTTTGGTCACAACAGTCAGATTTTTTTCGGTAAAGAACTGAATCCTTAGATATAAAAAAGCTAATTCTCTGCCAAATTTCAAAACGATTCATTGACTTTTACTCCTGTTATCGTAAAGGAAAGAAAACGCACTTGTTTTCAAAAATAATTTTTTTCTCGGAAACAAATCAACATAACCTCTTGAAATTTTAACACAATGTTGTACTCGATAAGTGTAATAAGTGGTAAAAATGTTGAGTGGAAAAATGAAAAAGTTTTTGAGATATTAATTAAAGAAATATAAATCATATTTTCATTAATAATAAATGACAGGCTAGAGATAATTTAAATTTTAAAAAAAGAAATTGTAGGTAATTTAAATACCTTTTAATAAAAATTTAGTTTATTAAGTAATACTGGCTGAAACAAATTAAAAAATCAAAAAAACGAAAAATTCAAAATCGTTTTTTGGTTATAAAAAAAAATCGGTAAAATCAAAAAGTAGGTTATGCTCTCTCTATTCTCCTCCGAAGCGAAGAGAATAAGCCTTTTGCGTTGTAAATCGGTCGATCCGGTCGATCGGTTCAAAAGTTATCGTCTGTACACACACACACACACACACACACACACACACACACACACACACACACACACACACACACACACACACACACACACACACACACACACACACACACACACACACACACACACACACACACACACACACACACACACACACACTCACACACACACACACACACACACACAGACACGAACATTTTTTTTATCGAAAACAACGGATTTTAGCGCCAAAGGTCTTAAAACATGTTTTTGAAGATGTTGCTTCAAAAATTTGTTTCACCGTTACAAAGCTTCTTCTTTGAGGAAGCAAAAAATAAATAATAGAAAACGAAACGAATTTAAAAAAAATTACTCTTCCAAAATGTACTCTATAACATATTTCTTGCAATTAAATATTTAGTTAACATTAATGTTCTTAACAACTGCGGAAAATTATACAAATAGTTTACCGGTTCCAACATTCATTCAATCTCTAGTTAAAGACGAATTACCAAGAAGAAAATCATCACAGTCTTTAAAAACAACACATTCTTAAAAATCCATTCTTTAAAAAGATTTGGATAATAATTAACTCACCTCACGTAGCGGTGCAGATACAAGCTGAGGACGTTCACAGACGGGTTAGTGTCATTGCTGCTCCTGGACAAGCAAGTGTAAACCAGCAGCACGCCACTGAGCAGGAAAAACGTGTCGGTGACTATGTTGCCGTTCAACACGAGCAGCGAGCTCCAGTCCTCGTGCAGCTACACGCGAGAAAATCACCACCATTACTCACTCAATGAATTTTTCATTTTTCTTTATGCCTTTCCCACTCATCAATTTTGTATACAAACAATGTATATGCATGCACGCGCGCTCCAGATGAAGACGCGTTATGCAAGATAGCTTCATAATAGCGCTTCGTCGCTGTATTTGTCTAACTGATCGTCGTCTTTCTCTCCCTCTCTTTCACTCTTTCTCTCCCCATTTTAAAAATGTGGACGACGCCTGGGTGACAGTCACGCCGCTTCATGATTACGCGAAAAAATTTGGCGATCTTCGGTGCATTCGACAGAGCGACGCAGCCACGAAACGTATAGGAAAAACGTATTTGTTGTGAGATGATGGGCCTTTGGAGCTCGATGACGTGCTATTTTATCGACAGAAAATGCGGTTAGAGCTGGGTCTATAGCATTCGTCAATATATAAATTTATAGTCTGTTTTAAGATATTGTTTGCGCGATTGTTTAGAGATTGATATTTCGGACTAAAATTTTCAAGAGGGCACAAAAGTTCACGAAAAAGTGTTCGTTCAGTGACGATACTTGTTTACAAAGCTATTATACGTAGTGAAAACGTTTGCAAATATTTTTAAAAGTACAAAATCAAACTTCCTAATATAAAAATTATTGTGTAAGACTTTTAACATGTGTACTTTGGCATTATCAGATTTCAGTTTATTTGCAACCAAGATCATTAAAAAGTGGAAATTACAGTGAATTGATACAATAGAAAATGACCTCCAACTCTTATAACTTAAAATACATTTTATCATGAAGCTATTGATTCGCGCAAAGAAAAATGTAAAAATAGTTTGCGAACTGTTTGAACGTTTGCATCATTCCTCAATTTTTCGTACACATGTTTATATTAGACTGTCGGAAGGTCAGTTATCAACTTTTTGATAACCGGCATTTAAAAAGCGCTATATCTCAATTAAATTCCCACGCAAAGAGACGCCAAGGAAACAACCTCCACCCCCCGGCAGTGTACTTGATCCTTGTTTCTCCCAGAATAGCCGACCAAGGCTATTCTCACTTTCTATATCTCTTCTCGCGTCTACTGCTTCAATTACATTACTTATGAAAAGCGCCGCGCGCGCACGCACTATCCGCACTGATCGACGCGGAGGCTCGTATCTCTCGATTGTCGCGCGGATTTAGCCTTCCGAGTGCAACTTTTTTTTTCTCTTCCTCTCCCCCGCCGACGATCATAGATCGCGCGTGCATCAGGCCTTCGGCAGATTTGACGCCGCTTATACTCGCATTGTTGTTGTATGCTAACGGGACTAACCACGTGTGTGAGAGCGAGCGCGCGCTCAGTGTCTAAGTACACGCGGAAAACGCGAGTATAGTTAGAAGCGTGTGCGCGCGCGCTTGTGAGAATGCCCGTCATTGACCCGATTTCGCGCGAAAAGCGCAAAACGATCTGTGGTCGCGCGGTCACGTGTGCGCGCGCCGCGTAAGCGCTCAATGTAAAGCGCTGCTTTCGGAAAAAAGTATAAAGCTCGCGCGTAAGTGGGATGAACGCACGTCTGAAGGATACGCTTGCCAAGGGATGCTACAATATAGGTGCTGCTGCTGTTTTCCGCCTCGCTTTTTTGCGTTGGATCATGGTAAGCGATATTTGCCGTATCGATATATTTGCTAAAGTTTACGGCCTGTCAAGTTTCAGTGTGTTTACTATGTTTACGGTGATCGGTTTGGTGAATGAAACTATATGAAACTAATACGTTTAAGTACTTCTCGATGGTGTCGCAAAATAAGTCACTTTGTTGGCATGGATTTAAGTAAAGTTAAAAAATTTGTTTATAGTTCAAGTTTATTTAAGATCTTTAAAGTTAATGAAAAGGTGTAAGCCTAATTGGCTTGTAAAGGGAGATTATTACCGGCGTTTTTGCTTTCTCAAAGAGAAAGCTTGGTAACGGTGAAATTTTTCGACCCCGAGATTTCGATGATTTTCAATATTTCTGAGCTCCCTGAGTCAAAATATGCGTTTTCTAAAAAATGTCTGTGTGTATGTATGTATGTGTGTGTGCGTATGTGTGTGTGTGTGTGTGTGTGTGTGTGTGTGTGTGTGTGTGTGTGTGTGTGTGTGTGTGTGTGTGTGTGTGTGTGTGTGTGTGTGTGTGTGTGCGCGTGTGTGTGTATGTGTGTAATGAATTTGTCCGCGGCATAACTCGAAAATGGACAGAGGTATCAAGTTTATCTTTGGCAGATATCTAAAGTTCATTTTGAAGTTGTGCAAGTTCAATTATATAGATGATCGGATAATATTAAGTCGGTTAAAAAAAATAAAGAAAAATATGGAAAAATCGAAAATATTTTTTTTCGGTTCTGGGTTTGGATATCGGTCTAAAGTAGTTCCATTTTCTGAAAGGTCTTAAAATTACCTATCAATCCATATTTTTTTTGACCCGATCGCATAATTTTAAGTCGGTTAAAAAAAATAACGAAAAATATGGAAAAGTCGAAAATAATTTTTGTCGCTCTGGATTTGGATATCGGTCTGAAGTACTCTTATTTCCTTAAAGGTCTTAAAATTACCTATCAATCCATATTTTTGCCGGCCAGATCGAATAATATTAAGTCGGTTGAAAAAAATAAAGAACAATATGGAAAGATCGAAAATATATTTTTTTGGCTCTGGGTTTGGATATCGCGTGAAATTAGTCGCATTTTTTTAAAGGTCTTGGAATTACCTATCAATCCATATTTTTGTCGGCCTGATGGGAAAAAATAAAGAAAAATATTATAAGAAATTATAATAATTATTAAATTATAAGAAAAGTCGAAAATGATTTTTGTTGCTCTGGGTTTGGATATCGGTTGGAAGTAGGCCCCTTTCTGAAAGGTCTTGAAATTACTTATCAATCCATATTTTTGTCGGCCTGATCGCATAATTTTAAGTCGGTTAAAAAAAATAAAGAAAAATATGGAAAAATCGAAAATATTTTTTTTCGGTTCTGGGTTTGGATATTGGTCGGAACTAGTCCAATTTTCTTAAATGTCTTGAAATTACCTATCAATCAATATTTTTGTAATTTAATAATTACTATATAACTATTTTAAATATAATTTTTTAGATAATTTTGAATAATGTATCTATGGAAAATGAGATATGAAGAAAAAATGAAATTTTATATTAAAATATACATTTTAAAAAATTATTTGATGTAATTTATCAATTCTCTTTGAGAAAGCATTCTGCTAAAGCAGTTAGCAGCGGTTTTTTATTCGATATAAAAAAGTTTCATTAATTGAAAACATACTAGGCTGACTACACCAATGAATGACCAGGTCACGTAATATTTTCAATTGCTTCAATAAAATATTTTCACAATATTAAATAGTTGAAAATCAACATTTTCGGACTTTTGAGACAGGGAGAGGTATATTCATGAGTAGTGAAAATATATTTTATCCAACTTAAAAAAAAAAATTGTTATTCACTGGTGTCTAGACACGGACTAATGCATTGGCCCTAATTAAAAATAGATGCGGAAATGATTAGGGTATAAAATTCCATAAGATATTTGTTTCCGTGTGGAATGCTTTCTCAATTGCTGTCTCATGTTTTTTCTCATTTAACCTTTAGGCTGTCGCAAATTTTTCATGAACAAAATTTTGATAAATCAGTCTTTTTTGTAAAAATGTATACGTTATGTTAATAATATTATACAAATTGCATGTGTCACGGAGATTTCCGACAACGTTAAAGACGAGAGACCGTCGACTCAGCAGAATATCTGGCTCGCGGTGCCCTCGTCATGACATCGCCACGTTAGCTTCGTGGTTGAGTCCGAGACTATAGAAACCGTGGATCCGTGAGTTCGCGTCTCGCTCGTCGCGTATCTTTTCACGCTTATTATTATTTAAATCCCACGTTCGTAACACATCGAATCTCAAATTTTTTCGGAGTCCCAAAACTTGACTTTTGCGGAAGTCTCAAGGTTAACTATAACACGCGTATCTTATAGCGTGTTGAATAACAAAAATTGAGAAAAAATTAATCAATTCATAAAAAGAAAAGTATATGTTAATTTACGAGAAAATTAACACTGAATTATGAACAACATCGTTATATGAAACTTATACAGTATGTTAGTGAGAAAAAACTTTTTTAAAGTCGTATCACAAACTTCAATTGACGTGATATAATTATTATTTATTCCAATCACATTGATTCCTTGCGTTTGCGCGTATCAGACATCAAACTTTTAATAGATTAAGGTATTGCTTAATCGTTACATAAAAAATCTATACACGGAGAGAAATTTTAGAGTAAAAATTACCAAGGTGCCTTGGTAGCGCATGGACAGACTGTCAAAAGCCGTGTTATTCCCAGGTTTCTAATACAATTTATAAGTTTCCCAAGAAAAACTACCATAACCACTTAAAAAAAATACCAAATTATCTGAATAAAAATTACCAGAAACACTGGTAAAAATTGAGATCTAGTCATATTTACAAGATAACCTAAGAATTTTTACTAAGAAAACTGATAAATTTTATCAAATAACCTGGTATTTGTGTACTCGCGCATGCGCACTGCGCATTATTGTGTTTCAGAAGATTGATACTAGAGGCGTGCGCGACGTTAAAATGAAAACAATACACATATTTTCAGTAAGTAATAACGGCGATTCAAATGACTGTTGGTAACAGCTTCCGTGGCGCAGTCGGTAGAACGTCGGACTCTCAACCCAAAGATCGTCGGATCGAATCCCGCTTCCGTAAGTTTTTTTTCAGTTTAATGTTTTTTCATCATTGTTTCTGTTTCTATTTCTATATTAAAATACTATATATCCATCAATATGGATAAAAAAAGTTAATTTTTTTAATTTAAATTAACTAAAAAAAAATTTTACCAAGGCACTTTGGTAAAAACTTTGAAATTGTCAGTCTGTCCATCCATTACCATAGAAACTGGTAATTTTGTCTCGAATATTTGTAATTTTCACTACAAAATTTCTCTCCGTGTATGCAAGAAAAAATATCGTTAAGCACACCGATTACCAGTCGGGAAGTTAAAAATTGAAAATTTAAAGACGCAGCGTTTGCCCGGCACAATCGAATGAGTACTGCGTAACGAGACAGTGCGTCTTTTCGCCTCGTTTTGCATATCTCGTTTTAGCACCCGCGAATTACCAAGTGCGCTCACCCTTAAATATTGATGAGTCATCGTAACGCCTCATGTTTGTCGAGCGCTGAGATCACTGGAATAAGAATAATATGATGTTATCGATGAACGGATTATCGGATTCACTTTAGAGGCAGTGATTCCCGGTTTCCGAGCGATCTGTACATGAGGAATTCTACAGATTATCTATTCTACACACTTAGAGGGTTCCAAAAATTAAAAAAAAAAAAAATTGGAAGCACAAGCTGTGTAAAAATTTTTTTCCTCGTTCTTTAGGTTATTAAATAGACGAGAAAATTTTCCAGCACTTGAAAATGGTCTTGTGAAATGGTTTAAAAAAAAGAATGAAAAATGGACAAAAAGTAGTCACTGATGATTAGCCAATAGTAAGCTTTTAAAGGCAATTCTCAAAAAGACGATTAAAATAGAAAAAAACATCTTTAATTTAAGCTAAATATCGTTAAGATTGGTCGGTTCTGTGCAAAATTACGTGCAATTTGGAAAACGAAAAATGACCAAAAATGAGCGATTTTTCCCAAATTCACGTAATTTTTAAAATTTTGATTATTTTTTTTTCTTTTTAATTTTTTGAACCCTCTAGGTGTAGATAATGTGTAGAATTCCCCATATATACACCTGTATATGCTGCTAAGGAGGTATGTATATTTACAAATGAATATGTATGGTTGCACTCGTAAAAGGCAATTTGGCGGCATCTGCGATTCGAATGCAGTTTGAGCTTTTAAAGACGCACATATATGTATCAAAGGAATCATAGATACATATAATTCGAATAGAATAAGAACTATCAGCTATACCCTGAGAATATGGTTGCGATCGATTTTGACGCCCACAGCCTCCAGATAAAACGTATGTCCGTAAATAATCCAGCAAATGCTGAGGTATCGCAGGCCGTCGAGACAACTAATCGTCTTTGCGCTCCTCTCCGTACTCAACAGTTTTTTTCCATTCGTGTAGATTGAGAACGACGTCAACAGGTTATGCCTACGAGCTGGAGAAGACAGTGGGCAACATTATGATATCTATAGACATTTACAGCTTGGTGCGCCGCTGCCGCGAGTCGATGACACTTCATTACGCAGGCGAGTTCGCTTGCTCGACCGCAGAATTTCGAGGCGAGCGCCCCGATTCTATTCAGTTATCCGCCCGGTATATATAATTCCATGTATAGGGATCGCATTTTAAAAAAAACCTCTGCGCGCGTAATGAAAATGCATCGTGTGATCTGAATATACATCGGAAGCGTATATACCAACCTTTGGATCTCGATTCTTCAGGCTTGCGCTTCATGCGAAGATCGTAAGCTGTACTGGCGACGATTACCGTAAAAAATGCCAGCAGGACGGTACTACGGAGTAGAGGAGAAAAAAGAAAATTTTCAATTAAAATTTGTTGGAGTATGTCTCTGCATGGGGTTTGCATTAATTTAAATGCATTGTGTTTGCACTTTTGTCATTTTTATTACATTTCTGTTAATGTGTAAATATTTCACACATGTTGAACTATTCCTTTTTTTAGTAGTTCTATTTTAGAAATTTATATAAATTTAATTTAAACAAACGGTAATAATAAATCTGTTTAATAGCCATTCATATGGAATCTCACAAACTTAAATTTAGATAAAGTTTTTGTTAAAAAGGATTCTTCATTATAGAAAATTGTAAGTACCAGCAGTCCCCTCTTAAAAAAATGATGGCCGGAAGTATAGTGGCTCATTTAAAGAATCGATGTGATTGGTTATTTGAAAAAAACGCGAATATTTGAATTTTTTTTAGATCGAAAATATGGTTTTCCCCTTACAAAAAACAATGGTCGGATGTTGTGAAGCATTTAAAGATTGATTTGACTGGTCTGTAACACTTGATTTTTTTTGCTTAAAAACTAATTAAAACTAAATCATAGTGAACAATAGCATTCATAACCTCAAAAACAAAATAGTACGCGTGAAGCGCGTTCGAATTTTGCTAATAATTTAAAAATTACATCATTCAATTTTAATCAAGGTATAGATACTTGCGAGCCTAATTCACGCTCATTTACCATTTTCCTTCACTCATTTACAAGCTAAAACGGTCTTTCACAAGTCCAAGAAAACAATCACTACAAAGACATCTATAAGAGAAAAAAAATTTCGACAAAAAATAATTCTCACACGTAAGACCAATCAGCGGTATCGAAGCTCGTGGCGCTCGAAGTGATCGTGTGGCAGGAGTTGGCGCTTACAGTGACCGTGAAGTCCAGTCGGCCGTCCACCTTGAGCGGGTCGAGAGCAAGTTCGAGGGCCTCGGATATCTCGGAGTGATTACAGCTCGACGGTACGCAGTACATCCATTCGTAGGCCACCGACAATTCTGGCACGGGGATGTTCTACAAATATGAGACAAAGAGAAAGCGGTTAAGATGTTGATTGTTTTTTGTGAAAGCGAAAGAATGCGCGCAGGACCATTATCTGATGAGTGGAATGCGAAAATATGAGACGATGTTATTGTGGGTATAGTCCGTTATTCCTGCGCCGTCGGTCGCGCCGTTCCGAAATACGGCATGCCGTCTTGCCGGGTATAACTGATTTCGGAACGTTCCGAAATCGTTCGATTTTGATCATGAAGTAAGAGAGAAGGAGACTGAACTGCGTGCTCGCAAAATGGGATAACTTTACGGAAGAAAATCGCCAAGTTCACTCGGCAGAATGACCGACATCTAACTTGCATCAGCGCCTCTAGCAGTCATCGGCGAAGCTTAAGAGCTGTAGCTCAGCTGACGGGGCTTTCGTAATCGTAAACAAGCTTCAAAATCAGCTTCCCAAAACACTTCTTTCATGGAAATATATATACTTCTACCTTTATCATACCTACTCTCCCCCAAAACATAATTAAATAAAGAATATTCACAAAATAATTAGATTTACTCAACTAAAACTGTCCTGAGGGAAAAAACTTAAATACTATTTCCGACATAGTACCAATAATACACGGAGAAAAATAACATAGGAAAAATTACCATATTTGATTGTAAGTCGAGGACAGACTGAAATCCTCCACAAAATTGCCATAATTTATGGTAAAAATTGCCATAAATTTATGGCAATTTTTCCTACATTGTAAAAATTACTATAAATTTATGGCAATTTTTACCATAAATTATGGCAATTTTGTGGAGGATTTCAGTCTGTCCTCGACTTACAATCAAATATGGCAATTTTTCCTATGTTATTTTTCTCCGTGTATGTATGCGATGGCTCAGTGGTCACGACGCTGGATTACTAAGCGGTGGACTTGGGTTCGAGCCCACATTAATATTTTTTTATTTATTTATTTATTTATTTATTTATTAACAGTTGCTACAGTTTGTTAATGAGTATATGCTATATAATAGTGTAATTTTATTTCTTAACTATTATGTAAATCTATTACAAAATTGAGCTAATGTTATTATTTAAATATAAATTAATAATTATGAATGAATTGACATATACTATTTGTACTTATTAATCAGTTTATAATAAAAATATTGCGAAATCTTATTGTATTTGGTTATCTTATTATTCCTATTCAGTATATGGGAGCGTCCAGCAGAAACGGGCCACCGAGCGCACGCGGTGCCTTTTTTCGCGTAAAAGGCGCTCTGTTTAACTCGTTCATAATCGTATGCTGCGTCTTTGAAAAAAAAACTAAGGACCTATATCGATAGATTTTTTCCTGCTCTTTCTAATGGTGCCATTGTTTTTATTGCGAAACGCTTTCTTCCGGACGAAAACTCGAGTTGAATATTGAAAGCCATTTTTCTCAAAGTATATTATGTTTTTTTTCAAAATAAACTACACCATTGGAAAGTACAACTCTTAAGCTTCAAAACCCTATTTTGGAGAAGTTGGAGAAATAAAGGGTTTAAAAGTAATAACATGAAAAAGACAGCGCCGAGGGTCCGCGCGAGCCCCTCGCGCCCGTGCGTACGGCACGTTTGGGGGGGGGGGGGGGGGGGTATGGTTAATTCGTAAAAAAAATGGGTCATTTTTAATGATTTTTATATTCGCTCCAGTAAATGAAAATTTATTTTAATAAAAAGTATACGATTCAGTAACTATTGTACAATATTCTGTGAAATTTTCATTGAAAAATATTAAAAATTAAGCCGTTGGCAGCAATTCTGCGGAGGTGCCTTGACAAAATGTTGTTTTGCGGTGGACAGCATATCTCAGCACTGGATCGTCTGAAATTAAAAATTGAAACAGATATCGTTAGATAAGCACATTCTCGAGGTAACAACAAGAGCTTTTTTTTTTAATTATTAACAATTTTACAGTAACAAATATGTCAATTTTTTTAGCAAAAATCGGTGTTCTTATGTCAAAGTGTCACCAAAAATTGAAAAATCGAAAAAAAAAAATCCCTCCCGTTGTTACCTCGAGAATGTGCTTATCTAACGATATCTGTTTCAATCTTTAATTTCAGACGATCCAGTGCTGAGATATGCTGTCCACCGCAAAATAACATTTTGTCAAGGCACCTCCGCAGAATTGCTGCCAACGGCTTAATTTTTAATATTTTTCAATGAAAATTTCACAGAATATTGTACAATAGTTACTGAATCGTATACTTTTTATTAAAATAAATTTTCATTTACTGGAGCGAATATAAAAATCATTAAAAATGACCCATTTTTTTACGAATTAACCATACCCCCCCCCCCCCCCCCCAAGTGCACACTCTATTCAATTCGCTAATAATCGTGTACCAAGTCATTTTGCTGTTGATGCTGAGTGGCATTTTCATGCAACAGTCCACGGAAACAATGCATGTGATGGAATAGGTGCTTCCGTGAAAAGCAATGCCAGACGAGAAAGTTTACGGAAAGTATCCGACAATTATATATTGACGCCCCAAGATTTATACAAATGGGCAACTGAGTATTTCAAAAATATTGAGTGCTTTTTTTCATCAAAAGACGATTACTTAAAGGCTACAGAAAAGCTACAAAACAGGCTAGCCTCAGCTAAGACAATACCTGGAACTCAATTGTTTCATTGTATTAAATTATTAAATGATGCCAAAAAGTTAGAACTTAAAAGATTTTCAGCGTCAGAAGATTCTCAATTATATCCACCGATCAAAAGAAAAAGTACTTAAAACTCAAACAAAGAAAGAAGCGGATGTCGCAAAAAGGACAATTCTTATAAAATCAAAAAAATGTAAAAAAATTAGAATTTAAAGGAAAAGGTAATATTGTTATGCCAGATTAAACAATTTATAAGGTTATTTTAAATTTCTGTTTCACTGCTTTCAGTGCGTTCATGGATATTTTTATGTTTAATATATTATGTTTTTCAAATTTTGTTATATAAATGAACAAAGTTCATTGTAATATTATACTAACTGTTACAACTAGATCCACAAAATTATGTCCACGCATTGGCATTGTAAGTTACAAAACATTTTATATTTACAAAAAAGAAAGGGCGAAATAGCACATCGCGTGTATTAATCCGCCCTTGAGTATAGCGTAAAAAGTTCGGGCAGCCGCTGTCTTTTTGATCTTACTATTTTTGAACTTTTCATGTTTCAACTTAAAAATATAATATTTTATAGTTTAAGACTTGTACTTTTGAAGAATATAATTCATTTTGAAGAAAAGACTGATATTTTATTGAAAAAGTAGAGTTTAAACATTCAAATGGAATTTTCAACTAGAAGGAAGCATTTCGCAATAAAAATAATAGCACCATTGGAAAGAGCAGGAAAAAATCTATCGATATATGTCCTTAGTTCTTTTTTCAGAGACTTGGTACACGATTATTAGCGAATTGAATAGAACGTGCAGTTAAACGTGCCGTACGCACGGGCGCGAGGGGCTCGCGCGGACCCTCGGCGCTGTCTTTTTCATATTGTTACTTTTAAACCCTTTATTTCTCCAACTTCTCCAAGATAGGGTTTTGAAGCTTAAAAGTTGTACTTTCCAATGGTGTAGTTTATTTTGAAAAAAAAACCTGATATACTTTGAGAAAAATGGCTTTCAATATTCAACTCGAGTTTTCGTCCGGAAGAACGCGTTTCGCAATAAAAACAATGACGCAATTGGAAAGAGCAGAAAAAATCTATCGATATAGGTCCTTGGTTTTTTTTTCAAAGACGCAGCATACGATTATGAGCGAGTTAAACAGAGCGCCTTTTACGCGAAAAAAGGCACCGCGCGCGCTCGGTGGCCCGTTTCTGCTGGACGCTCCCATATCTACCCTGTAGAAAAAAACACTACCCATACTTTTCTTAAAAATGTATTCGCGGATTTTTCATAGAACAGCAGACTTTGCGACAACCGTTTCCACTAAACAAAAGCATTCGACTCTTAGTTCATCTCGCGTAACGCAGTGAACACATCCTCGTTAAATAATATTTGTTTATTTCAATATCAGTATATTTAACATTTGTTTTAAACTTGTGGGAATAAGTGAATGTGTTTATTTAAGACATGTCGTGCTTTACAGTAGGTTGTAATTCAAAGCGAAAAAGAAATCGTAACAAGGAAGAGTCAAATGTAGTTTTTCTCAAAGCTACAAATGTAATGCATATTTATTTTGTATAACAATACGAGTGGCTACCGTAAACAAATCTGTCTTTTATTACACTTGCACATGTGTTGTATATTACAATAATGCAAAAATAAAACATTTATTACAGTAATACTTTGTACAAATAAAAGACAGATTGAAGGTGGTACATTTGTATGTTAATACTATATAAAATTACAAATTATTATTAGCATAACATTTTTAATAGGAAGAAACTCTTCATGCTTGGCAAACTGTTATTCCTGAAGGGGAATTGTTGCGTAAAAATCATTTAATATGTGAATTACATTTTCAAAAAGGGGAAGTTATAAAGCAATTTATACATTATATGCCAAATGGCGACATTTGCACAATTCCAAGAGACAAACCATCCTTAAAGACTGGTTCTGTGCCATCTATTTTCCCTGAATCCCGAAGAAGCGAGTGAAAAGGAAGATCATAAGGATTACGATATATCACCAAAAATGTATCATCGTAAGTTATAAAAAATATTTTTTAATTTGAGTACGATCATGCATAAAAGAACTTTTATGTAGTGTTATAAACACGATTATATGCATAAAACTTAATATAAAGTATCATTGCAACCTTAGCTCGTTATCTACTGGTACATTTACCTTAATAATAAATTTTTATTTTTTAAATTTGTACGATCGCATATAAATTTAAATAATATAAATTTTTCAACAATAGTTTACATGTTTTTCAATTCATTTATTAAACCACTAAATTTCATGTGTACATATCAAAATAATATTATCAAAAAGTATTTTCAAGTTTATAATTTATTAAACTACAAAATTTCATGTGTTTATAACTAAAAAGTATTATTAAGTTCATAATTATATAAAATTAAAACTAACAAATATGACAGAACTCGATATTATGGAAACGTCTCGACTGGATTTAACGTCTTGCACGCAAATAGATTTTGACGGTTCTTCTAAAAGTAATGCTCAAACACAGTTACCAGAATCGACTAATAATGTGCAAGCATCATATGTAAATGAAGCGTCTAATAATGAAGAAGAAACGATCTTAGCTTTAAGAGAAGACCATTTTTTAAAAATATGTGATGCAATGCAGAAGAATCCGCAATCTATACTGTTACCTGAGAGTTGGATACCGCAAGTTATTTTTACTGGTGTTAAGTGCCTTATGTGGGTTCAGTGGAAACCTACTTATTTGGGTATTGCAAAACGTATTGTTCTTTTCTCCGATATGACGATTCATGTAAGCATTGAATTGGATACTAATTAGACACTACTATTATAATTAAATTATAAATACAAAACGTTTTTTAATAAAAATATCTGTTAATAATCAAATTATTATATAAAAAATTATTAAACACGTATGTGAGGGAACGTCTTTATGGTTACAATCCAGATTTATATTGAGGAAAATTCGGTACCACTGAAAGGCTTGGATAAAATTGAAACCATCGATGATATTGCACGACTTATCAAATACATATCAAATAATGTATTTGCTTGCCAGAAAGTCGATGACATGAACAAGTATACTATTTTGTTATTTTTCTTTATTAATTATTATACAGTACTTTACAATATTCTTCATCTATCCATTATTTTTTTCTTTACATGTATTAGAGCACAGAATTGTTTTGGTTATGTTGTAAATGATAATTTAAGTAGTTTTCCTGGTCCCAAAATTGTAAGATGCGCTGAGTGCACAGCGATGCGTTTAAATTTAATAAAGAGGGGGCTAATTTCAAATGAAATCTTCAAATTAAAAAGAAAAAAGAGAACGTTCGTATTAACATTAAGAAACTTGAATTGAAAATCAAATAGATTGAAAAAAAGGTACATCTGCCTACTTAATATTTTTCATAAAACTAAAAACTAAAAGAAAATCAATATTCCAGGTTGAACGGCTAAAATACGAAGTTCAACGTATCAAACGTGAATGTGCTAAAACTGACAGCGAAGCTCTTAGAAGAGCTTGCGAAAAATTACCCGAAAACCAACGATTAGGCGTACAGGCATGTTTAGATGCATCTCAAGTTAAGAAAAACGGTATTAGATATACAAATCAATGGATATACGAATGTTTGCTTTTGCGTATAAAAAGCCGAAAAACATACAATAATTTACGAAAGTATAATATTATGTGTCTACCATGCTGTGAGACCCTCAATCGTTTAAAGCTCATTAAAGGCACGTATAGTTTTAACGATAACACGTTTAACATTTTGAAACTTAAGACAGAAAACATGAGTCTTAGTGATGTGCATGGTATGCTACTTTTTATATAATGTTACGATAAAAGCACGATTTCTTGACAAACTTATAACACTGACGCATAATCATTACTTATATATACTTAACTGTAAAATATTATCAAGGAGCGCGGGAGCGCTCCGAAGGCAAGTAACTGTCCAAATGTAGAAGAAGCCTGAGGGAGGACGACCGCGGTTCATATACTTTGAAATGGGTGTGCGAGAATTTCACTTTTTTTTTACGACTTTGCATTATGTTTTATCTTATATTTAAATATATCAGTGGATAGCTTTTTTGATATACTACATGTATAAAAAATTTCAATTAAAAATATTATGTCGTTTTGATTTATATCTAGTTTATATATTCCGGAGGGTTGTTTTCTGATTCTCTAAAATTTGTCTTCTTCTTCTTTTCTCTCCTCGATCAGCTGTTTTGTTCCGACCTCTGCTCTGTTATGATTGGTCAACAACAAGCTCCCATAATATAATATATACACATAATGTAACTCGAAGAGAGAGAGAGAGAGAGAGAGAGAGAGAGAGAGAGAGAGAGAGAGTGAGTGAGTGAGAGAGAGGGGAGAACATAAACAAAACTGTGACTCTATACGACAGCCTCAAAATATCTTATGTCGTATGGTATTTTTAGAATATACGTATAATTAGGTATAAAAAAAAGATATGAATTTAATCAGCTGATGGTATATGAGCATACTTTTATACATATTAGATAAGTATTTTATAAAAAATTGATATAACTTAAAGAGATATACAACTTAAAAAAAAATAAAGAATAGATACTTTGTGAAAATTTTTTTCATTTTCAGATTATAGAATTTTTTCACAGACTTTCAGGAGGTGGAATAGAAACAGGATTACAGAAATCTTTGGAGAATTTAGAACTGGAAAATCACAGCTTTTACACTTTAGCCGTTAACTGCCAACTACATGTTGATATGGGAGGTCCAGAGGCTAAGTCCATATACATTGATGCCGAAGGTACTTACAGATCTGAAAGATTAATTGCTGTAGCTGAAACATATAACATCAGTGTACTTGATAATGTTCCAACTGCCCGTGCATACAACTCTGACCACCAAACTCAGCTTTTGATAAAAGCCAGTGCTATGATGTCAGAATCTAGATACGGGCTACTGATAGTAGACAGTGCTACTGCATTATACACAGGACAGATTTTGCTAGAAGAGAAAAATTGACAGCTCGCCAAATGCATTTACAAGTGGATGGTACAGCTAGTACGTTCGAAGGTGATCAAAAGATGCATTTACAAGTGGATGGTACAGCTAGTATGTTCGAAGGTGATCAAAAGAAACCTATTAGCGGCAATATTAGTACCCATGTGCAACTAGACTTTATTTACATAAAGGAAGCGGTGGAACAAGGATATGCAAAATTTGCGATTCATGCTTACCTGAAAGGGAAGCTACATTTGCGATAAATGCTGATGGAATTGGTGATGTTAAAGAATAGTATTATTATAGAATTATAAGTATTATTAATTTTTTTAATTACATTTATTATTTCAGTCACAGGCTTTACTGTTTTTTTTACTTAAAAGGCAAATGCAGTTTGAAAAAGATTTATACATTAACTTCAAGATTTATGTACATCAACAACAAAAATAATCAGATAAGTATTAAATGACTAAATGTCTATTTTTAGAATATAAAATATCAGTTAGAGATGAACATTGAAACTTTGTGTTAATTTTTTATATTTTTTTCAGATTGTATAAGGAATATGATCCAAATTTGTACGTGATTGTACAAAATGAAGGAATCATTATAGTTTAGTTGAAGTTATATTCAAAAATTAGATTTTTTTATCTAGAATGGGGATCCACGCAAAAACTAGCAGGATAGAAGTTTTTAAACGATAAAAAAGACCACAGTAAACTTTTTTCTACACAAGATTAAGATAATAATTTCAAGAAGTTATATCCATAAATAAATGTCAAGAAAGTTTTTGTTCTCTCAGTAATTCTTATAGTTAATAAATTGTTTCAAAAGATTATATGAAATGGAAATTGAAGTATAGAAAAATGCCAGAACAATGTGTTATTTTGTGAATATTTGAACGAATAAAAGTGCTCCGAATAATTTAATTTATGATTAGCTCATGGTAAGAGACGATAAAATGTTTCAGAGTCCACAGTAAACTTTTTTCTACACAAGATTTAAATAACAATTTCAAGAAGTTATATCCACAAATAAATGTCAAGAAATTTTTTGTTCTCTCAGTGATTCTTAGTTCATAAACTTTATTTTTAATTTTACAAGATGTGAGCAATGATAGATTATTAATTCAAGTGATTTTATGTAAAAATTTCAACAAATCCAAGTGTTCAGAATAATGTAATTAATGATTAATGATTCATGGTGTGGGACGCTAAATGTTTCAGAGGAGCCATCTGTTTAGAGAACATTACAGTTATCTTAGTTCATAATCTGTTTAAAAAATTATATAAAATGAAAATTGAAATACAGAAAAATGCCAGAACGATGTGTTATTTTGTGAATATTTGAACGAATAAAAGTGCTCAGAATAATTTAATTTATGATTAGCTCATGGTAAGAGATGATAAAATGTTTCAGAGTCCACAGTAAACTTTTTTCTACACAAGATTTAAATAACAATTTGAAGAAGTTATATCCACAAATAGAAGTCAAGAAATTTTTTGTTCTTTCAAAGATTCTTAGTTCAAAAACTGTTTATTTTTAATTTTACAAGATGTGAGCAATGATAGATTATTAATTCAAGTGGTTTTGTGTAAAAATTTCAACAAATCCAAGTCATGCTGAGAATAATGTAATTAATGATTGGTTCATGGTGTGGGACGCTAAATGTTTCAGATGGGACTTACTCGGACAACATGCCTGTGTTAACTGCTTTCCAATTTGAAAAAGAAAAAAAAATAAGACCAAATGGATGCAAGAGTATTTTGTGAAAAAATTCTGTACCGGCTGCTATTACGGAAATGGGATAGTTGAAATGAAATGATTATATTATGTTATTTCACAGTGATTCTTTCTGGGATTCTTAGTGTTTCTTCATACAAGTTACAGTTGTCAAATCATGTGTGATCGAATTTTATATTTTATATAGTAAAAGTGTATTTTTATAACAATCAAGACGTTTTTTAAAAGCTAATTTTTTAAGTACGTTCTAACAGCACAATTTGTCTATACTCCTTTTAATTCTTCTAGTCTCTTCTATTCAATAAGTACTCTTTACAAATGGGAATAATTTTTTTCATGACTGTACAAATAATAATATTTGCTAATATAATAAACTTTCTACGAAAGTATAAAATAAGGCAAGTATAGACGTTTTTTCTGGATAATCTATAAAAAACAACACATAATTTGTCTAGTCCTTTTATTTCTTCGAATCTCATCTATTCAATAAGCACTCTCTATAAATGGTAATAATTTTTTTCATAACCGTACAAAATGCTGAACAAATTATATGTAAGTAAGTACATTCAAACTGTTCACTCCCAATCAAACAAACGAAAGTTGTGAAATCAATTATCAAATAGTCAAGTAATGCAAACAACTGTCGGAAACTACTGTATGACTGTTCTTAGAAATATATTCAAATTTGTTTATCTTTCTATAGAAATTAAACACAAGAAAGTACTGAAATGATATAAAACTTTCTACGAAAGTATAAAATAAGGCAAGTATAGACGTTTTCTTTGTATAATCTATAAAATAATAGTATTTATGATTTTTTAACATAAATCAAATAAATACCAGTCAAAAAGTCTTTCACTTCTTTGAGTCATTGTATGCTGAACAAATTATATGTAAATATTCAAATTGTTCACTGCAAATCAAACAAACGAAAGTTGTGAAATCAATTATCGATATAGTCAAGTAATGCACACATATCTCGGAAACAACTGTAGACTGTTTTCAGAAATGTATTCTAATATGTTCATCCTTCTATACAAATTAAACACAAGAAAGTACTGAAATCAATTTATTGTAGTCAAGTTCCCATAAGATAACTTGACTGACATAATAGAACTTTTCGTACCTTGCGTGTAAAATTACATTTTATGCCGACGTTATAACTTCAAAAATATTCAGCCAGTGGGCATAAAGTATTACTTAACGCCTAAGAGACGCAATAGTTCACATACTCCTGTACAAAACCTTATTGAACCTATACGCACTTTACGCCCGTGTGGGTGAAAATTATTTTATATCTATTATGCATTCTTTTCACTTCTAAAATTCATAAGAATTTTTTCAGATATTTACGAAAAGTCAAAGTTTTGAACTTTCTATAATATTACGCATCTTGGGAGGACAAGAGAAGTCTAGAGCTGCTCTAGCAGGGGTGGTTCTCCAATCTCCCACACATACTTGGCGGGCCCGACGGTTTGCAGTTTACCGGTGGGCTTTGCAAATGTAGCTAAATGTGCTAAATTTTTGCATAAATTCATTAAAAATGTTTATACCTATAAGTCCACCATAATTAATAAATAATTATAATGACTCTAATTTTTAATTGATACTTTTCAAATATATAATCCCTACATATGTGCAGAATTTCATGATTTACTTACATTACCCAAAATATTTTTCCTTGTGTCCGTCGATTTTAAACAGGAATGAAATAAAAATGTATATAAATTGTACTAAAAAATCTACTCAAAAGTACTTTAGATTTTACTAACCATTATAAGCCACGTATTTTTCCCGCGAGTAAATATCATATAAGATCTCATGTGTGTATTTTAGCCATCAGGATCTCATATGAGATCTCATATATATTATATATATAGTTATCTGCAATTTTATATATTATGCCCTGGAAACACAATCTGCCTCGCGCGGCTTGCGCAATTCTGTTGCAATTCTGCTGCGACATGTTGCAATTCTGTTGTAACTTTTCCGCAATTTACTGAAAATGCAAAAATATGCACGAAATAGGTAACAGATCACACATAGTCTGATGCAATTTCCGTTAAATTTCTGTAAATTGCGGCAGAATTGCATCAAAATTGCAATGGACATGCTACCAGAGTGGGATCTCATATGAAATCTCATGATATCTGATGTCCCATATTCACATATATGAGATCTCATATGATATTTTCACGCGGGTTTGCAATTTCTATTTAAAAACCGAGTGATACATTCATGGATCAGTATTTAATATGTAAATGCAACCCATTTATACATTTTATCTGATCTTTATATATGAAAATGACCATGTCTACACCTTGAACTGCAAACCGTCGGGCCCGCCAAGTATGTGTGGGAGATTGGAGAACCACCCCTGCTAGAGCAGCTCTAGACTTCTCTTGTCCTCCCAAGATGCGTAATATTATAGAAAGTTCAAAACTTTGACTTTTCGTAAATATCTGAAAAAATTCTTATGAATTTTAGAAGTGAAAAGAATGCATAATAGATATAAAATAATTTTCACCCACACGGGCGTAAAGTGCGTATAGGTTCAATAAGGTTTTGTACAGGAGTATGTGAGCTATTGCGTCTCTTAGGCGTTAAGTAATACTTTATGCCCACTGGCTGAATATTTTTGAAGTTATAACGTCGGCATAAAATGTAATTTTACACGCAAGGTACGAAAAGTTCTATTATGTCAGTCAAGTTATCTTATGGGAACTTGACTACAATAAATTGATTTCAGTACTTTCTTGTGTTTAATTTGTATAGAAGGATGAACATATTAGAATACATTTCTGAAAACAGTCTACAGTTGTTTCCGAGATATGTGTGCATTACTTGACTATATCGATAATTGATTTCACAACTTTCGTTTGTTTGATTTGCAGTGAACAATTTGAATATTTACATATAATTTGTTCAGCATACAATGACTCAAAGAAGTGAAAGACTTTTTGACTGGTATTTATTTGATTTATGTTAAAAAATCATAAATACTATTATTTTATAGATTATACAAAGAAAACGTCTATACTTGCCTTATTTTATACTTTCGTAGAAAGTTTTATATCATTTCAGTACTTTCTTGTGTTTAATTTCTATAGAAAGATAAACAAATTTGAATACATTTCTAAGAACAGTCATACAGTAGTTTCCGACAGTTGTTTGCATTACTTGACTATTTGATAATTGATTTCACAACTTTCGTTTGTTTGATTGGGAGTGAACAGTTTGAATGTACTTACTTACATATAATTTGTTCAGCATTTTGTACGGTTATGAAAAAAATTATTACCATTTATAGAGAGTGCTTATTGAATAGATGAGATTCGAAGAAATAAAAGGACTAGACAAATTATGTGTTGTTTTTTATAGATTATCCAGAAAAAACGTCTATACTTGCCTTATTTTATACTTTCGTAGAAAGTTTATTATATTAGCAAATATTATTATTTGTACAGTCATGAAAAAAATTATTCCCATTTGTAAAGAGTACTTATTGAATAGAAGAGACTAGAAGAATTAAAAGGAGTATAGACAAATTGTGCTGTTAGAACGTACTTAAAAAATTAGCTTTTAAAAAACGTCTTGATTGTTATAAAAATACACTTTTACTATATAAAATATAAAATTCGATCACACATGATTTTATTTACGCGCTTATTCTAATTTTTTCGCTTAGTATTATAAGTTATGTTAATAAATATTAAAAAATTTATTAAACAATTATAACCATTAAAATGAATGTAAAACTGATTTATACGTTTATTTATACGTTTATTTATATATTTTTTACGTTTATTTAAATTGTCAAAAACGTTGTCTTACAATCGACAAAATTTGCAATTCGAAGGTTTTACGAACCTTGGAAAATATACGCCAAAGCACCAAGAAGGTTTAAAGGGGGATCATGCTTTAGTAGTAATGTTTCAACCTTTTAGAGGCAAGTGAATTCAAAGTCTGGGATGTTTTCTTAGTAGAGGTAGCGCAAATGGTACTGTATTGCATCAAATCATGATGGAAGCAATAATACTGTCAGAAAGGGCTGGTTTGAAAGTAGATGCTATCGCAAGCGATGGGGCTTCTTGGAATAGAACCATGTGGAATTTATTTGGTGTGACCGAAGGTTGTGTTAGCGTGGAACACATTGTTGATCCGCAACGTCGACTCTGGTTCTTTTCAGAATTCCCGCATTTAATCAAATGTTTCCGAAATTTTTTTTCAAAATTGAATAAATACGACCAAATTTGGGTATAATAAAAATTACTATTTTTGAATATTTGCGTTGATTAATATTTTTATTAGTTTATATTATTTACAGACACCAGATGGATTAGTTTCTTTGAAGCACTGGTATGCACTTCTTGCATTAGAAAATCCCAAAGCGTTCAATTTGAAAATAAATTATAATTTAAGAGAAGAGCACATCAAACCGCAGTATTACCAGAAAATGAATGTGGCTATGGCTTTTCAGGTAATAATGAAACCTATTAATTTTTTTCACGAAACGAACATAAATAAGTTTCTTTTCTAAATAAGTATAATATAAAAAAGTATTTTAGTATACATTATAGCGTATTTACAAATTTAAAATTGTTAATTATGTAAATATTTTAAGAAATTCATCAAAATTAATATTACTATATTTTCAAATTATTTTTTATCACGTTTTGCTTATTATAATACTCACCCTAGTGGAAATGGAAATGAAAAAAAAAAAATGCATATAAATGTATTTAATAATGTACAAATCTGTAAATAACTGTAAGTAAGCGTATTTGTAGAAATTAACATTTTCAATACATGGGAGCGTCCGCCAGAAACCAGCCAGCGGGCGCGCGGGACGCATTTTTCATGCAAAACACGCTCTGTTCAACTCACTCGTAATCGTATTCTGAGTCTCTCAGAAAAAAACAAAAGACACATATCGATAGATTTTTTCCTGCTCTTACCAATGGTGCTATTCTTTTTACTCCCAAACATTTTCTTCTGGTTGGAAATTTGAGTGGAAAGTTCAGAACCATTTTTCTTAAAGTATAACATGTTGTTCTTCAAAATGCATAGCACCATTCGAAAGTACAAGTTATAAGCTACAAAACCCTACATTACAAAAATTGTTTAACGATGATAATTTGTCGGAAAATGAAAAAATGTTGCTTTTAAAATTACTCCCAAAAAACTGGAGTTCTCGTAAAGTTGCTAATTTTTCTAATTCATCCCGTTGGCTTGTAACAAAATGTTTGTCAGATAGTCAATCCCTTTTAGTTGATAAAAGGGGAAACCGAAAAATATCATGTGATACTGTAAACGAAGTAAAACTTTTCTATCAAAATGACGATAATAGTAGAATCATGCCAGGTTATAAAGATAATAAGTGTATACGAAATGATGATGGCACAAAGACCTATGTTCAGAAACGACTTGTTTTGTACAATCTTAGAGAGTTATATTTAAAGTATAAACAACAGTATCCCGAATCAAAAATAGGATTCACTAAATTTGCCGAATGTTGCCCTAAATATTGTGTTTTAGCTGGTGCTAGTGGTACACATTCAGTGTGTGTGTGCATTTATCATCAAAACGTCAAACTCCTCTTAGCTGGTTTAAGAAATTCAGGAGTTTCTTTTGATAAAATGGATACTTACAAAGATTGTATAGCTGAAATAGTTTGTAAAACACCAACAGCGAAATGTTACTCAAATATGTGTCAAAATTGTCCTGGTATTGAACCTCTAAAAACGGAACTTGAACTATTTCTTGAAAGGTCTGGGGTTAATGAAATAAAATTTCAAATGTGCAAAACTACTGATAGATCAACATTGCAAACTGAAATTGTTTCTAGTTCTTTATCTACTGATATCTTTTTTCCTCTTTTACATAAACTCAAAACTCATTCTTTCATTTCCAAACAGCAGTCATCTTATTTTCAAATCTTACGAGAATCCTTAAGCAAAGGAGAATTTTTAATTTCCCTAGATTTTTCGGAAAACTATGCGTTCATTGCACAAGATGCGGCACAATCATTCCACTATAATAATAATAATCAATGTAGTTTGGCAACAATAGTTATTTACTACAAAGGTTCAGATTCTAAAATTGAACACAAAAGTATGGCGGTTTTTTCAGACAACTTAATTCATGATACTGTGGCAGTTTACCTAATTCAAGAAATTATAATCGATTACCTTAAAAAATCTTTTGATATCGTTAAAAAAATCATTTACTTTACTGATGGTGCTGCACAACATTTTAAAAATAAACATAATTTTCAGAATCTTTTTCATCATTATGAAGATTTTTCCCTTGAAGCTGAATGGCACTTTCATGCGACTGCTCACGGAAAAAATGCAAGCGATGGAATCGGTGCTTCTATTAAAAGTAATGCTAGGCGATCAAGTTTGCGGAAAGTATCTGATAATTATATTTTGACGCCGCAAGATCTTTACCAGTGGGCGACTAAATACTTTGAAAATATTTTGTGCTTTTTTTTCATCAAAAGATGAATATGCTAAGGCTACAGATAAATTAAGACAAAGGCTAGATTCAGCAAAAACAGTGCCTGGAACTCAATCGTTTCACTGTGTTAGATTATTAGCTAACACTAAAAAGTTAGAACTAAAACGATTTTCAACATCCAAAGATTCTCAATTATATCCACCAGTTAAAAAAGCCGAACCCTCTAAAACTCGAATTAAGAAAAACATGAGTATCGTGAAAAGACCAATAAAAATAATCGCAAATAAAAATAAAAGAATTAAGGTTTAAATAAAAAATTAATATATTTAAAACGTAATATATGATGCACTGATAAAACATTGTGTAATGCTTTTAAATAGGAAACAACGAAAATATGCACTACGTTTATAAAAGCACACTCGGGTCCAGCGCAAAAAGTTTGCGCAGCCGCTCGCCGCTGTCTTTTTAATTTTATTACTTTTGAGCTCTACGTTTCCCCAACTGGAAAATGTAGGGTTTTGTAGCTTATAACTTGTACTTTCGAATGGTGCTATGCATTTTGAAGAACAACATGTTATACTTTAAGAAAAATGGTTCTGAACTTTCCACTCGAATTTCCGACCAGAAGAAAGTGTTTGGGAGTAAAAAGAATAGCACCATTGGAAAGAGCAGGAAAAAATCTATCGATATATGTCTTTTGTTTTTTTCTGAGAGACTCAAAATACGATTACGAGCTCATTATACCAAGCCCGAGCGTGCGGCGCGGTCGAGCGCAGCGCGAAGAGCACGCGCGGCCACTCACCGCTGTCTTTTTAATCTTGTTACTTTTGAGCCCTTCATTTCTCCAATTTGAAAATTTAGGGTTTTGTAGCTTAAGACTTGTACTTTCGAATGGTCATATGCATTTTGAAAAAAAACATGATATACTTCGAGAAAAATGTCTCTGAACTTTCAACTTGAATTTTCGACCAGAAGAAAAAGTTTCGGAGTAAAAAACAATAGCACTATTGGAAAGAGCAGGAAAAAATCTATCGATATATATCTTTTGTTTTTTTCTGAGAGACTCAGAATACGATTACGAGCGAGTTGAACAGAGCGTGTTTTGCATGAAAAATACGTCCCGCGCGCCCGCTGTCTGGTTTCTGGAGGACGCTCCCCTATTCAAAATGTAAGAAAAATATATATAAATGTATATAAACGTATATAAATATAAAAAATGTTCCAATTACATCTTTTATATACACTTATTTACATGTATATACAGTTTTTTATATTTTTATACATTTTCCGTTACCATTCTCTAATCTATCTCTAATAAATTATTTGTTATCTTCACAATTTAAGTATAAATTTATTTATTTATATACACGTTTAATATCGGGTTATTCCTCTCAGTCGTCGATATAAGGACATGTTATGTTGTATCATACATAACATTATACTATTGTTCAAAATTAGTATTATTCTAATAAATACAAGATTTTTTTACATAATAAAAATAAAATTACATTATTATATAATAAACTGAAGCCAACTCTTAACAAATAAAAAAAAGTGCTTTGTACATTATACGAGCGCAAACCCAAGTTTACGAAAGCTTCGTGACGGCTGTTCAGCTTCGCCGATGACCGCGGGCGGCGCTCATGCTAGTTAGTTGTCGGTTATTCTGCTGAGCGAACCTGTCGATTTTCTTCCTGAATGCAGTCCCACTTTCATACGTATAATACATATAGAGTTGGGTTTCCTTCTCTCTTACTTCATGGTTTTGGTATAGGGGAGGGCGGGGCACGTGTGACACCCTAACTTTGATTAAAAATAACAACTAAACCGTGTATTATTTCAAAATGTACAAAAATGGAATAATTAGATCAGAAAAAAATAAAATAAAATAAACTATTAACTTTTTCTTCATTTTCTTTTAATTATTGATAAAATACAGAAAAGAAATTCTGAGAAAAATGCTCTACGTGCCCCACCGGTGGGTGGATTGTGGCACCCGACGGGGCACGCATGGCACGATCAAATTTAATATTTTACTATAGGTATTTTTCAATTCTTTTTTCCAGGAATTAATTCTTTAATAATTATGCCATAATAAAATTTTCAAATATCAAATAATTAATCAGTCTATTGAAAATTGAAAATTTTATTTTTATTAAGGAACATAACAATTTTTATTTTAAAATAGATTATTACATTTTAATAAATGATTATATATTATATATTATAAATTCCTTCTTATAAAATATGATCACAACATAATACTTTTGTTTGATTAACAAATTATCATTATTATTACAATAAGTTTAAATTTAAAGATTTCGCATCATTTTCATCTATGTAGCATATTTGAACTACCTGACCATTGAAAAAGGCAGTTTGAGTATCTACAATTGATTCTTCAGGTATTACTTCTCTAAAGTAATTTTCATTATTTACGGAAGCTGAATTATTATTAACAATGGATAAATCAAGCTGATTTATTAATAAGCACATTTTCAATAGCCAAGTGCATTTGTTCATTGCTCCAATTATATTTATCTATTTTTTTTTTATACTTTCTTACCATTGTTTTTTCTACCCTAAATATAACTTAATACGCAGTCGAAATAATCGTTATTTACTTATTAATGTAATAATTGAAACTAAAAACTAGTTAAAACTAAACTATTGCACTGCGTAGTTGTTAACCCATCTTGCTCCGTTTTTAGTTTGTAGGTTACATCACTTCGCTCGGCGGCCGCCGCGGCGCACTGATACGCCCGAGTGTGCCACGCGTGCCCCGCCAGGGTGTCACGTCATGCCCCATTTTAATACCATTTTCATTTTTTAATTATATTATTTATAAAGATTTTCTGAAAATAAAAAAAACAGGGCTTGAAAGATAAAAGTTGAATCTATCAAATAGGTTTGGTCTCATTTAGAAAAAAAATCATTTTCTCGTTGCTCCAAGCGACTTAAAAATGAAGTCAACCTTGTTTCTAAGCACCGATTTTCAATCTTATTAAATTAAATGTTAAACATTATCTATAATCTCAAAAGTATAGAGGAAAATTCTAAAAGTATATCTAATTAGGTTTACGTAAAAATTACATTTTTTGCATTCATTAATATTAAGAATATGAGGGTGCCAATCTTACCTACCTGACACGTTATGCCCCGCCCTCCCCTATATTGATCATCAATCTACGTCGATGTAAAGCCGCGCGCTCTTAACGCAGATATAGACTTAACCTCAAAATTGGCTTCGCGATCGCGCGAAATGCAAAGCGAGATTGCAGAAATTGTCTTTACTTATAACTACTTAATGTTGCGCGGTGCGAACGATCGACGTAGCTAGAAAGAGCGAAGGTTGCGCGCGCATGCGGCCTAACCTCCGCAAACACGTATATATACGTGTATATGTATATATTTATGATACATAGGCGCGTGTTTGCGCGCGCTATGTGCCGCAGGGGCTGGCGACGATGTGCGGGAGGGGTTTTCGATTAGTTGGCGCCGTGATCGCCGGAATAACGGACTATACCCTGTGAATTTAATTATATGCTCGCTTTTGTTTACGGAGTGTGAAGTCTAGATATGTTCTGTATCATCGTCATTGTACAGATACATAAGGTCAAATCAGAGATTGGCATTATTCGTCCGCAAAATTTTTTCGAATACTCATATTATTTCATTAAATATTTGATGCAATGAAATAATTTTAATTAATAAACACTTTTCTCATAAAAACTGGACCTTTAGAAGTGTTTTGAAAAAATATTCGAAAAAATTATTCGTCGAATGTTTTTTTCGAGTAATTGATTATTCGAGAAAGTATTCGACGAATATTTTTTCGAATAATATAAGGTAAAATACCCAATACCCGGACAAAGAGAAAATTGGCACCAGTATTCGGACAGCAGTAAAAAATCCACTATTATTATTTAAATTTGATAAAAAAGTGGTTCATTTGTATTCTGTAACGCGTGCGCGAGTTAGGTAATTCGAGATTCGAATTACCCGCGCCGAGCAGGCATGCTCACCGGGGGCGCGAGCATCCTGACCGGATTAGAACGGTCTTGCGACGCGTAATATGCCCGTCGCGTACCCGCGAAACTGCTACACGGCTTTATAGGAGTCACGGCAGCCATCTTCGTGTCTGCCATCGCGCGTGAAACATCTCCTCCGTGTCTCTCCTGAGTTTACTTGTCCGCGCCGTCCTATCGTTCTTTGTGAGACCCCGCGAGTGTATGGAGGCGCCGCATATAGTGTACGAGCGAAAGAGAGACAGAGAGAGAGAGAGAGAGCGATCCCGAGCCGCGTGAGCCGCACGAGACTGCAAGCGACGAGCCGGCAGCCAGCCCGCCTGCCGACCCAATACAGCGAGCAAGAGAGAGAGAGAAAGAGTTTTCTACTCTCCTCTCGCGGGTTTATTGTAAAGGCTCGCACGGAAATCGCCCCGTGCAAGCTTTCTGTGCCGTGTACGTGCGGGTGTGTGTCAGCCCGCCGTACTGTAACACCGCACGCGAGAATAGCAGCTTCGCCGCGCGCCGTTTCGTTCGCGCGTTTGAATCTTAACGGTCGCGCGCGAACTAACTCATTTGTTCTAATCAGCACGTGCGTTGTGCTTGTAGTTATTAATGATTTTAATATACTGTGATATCTAGTTACTCGTCGCGTTGTTCATTACTACCTGTCCTTCTCCTGGATACCACCGCCTCCGCGGGAAAACGACTCCGCCGGTCGTTTTCATATCTGAGCATAGCGGCCGCGCGCTTTACTCTTCGAGCGCGCGCTTTTCACTCAGCGATCCAAATAGTTGGAAAGCGAAGTTCGTGTGCGATCTTCGCGTTGTTTTCGGGATTCCAGGAGCAGATCCCCGGGCAAGTCATTTTAGTCTGACACCCGCGGCACCGTGTTCTAGGGCATCGCTGGCCTGTGGCTTGTTGGGATTTTTCCACACTAGCCATCCTGTTACAATTCATTATAATGTTAGTTACGTAGAATTAAAAGTTTATCGAGGTTATGTTTCAGAAGAAGGTATAGGCAACTTTTTTGTCCGACTTAACATTCCACTCAATTCGCATAAAGCAGTAAGTAGTCGGACACATTTAAAAATATATGTACAAGTATTGCGTCAAACCGTTGTCCGAGTATTGCATCCAACTCGACATAGGACATCCGAGTACTGCGGTCTAATTGTTTACATTTTTTCGAACTTAATTTTTGAATAAAAAAAAACATCTTAGAGTCTTTTTCTTTGCATAAATTAGTAAAATTAGCCCTAAATTAATGGTAAGACGTTGAAAGTATGAATAATTTGTGTTATTGGCGCTAAAATCATTGTTCGTTTAAAAATGAGCTCCAAAAGTGTGCGAGTATTGGGTATTTTACCTTATATATTCGAAAAAATATTCAACGAAGAATTTTTTGAATAATCGATTATTCGAAAAAAATATTCGACGAATAATTTCTCGAATAATCAATCATTCGAAAAAAAATTTTTTTTAAAACTTATAATAGGAAAAAATATTCGAAAAAATATTCGACGAATAATTTTTTCGAATATTTTTTCAAAACACTTATAAAGGCCCAGTTTTTATGAGAAACGTGTTTATTAATTAAAATTATTTCATTGCATCAAATATTTACTGAAGTATCCGGAAAAAATTTGCGGACGAATAATGCCGATCTCTGGGTCAAAATATTTTCGGTATAATCTCCAAACTTCATTGAAGATCACACGAGCTTGTATATCAAGGCTGGTTCTATATAAATTTCATTGTAGTTATTTAGAGAAGCAATTTTAAACACTTTAAAAAAATAAACTTTATTACTTCTAGTCTATGAGGTTTACGAAAATTTCGGAATCTGGACTTTTATTTTCAAGTCCCAATGGCACAAAATAAAAAACTATGAATGCCAGTCTAACCTTAAACCTAAATTACCAGTGTAAATTGTAGCTACGAATTTCTCTCATCTACCTAATTCTACTTAGTGAAACTTCTGCATTTTTCGACCACTTAAAATTACCTTTAATGTAATCTGGAGTTGTCAATATAATAATAATATAATCATCAATAATTATCTATAATTATAATCATCAATAACAATAAACCTAACAATATTTCCTCGTCAAACATTTTCGTAATACTCGTATTTTATCGCCAAGCAAACTGCGATCAGTTTTTCTATAACATGCGCAAATTGGTTTACTTTACACGTATTATTTTTATGCACGACCGCTACTCGGGAGAGTCTTATATTTTCATCAGAGCGAAAATGCTTTCTACACCTCAAATACTAGTAATTTATTATATAAATATTGGTTTCCACCCACAATGAGTTCATTTTAAGCGTTTTCCGAGATTTATGTATGTTGTACGTCCGTATGTAATCAAGTTCCTAGATTATCTCAGTAAAATTTCGACGGATCCAAACGAATTTTAGGCCAGATACTCGTGTAATTATAAGTATCGGAAGTATAGTCCTATATTGATCCGAATCTATCAGAAAATAAAAAAAAAACGCCAGAGCAAATAAAAATTGAAAAAAAAAAAAACGATTTTTAAGCTCAATGTATCAAAATTATTTTTCAGTATAAATTTAACATATGCTACTGCTAAAACTAATTAAAACGTCTTTTTTACATTGAATATTTTTTTCTACGAACAATATTTGTAAACGTAATTGTGATATAATCGAAAAAATAGTAGACATTCTCGTCAACAATGACGTAATCGAAAAACTGTTAGATAGCGATTAACTTGCTTTAAATTCCTTACCGAAGCATTGGCAATTTGGACAAGTAAATCTTTCATATCTAATTCACGTGAAATTCGTGGACCCTTCAAGATTTCGAATTGCACCGAAGCACTGCAAGCTTGAGCACCAAAATCATGATTCGTTTTGATTTGCAAACACTCGTCGAAATTTCCTAATTGCTGTATGTTTCCAGTTATGATCCCTGGCGGTATCTTTGCCGATGCGTCGTACACTGAAACAATTTTAATAGTCAATTAATTTAACTGCTTTTTCTTCTTAGTTGACAGAAAATTATCAATATATGTTGTAGATATATTTTATTGATTCAAAGTCAGCGAATGTAACGTGGTTGCGTTAGCAACATTTTAATATTATTAAATACCGATTCTATTTGAGATAAGTTTGCATGATAATAGAATTTTAATGATATGAAGTCTTAAATATCTTGTAGTTAATCAAGACATCTCGTATTATCAGTGATTTAAACGGCATAACGCAAGTACCAAGATAATCAACTTCAACGCTGCATTGGGTAATATCATTTCCATCGCGTCCAAGACACGACGGAATCGTTTGAAAAGATCTTATCAAAGCTGTCAATTTCAATAGCTCACAAGTAAATATACCCCGTGCAATTTGCTGGAGTAACTCATGCAAATCGATTGAGACACGAGCTCGCGCGCCGCCACCTTGACACGACGATTATGATTATCTTTATTACCTCGTTCACGGCCATTAGTCATATTTTCATTTACTTTAGGTTATAAATTAAGCAAGAGTAAACAGCAAACCATTACCAGTTTCCATAACTACTTATTTACGGATTTTCCGTGAAAGATTCGCGAAAAAAAAATCGCTATCGAGAGATCAATGAACCAATTCGAGATTAGCCGACGCGCGCGCAATTTCGCTGCTCAATTAAATCGCGCGCGACCTTTTCGAGACCGCGACAAAGTCCACCGATCAGCTGGAGGCGTGCGAGTTCACGTAAACTCCGCTCGCCGTATAAGTACACCCATAGTATATAGCCGTAATGCGTTCGCGCGCCGAGTGTAATGAACTCACGATGGTGATTCGCGAAGAAAGTCGCGTACGCGAGATAGATCTAGAGTGAGCGAGAGAGAGAAAGAGAGAGAGAAATCGGTGTTGACTTGTGAAATCATCATCTCCTTTGTTTATCAACACGAGGAAGCACGTCATTATGCGCGTGCGCGAGATTTATCAGGCAAGGAAAGGCGCGTAAAAATCGGCCGTACGCGGGAAAGTCACGCACGCACCGAGGCAAGGCTCGATGATTGGCGAGCGTATTATATAGGCGCTGTTGTCTGTTATCTGCCGCGGGGCCGACGAGATGAAAGGCTCGTACGGAATGGCATGGAGATGTACGCAGTTCATTTGAAGGGAGATTCGTGTAGAATTGTGGTGATAGAGCGAGAGAGAGAGAGAGAGAGAGAGAGAGAGAGAGAGAGAGAGAGAGAGAGAGAGAGAGAGAGAGAGAGAGAGAGAGAGAGACGCTTCATTGAGTGTAACGTTGATCGCTTTACGTAATTATCGGGAAGAGAATTTTCGTGATAAGTATATCTCGTTATAGTAATGTGCGGTGGAAATGTGTCACATATGATAGGCTTTTCTTATATAGGATTGATAAAGGGCGACGAAAATAGTGGTTCGGGTTTTGAAAGAAAAGAATTTTTATGTTTTATGATTACAAGTGATAATTATTTTAACTTTATATTAAAAATTTTAGATGAAATTAATCTTTTTTTTTTCTTTACAAACAGAACCTGAAAGAAAAATGTACTATCTCAACAATTTGTGTAATATCGCTTTTAAAGTGTGAGTTTCAACTGACTATAAATACCCTCGATAAATTCTTACTGTCAATAAATCATCCGGTTACCATCTACTAACAGTAGCTTACTGCGCGTCTCAATATAATTGTTCTATTACAGAATACCACTATACATAATTAATAATCGCATCACATAAGTCTTTATCTTTAAAGGTGTTTCGGCAATTATTCAACCACAAGTGTTTGTTTACTAGCTGTTGTCTTATCAAAATTGTTAAACATCAGGTATGACCATTTATCGAAACCTCATTTATTTCCTTAATTTTCCGTTAAAGAAGAAAATAATTAAAACAATTCACGCGACAAAGCCGTGATCACAATGTCGTCATTCTACATGACTTTCGATCTTTGATCTTTATTGAAAAGCTTTTGTTAATTTTCTAATTCTTATAAGTTTAATTTATTAAATCAAGGGTATCGTTTTATACTTCTTTTGCTTCCTCGTAGAGGAAGCTTTGTAATAATAAAATTTTACGTTTCGTTACATAGCTCTAGAAACACGAATAGAGGTGATAGAAGTTCGAATCACATGATTTTAGAAAATGTGTGTGTGTGTGTGTGTGTGTGTGTGTGTGTGTGTGTGTGTGTGTGTGTGTGTGCGCGTGCGGGTGTGTGGGTGTGTGTCAATTTTTTTGAAAAAAATCATGATAATGCAAAATATAAATAGCTATAATATGTAAAAATTTGAATCCATTCTGTCGAATAGTTTTTGAGAAAAAATGAAAATGAAACACGATTACGGGAGTAAAATTGGTAGATTTTGGATAGCTCTCGGCTGAGTTCTTTGGGCTATAGTATTGGTCAATACATTTCAGAGATATTTGAGGTTAAAATTTTGTTAACCTTTTTTTAAAATCGTAATTTCTCGAGAACGGCTCGATGAATCAGCTCCAAATTTATAGACAATTTTGTGTGTGGTATAGGTAACATGTGTACGAATTTTTATCAAGATCATTCGATTACTTTTTGAGATATTTGATATTTAAAATTTTCGTATTTTACAAAGTCATTTTCTTTGTCGCATGATAACTACAGAAAAAAAATTGGTTTAATCATGTTGAAATTCTGTGGAGATATAGAGTTTATATATTTATCGTATAAGTCCTTTAAGTAAAAGAATTATCTCATCATTTTTAGAGATATTTAAGATTAAAATTTTTTTACGTTTTTTTCAAAATTTTAATTTTTCAATGACGACTTCATGTATCAGTTTGAAATTTAGACTATTTTGTATACGATATTGGCAATACCTATGTAAAATTACATCCAGATTATATGGTTAATTTTTGAGATATTTGATATTTAAAATATTGGTATTTCTGGAAAAGACTTTCTTTGTCGCACAATAACTACAGTAAAATTTAATTACTTTGAAATTTGATGGAGATGTAGAGTCTGTATATTATTTATTACATGAGTTTTTAGGGTAAAAGAATTAGTTTATAAATTTCAGAGATATTTGAGGTTAAAACTGTTAAAACTGTTTTAGCCCTCTTTTCAAATCGTAATTTTTCGGGAACGGTTTTATGTATATGCCACTAGAAAATGGAAATGACGTGCGATACGCGCTTGTTGTTTATTGGCTTTTGTTTTTTATTGAGGTTAATTTACAGCGAGCTCTGCAGAAACATGAAATTAGCATCTCAATTTTGGTATACAAGAAATTGCTTAGCGCGCGTGCCGCGTGCGTTGATTTTTTTGTTGTTCAACTCTTTGAAGTTGCTCCCTATTTCCACTGTACCCACCAATAAAATTCATGGATAATGCTCTGAATTGGCCTCTAATAGCTTCAATTCGATACTATCGCAATTTCCCTTTTATAGATGGAAAAATTTTATACTTAGTTGAAACGTTTATGGTTCATGGGCATATAATTTTATATAAACTCATTTTGCCTTTAGAAATTTATGTAAATGTTTTTATTAGCTGCCACTGATATTCGTGTTTACATAATATTTTATTTGCTTTGGTTTTTTATGAAGATGGTGTAATACTCATACTTTATCATTAATCCGGTTTTATCGGCTGAACATGTCAAAATAATTAATATTAAAAATAATTATTTGTGTCTTAAACAAATAGTACATTATGATACTAGTGGCATAAGGTGCAGCGGGCTCAACTCCGAATTCGGTAGGCACTTAGAAGTGCTGAGAGGTGGCGTATAGGCGCTTCCGTAGGTAGGTATATCATCTGCGCGACCGGCCGAGGAAGTACACACGATACTCTAGAACTTTTAACTTCTACAGTACTGTAATATTTATAAAATATTTATAAAATCCACTTCCAGTAACATGTTCCACTACATAGAACTCACTTTTAAACAAGAATAAACTCATGGGCAATTGGGAAAGGCCTAAATTTAGAGATTTTACCTGAGTACTCTAGGAAATTTTCATCCTTTTTACATCATTAAAAGAAAAATCTTTTATAAATGCTTTACCAACTTTTTTAGGCTATCATCACTTATTAAGTATTCAAAAATATGTTGTTTGATTGAATGTGCCTACCTTCAAAAAAAAGTGCATAGCATTATCTCTGCGATGCTGTATTTTGGTAAAAATAAAAATTAAACTTTATTTGTCGAATAAAAAAAAAACTTTTATGTTTTCTTAATTTTTTGGGGCGTAAATTACTCGTCTTGGAAAAACGAACAAATTGTGACTTTGGTTATAAGTGTGCCTCTTATGGAAAGTGAATTATGATCTGCTAAAAAACACGGTGTCGATCCGCCCCTCGCCTAAAACATTATCATTTTTTGGTGGCACACATAAACAACGGTAAATAGGCCTAATTTGAGTATTGCTCTTTTTTCTACATACATTTTCTTGAACTAATTCCCGGGGTATCTAACGAAATTCGGATTTATTTAAAAAAAAAAAAAATAAAAAAAGAAAGTGATTGTAAGGCAGTTTTACATGCATTCGCTCACGCTTATTCGTACGTGCATAAGCATACAATATTAAAAAACTATGTTTAAAAATGAGGAGCACACCCTTTTTATTGTTATTTGGGGTATCTAAAACAGAAAAAAATGAGTTTTGTGAATATGCCTCAACATTAAATTTTGTAATTTCTATTTAGCTAAAAGTTAAAAGTTCCAGAGAAATACTTATACCTATATACCCGCGGCGACGAGTGGAAAAGCGCGCACGAGGAAAAGGCCGTATGTAGGCGGCTCTTTAGTACTATTCCGAATCGCGCAATTCGAACAGCGTCATTGATCATACTATTGACATTATAACTTTGTTAATGGCTCGTCGCGATCTCCACTTCTTTCCTCGCGAGATCGCGGTTTATAAACAGTGGAAGTTAGCCGGTCAAAACAAAGCGCGCGCTTTGTAGGAATGCTCCATCGGATATAGAAAGTTTTTTGGGTGAAAATTTCTAAAAAAAAAAAAAAAAAAAAAAAAAAGAAGAATGAATTATCCAGTAAGTTGGTGTTTAGTGGAATAGGTTAAATTGATAAAATCGCGTTGACAAAATATACTGATATAGAGAAATGAATTATGATTTTAATCGAGGTTGCGATAGCTTTATTTTTTGTTTATATACGAAGGCGTAATCGTCAATTTGTAGAAGAAGCATATTGATAACATTTAAGAGATGTTGACAATTAATATAACTTCATATCTGGTTAATCTTTATAGATACATTTACGCGATATATTAATTTGTTGGTACCTGACTTAATTTAGAATTTCAAAATTCCCAATATTAAGGAATAAATCGTGAATTCGATCCGATCGATTCTAATGAATGAAACGTGAATGACCTACATTACAAAACAGCTTAAACGCGGAGTGAGTCGTAAGTTTGATACCATTCTGATGAAGAAATCACATGGGAGTGACCCATATTACGAATCAGCTCTCACCCACCAATTCTGGTAACAACACTACAATTGAAGGGCCGGATGCAATAAGGGGGTTAGCGCTCGAAAACCCGTAAAAGTATTGTCCAAGTGACTAAAATTTCAATGTAGCCAAATTAATTTTTAAAAAATATCACCTTGTAGGGAATGAAAAGAAGTATGTTTACCTAGAAGGAATTTTTTTCATTCGACTTTCTTTTTAATATAAAAATTAAAAACTGAAAATTTTGTTCATCTATTTTTAATAGCTTTCAAAAACATTAATCGTCCAAACTTGGTCAAATATGATCGAAATATTTTGAAATTTGACAGGGACGTGCAGAATACTCCAGCGTTGTCTATGGGATTGATAAAAGGATGTAAATCGATAATTGTTAATAATTATTTAATTGCAAATATATTGTGATCGGTAATTACGTTTTCTTAACTTTAACGGAAAAAAGTATCGAGGGAAGTTGAAGCTAGGAAAAATTTCCAGCGAGACATTTGTTCCTTAATAGTCTAATAAGTTTCTGTCAAAGTTTCAAATTGATTTAATAATAAATGACTTAAATAGAGCGTTATTAATAAAGACGCGCGCTAGCAACATCGGCGGCACGGCGTGAGCTAAGCCTGTGTTTACATGTTTTTGCACTGATGTATCACGTTTATAAAAATTAACGAATTATTATGTAACGATATTATATTGTTTTATATAACGTAAAAACACAGTTTATAAGTCAACGCACTGTACATATAATTACATTTTGTTAGTATGTTAATAAATAAATTTGTACTTTAAAATTTAATATGTTCATTAATACTATCATAAGGATACACACACACACACATACACACACACACACACACACACACACACACACACACACACACACACACACACACACACATACACACACACACACACAATAACGTAATAATTCTTTAATTTTTATAAACGTGATACGCCACTGCGAAAACGTGTGCGACGCAGTCTGAGCTCACGCCGCGCCGCGCCGCTGATGTTGCTAGCGCGCGTCTTTATTAATAACGCTCTATTTAAGTCATTTATTATTAAATCAATTTGAAACTTTGTCAGAAACTTATTAGACTATTAAGGAACAAATGTCTCGCTGGAAGTTTTTCCTAGCTTCAACTTCCCTCGATACTTTTTTCCGTTAAAGTTAAGAAAACGTAATTACCGATCGCAATATATTTGCAATTAAATAATTATTAACAATTATCGATTTACATCCTTTTATCAATCCCATAGGCAACGCTGGAGTATTCTGCACGTCCCTGTCAAATTTCAAAATATTTCGATCATATTTGACCAAGTTTGGACGATTAATGTTTTTGAAAGCTATTAAAAATAGATGAACAAAATTTTCAGTTTTTAATTTTTATATTAAAAAGAAAGTCGAATAAAAAAAATTCCTTCTAGGTAAAAATACTTCTTTTCATTCCCTACAAGGTGATATTTTTTAAAAATTAATTTGGCTACATTGAAATTTTAGTCACTTGGACAATACTTTTACGGATTTTCGAGCGCTAACCCCCTTATTGCATCCGGCCCTTCAATTATATTATTGTCTCCGAATTACTCCCAATAAAGATGAGCGCTTCAATCACCTACTCGATCCAGACCAAAAAGAAAAACGCATCACTTGGTCTCTGATTATCCAAATAAACCAGACGGCCACCAGTGCACTTAGAATTGCCACTTGATTTCACTCCTCTAACCCCTTCACACTTAAGGACGTTCTCCGAGAAAACGATTTTCTTGTGATTTTCCTGAAACTTGCAGAGAACGTTTGATTTTGTGTGCTTAGTACATGCTTGAAAGCCCCGCGTCCATAGCGGTATTCAAAATAAAAATATTTAACTTCAAAGTTTTTGTGTTAACACGCGATCCCTATCTAAGCTAGTTTTAAAATTACATTTTAATTTACTATAAAAAAAGTTTTCTTTGTGTTTCTTTTTCAACCGTAAGCCATAAAACTAGAAATCGAGAGGAATAATATGGTATAATTTTCAATATAGCAAGCGATATTAATTTCAGAGATATAGCAACGTAAACAAAAACTCCCATGTTATTTGTATATCTATATATAGTCACCCTATGTAAGTGCTATTTATTTAAATATCATATTGACACCTTTTATCTTACACTGACATTTTTTTTTATTTTTGGAGTAATGTATAGAGACTCATGAAGGGTTTTCATTGTAAATAATATTTTTAAATCACAATTTTCGCGATATTAATGAATTTGAGTCGGAGAACGTCCTTAACCTACTTCTATTCAATTAAAGAAAAAAAGGCCACTGCAAGATTCGACATGAGGATGTCCCAATAAAAACAAAATTGACACTAGACCATAATCTGTCGTCGTCGTATCTCCCCGCACGCAAGATGTAAACAGACAATACGCGCCAGACTGATGTATGCGAGCGACGGCACCAGCTCATTGTATTGAGAAAAATGACACCTGCACGTGCGCGGCATGGAAGGGAATCCCCGCGCCAAAACTATGGCATTTTGAACCGGGGATAAGCGCGGGAACCCCGCAGCAGTGGCAGCGACGACGATACTCGGGAGGCCACAAGGACGGTCGTCGCTCCTTGCTACGACCCACTTTCACGCCGCGTATTACGAGTCTTTTCTCGTTATAGTGATGCGTGCGCCAGATCGTGAGTGCGTTAATCCGCACTCGCAGGTGGTTTGCTTTGTTTGAGTAATCATTGTTTGGGATCATTACACGATACTAATATTCCTGTTGCGTTATTACGGTTCTGTTATAAGAAAATTTTTCTGGCGTTCCTTTTGTTCCAGGATAATAGTAGTTTTGCGGCGTACATTTTAGTTAATTTACTGAATTGATTAATATTAATGACATACTACTTGCTAAGTAAATCTATTTTGACAAAATAACAATCAAGTTGTATGAACTATAGTCAACCGCACTTCGTCTATAAGCCACTAATGACAATAAAGTTGTTCGCCTGTTTCAATAAATATGTTCTAGATGAAGTACGAGGGTCATTTGATAAGTACCTAGCCTACAAATGAAAACACCAAAATTTTACAAAAAATAAAATTTATTTTTCAATGTAGTCTCCTTTTAGTTGAATACACTTGGTCCAGCGGCGTTCCAATTTTTTTAACCCCGTTGAAAAAAATGTTTTCTCTTGGTTTGCAAAATAGGCCTCCGTGGCGGCGATTATTTCGTTATTGGAGTGGAATCTCTTCCCGGCGAGCGAATTTTTTAGGTTCGGAAACAAAAAAAAGTCGCACGGAGCCAAATCTGGAGAATACGGTGGATGGGGCAGCAGTTCGTAGCGTAATTCGACCAATTTAGCCGTGGCGAGTGCAGAAGTGTGAGCCGGTGCATTATCGTGGTGGAAAAGCACTTTCTTTTTAGACAAATGGGGCCGTTTTTCTTCTAACACGGCGTCAAATCGGCTCAATAGTTCGGCGTAGTACTGTCCTGTGACCGTTTTGCCCTTCTCCAGATAGTCAATAAAAATCACACCTTGAGAATCCCAGAAAACAGTGGCCATCACCTTTCCGGCCGACGGGACCGTCTTCGCCTTCTTCGGAGCAGGTTCACCGGGTAAGGTCCACTGTTTTGACTGCTCCTTGGTCTCTGGAGTGTAGTAGTGAATCCATGTTTCGTCGGCGGTCACGTAACGACGCAAAAACTCTTTTGGATTGCGATTAAACAGCTCCAAACACTGCTCTGAACTGGTCACACGGATGCGCTTGTTGTCTGCAGTCAGCAAACGCGGCACCCACCTTGCTGACAGCTTCCTCATGCCTAAAATCTCATGTAGGATATGCCACACGCGTTCTTCTGAGATGCCTACTATCGCAGCTATCTCGTGCACCTTTAATCGGCGGTCTGACAAAACGATATCGTGTATTTTTGTCACGTTCTCCTCCGTAGTGGCTGTTTTCGGAGCACCTGGGCGTGGATCATCAAAAACCAACGTACGACCACGTTGAAACTCGTTATACCAAAATTTAACGGTCGCCATCGAAGGAGAAGCATCCCCATACACTGTATCCAAGCGTTCTTTAATTTCACTGCGCGATTTCCCTTCCAAAAACAAGAATCGAATCACCGACCGATATTGTTCTTTCTCCATTTTTTCAAAAATCAACGGACACATTTGCTTTCACACGCTCTCATAAATAAACTACAACTCCGATCCGGCTGAAATTTCGTCTGTAACCGTTTACAGGAAGATACTGCACTGTAGTGTATTTCTGGTGCGATAGTGGCACCATCTGGCGGTGAGGCTAGGTACTTGTCAAATGACCCTCGTATAGCTCTATTTGACATTATAGTTATTATTTGGAAAACAAACTGGATATCTGTTTTTCTACTAAAAAAAAATGGGACATCCATGTAAAATTATAATCTATTAAACAGATTTCGCTAACTATGTAAGTATTTCTCCGGAACTTTTAATTTTTAGCTTAAGGGGATGCCTTACTCGTACTATTACCGACCGAGCAATTCACACAGTTTCAAGCTGATTAAAAATAAAATACGTCGAATCACAAAAAATCAAGAGAACACTCTTCTGTGTTTTTTAACGTTCTATCATCCAGTCAAAGTTTGGAGTCGAAATATCAAGCCGTTTTTTCAAAAACTTTGAACGAAATTAAATTTAATTTCGTTCAAAGTTTTTGAAAAAACGGCTTGATATTTCGACTCCAAACTTTGACTGGATGATAGAACGTTAAAAAACACAGAAGAGTGTTCTCTTGATTTTTTGTGATTCGACGTATTTTATTTTTAATCAGCTTGAAACTGTGTGAATTGCTCGGTCGGTAATAGTACGAGTAAGGCATCCCCTTAAGGGGGTGTCAAACTCAATTTTTACCGACCGAGCAAAAAATATATGGTTTTTAGTAGAAAAAAAAAAATAACGATATATGAAAAATCATGAGTGCATTGCCCTCCGTAATTACATGATTAATCATTCTGCAAAATGCCAAGTCAATATTTAAAAGCGTCTAAGAATGGCATTTGAACGAAAATTTCGTTCAAATGCCATTCTTAGATGCCATAAAATATCGACGTGAAACTTTTCAGAATGATTAATAATGTCATTACGGAGGGCAATGCACTCATGATTTTGCATAATATTAAAAAAAAAAAACAGTTTTTGTTATCATGCGGTAAATAGAAAAGATAATAAGCGAAAATTTTACCGTCTAAAAGACGTTAGTGACCGCCTCTTACGGACATGTTATCGTCATATTGTTCGTGTATGACGTTCGTGTATACGTGTGATGTTTATGCATGATAGCATGACGCTGAGCAGTTGAGCACTGTCGGGCACCCAGGTGTCGAGCCGCGACGCGTCCCCGCAGCCCCTCGCTGAAGTGACAACAATGCGAGCTGATCGCTAACCACGACAACGACAAGGTACGGTACCTATACGCGGCCTACGCCATCTCACACAGCGTGCGGAGCACACCCACGAGGCGGACGCCGCGCACTATAGAGCCATAACCTCACTTTAACGGGTCGCAGCTCCGTTATCGCGTGACGCATGTGTTAGGTGAGGTGTCTCGGACTCTCGGCTGCGAGCGAGCGGGTACGCACGAGGTGCGCTTGTGATTTTGTGCAAGTGAAATAAGTGCAGAGAAGAGGTAGCGAACGTGGAGCAGCAGCAGGGAGGCAGCAACTCAAGAAGGAAGGATACGGTCAGGTCGGCATCGTACGTAAGCAGCAGAGGTGGCAGCGACAGCTTTCGCCAAGGACCGTTCGAAAATCAATCACAAGCCTGTTTCTTTGAAAATTATAAGAGAAGGAGGACATGATCGCATTGGTGATTGGTCTACAGAAATCAAAATGATACAGGAGGATGGATTATATTACTATGAAGACTTTTGAGGAGATAACAGAAAAGTAATTGATACGAAAATTAATTTATTTATTTATTTCAACCAGACATACAGTACATAATTGAGTTCAAGATGTATGTACCTTATATGTCTGAACTTACTTATACCCTATAAAGGTAGATATAACTGTATAGACTTGATGATCTGTTCTAAAATGTTCTGACCGAAGTATAAGATGTTTTCATTTTCTTTCGCTTACATGTATCTTTTTTTTTAAATTATACTAAATCTTGACATAAATATATTTCTATTCATAGTGAGAGTGCTTTACAATACTGTCTCGTTCTCAAGCTGATTTGAAACTTCAATAAAACATTCATTGTATACACTGTAGTTGTATTAAACGCTTTCACAAACTTATAAAATGTACTTTATTAAATATAAAACACTAAATGTTTACTTTCAAATCAACTCAAGAGTGCAAAGAAAAAATGAAATGAGAAACGCCATATAAAGAATTTTGAAATCATAGTACTTGCTATGTGATGACAGCTGTGTTTATATTGCAGCTAGCAGTCAGTTATGTGTAGGTATTGTAATTTACGGTTATGGTATCTGTACATAGATCCGATACTTACAAACACAATCTATCTTAACATCTAAATATTTTGTAGAAATAGTGCTAGATTTTACGACCGATAGGTAATAATAGTGTGACAATTTATTCTAAGCAGAATTTTGTCAAATATATTGTTACATTCACACACACATACGAACCCATAACAATATTATTCATAATCCATTTCTTTAGTTTTTTTTATTTAATGTAATTATTTTTCATATTGAATCCAAAATATTTCTATTTTTGTTTTTCCTTTCCTTTTCTACACGTGTCAGGGTATTAAAATCTAAAATAACAACCATTATTTACTAAACCAAAATTTTTTTCCCAGTACAGTTCTTCAGCATCGATTGGAAGTTATAATGGACTCTCGATATGGCCATTAATATGAGCATCATAAGGAAGGAGACTTTTAAGAAAATACCTCCAAATTGGGAACTGAAACTTTGAGAAAACTATACAATGGCATTACAGTGGGCAACCTTAAGTGAAGGGCTTCCTGATACGCTCATCTTGACAGCTTCATGTTCCAGATTATCCATGGAACCTGATCTAGTCCGTAATTATTTTAATACATTGTGACCACTTTGTGGTCTCTTCTTTCAATAATTATTATTAATCTACTGCTTTCAACCATTGCTATAGCTTCATTTTTTTGTTTCAGGATTTTCATTTTCCTTCCAGAAAAAACCGCAACTATAAGAGGCCACCTGTCAGAGTTAACAGGTGATCTCATCATTAAGTGTATTTCATATTTACTTTGAGGATATGTGTTTTCGAACTTAATTTAAAAAATTATAAGAATAATAGAAATCCACTTCTATAATGTATTGCATGCATTGGATGTATTTTTAAGCTGATTTAATCTTTTTGTAAGTAGGTATAATTTAATATAAAAGAATTAAGTTATGCAATTTTTCAGATTTAGTTAAGGCACTGCTTGTGTATTTTTTAGAACCGTCAAACTGATAAGTTACACATTTTGATTTTTTTATTAAATTATTTGTACTTTCAGAAAGATAAAATCAACTCAAATATACATGAGATGTCTGAGATGCATTACTGGAGCGGATTTCTATCATTCTTATATTCTTTGAATTAAGTACGGACACATGACCTCAAAGTAAATATAGATAACCTGGAATGGCCAATCCACCTGCTAAAACTGACAGGTGGCTTTTATATTGTAGGAGTAGGATGAATTTTCTTGTCAAGTTTTTAGTTTTGGCCCTTTTCGTGTAGTGTAATGTAGTGTGAGTCTGTCCGAAAAATTGTGAAAAAGTTACTTTAACCTGTAAAATTCAGTTTGATTGTAGTAGTAATCAATAATTAATGAACATTAATTGACTCTTAGAGGTTATAGTCAACTTTTCATAAATCTGAGAGGTACCCAGATTTATTATTCAATCATACTCGCTTAAAGAAAAAATTAAATACCATTATATTACAAACAGGCCTATAGATCTATAGTTCTTTCGACCAGACAGAGAACTTCAGATTTCATAAGAGAAAACACATTTAATGAAATAGGCTGAAAATTACAACTTGAAAACATAAATTAATCCTGCTCCTGTAATATAAAAAAAGCAACCTGCCATATTCAGCAGATGTACTCATGATTCAGTGTTGTTGATGTTTACTTTGAGGTGATGTGTTTTACTTCTCAATTTAAAAGAGTATTAAAAGAGTATAAGAAGTCCGCTTCTATAATGTATTTCAGGCATTGCATGTTTTCTTAAGCTAATTTTATCTTTCTGGACGTAGGTATAATTTAATATAAAAGAATTAAGTTATGCAATTTTGAGATTTAGTTTAAGATTTTGAGATTTAGACACTGCTTGTCACTTTGAGCAATGGTCAGGTGGTCTTAGTTCGAAAGGCTCATGCGGCGTTTCAACTTTTGAGTCTAAAAGATGCGTTTCCATTCTCTAAACATATCTTGAACTTCACACACACCATGCAATACATGCTGAAGGATTGAATATCAAGTTTGACATCTAAATAATCAGCAAGTGTGGAATTGTTATCTTTTTTGTGTGTTTTTCAGGAAATTTTCCAGAAAAAAAGTTATTTCCCCAACACTGACTGATTGAAAAAGTCTGAAATTGGATATACAATCCCTCAGCATGTATTACATTGTGTGAGGACATTTTGATCAACTTTGAGCAGGAGTCAAGTGGTCTTAGTTGGAAATGTACATGCGTCTTTTCGACTTTTGAATCCAAAAGATGCGTTTCCATTCTCTAAACATATCTTAAACTTTACACACACCATGCAATACATGCTGAGTGATTGAATATCAAGTTTGAGATCTAAATAATTAGCAAGTGTGGAGTTGTTGTCTTTTTTGTGTGTTTTTCAGGAAATTTTCCAGAAAAAAAGTTATTTCCCCAACACTGGCTGATTGAAAAAGTCTGAAATTGAATATACAATCCCTCAGCATGTATTACATTGTGTGTGGACATTTTGGTAAACTTGAGCAGGGGTCAAGTGGTCTTAGTTGGAAATGTACATGCGTCTTTTCGACTTTTGAATCCAAAAGATGCGTTTCCATTCTCTAAACATATCTTAAACTTTACATACACCATGCAATACATGCTGGGGGATTATGAATTAAGTTTGAGATCTAAATAATCAGCAAGTGTGAAGTTATTACCCTTTTTGTTTGTTTTTCAGGAAATTTTCAAGAAAAAAAGTTATTTCCTCAACACTGGCTGATTGAAAAGGTCTGAAATTGGATATACAATCCCTCAGCATGTATTACATTGTGTGAGGACATTTTGGTCAACTTTGAGCAAGGGTCAGGTGGTCTTAGTTGGAAATGCACATGCGCTTTTTCGACTTTTCATTCCGCAGATCCCTTTCCATTCCCTACAAATATCTTAACTTTCCATCTATCTACTCCTCTGTTCCTGGCAAGTCGATACTGCTATCCTCATTCCTGTACCGCTTAACACATTATTAATATATTTTGTTTTATCCTAAGCGAAGCTCTTCTTCAGGGCAGCCAACGCAACTACCACTTACTAAAGACATCAGCTAGGCGAAGATATCGTAGAAGTGACGGCGAAGGTCTAATTGAATGGAGTATGCGCTCCGGCGACAGACTCGAGTAAGTATTTCATTTCGGATTTGGCCTTTATCCTGTAGTATGGCCGAACCTAGCCTCCAACTTTCCATCTGTTTACTCCTCTATTCCTGGCAGTTCAATGCTGCTTTCCTCATCCCCACTGCTTAACACATTATTAATAGATTTTGTTTTGCGCTAGGCGAAGAGCTCCTGCAGAGGACAACGCGTCTTCGTGAATAATTCTACTCTCGTCGAGGGCAGCCAACGCATCTACCACTTCCTGAGAACATCACCTAGGCGAACAAGCGAAGACGCAATCGAGCTGTCCCGTCACCTGGACACAAAAACCTACGGAATCCACTATCCGGACTCCATCATCAGCCGCCTGAAATGCCTAGACCTCGCATCCGATCGGTTTCCACACCTGGACTCAAAAATCTACGGAGCGCATCACCTACACTCTGTCATCGGCCACTTGGAACAGCTAGACCTTGCATTCGAGCTGTCCCGTCACCTCGACACAAAAACCTATTGAGCGCATAACCTACACTTTATCACCGGCCATCTGGAACAGCTAGACCTCGCAATCAAGCTGTCCCGTCACCTGGACACAAAAACCTACAGAGTGCACTATCCGGGCTCCATCATCAGCCGCCTGAAAAAGCTAGACCTTGCAATCAAGCTGTCTCGTCACCTGGACACAAAAACGAACAGAGCGCACTACCCGAACTCCATCATCAGCCCCCTACAACAGCTAGACCTCGTATTCAAGATGTCCCGTCACCTGGACACAAGAACCTACGGAGCGCACTACCCAGACTCCATCATCAGCCACCTGGAACAGCCAGACCTCACATTCGAGCTGTCCCGTCACCTGGACACAAAAACCTCCAGAGCGCATCACCTACTACACTCTATCATCGGCCATCTGAAACACCTAGACCTCATAATCGAGCTGTGCCGACACGTGGATACAAAAATCTACGAAGCGTATCATCTAGACTCTATCATCAGCCGCGTGGAACAGCTAGACCTCGCATTCGAGATGTCCCGACACCTGGACTCAAAAACCTATGAAGCGCACTACCTAGACTCCATCATCGGCGCTCCTTACACAGCTCACTTGTTTCTATATTAATTACATTTTATTGCCTCAAGCGAGGAGCTGCTGTAAACGACATCGCAACGCCTTAAGTTTCTGCTGTCGCTGTTTTGCTATACGTCATCGGCCGCGTTCACTTGCTGCTCTCTATGGTAAAGAGTTACCATTCTGCGAAGAATAAGTCCGAATCGAGTAAGTTGATAATCTATCACGATTGTCTTGCTTGTTTTGCAGTATGAAACAAGCTTAGTTTTTTACGAGTATCCATTTTTAGGATTGCAGTTACAATCATGCGATGCGATGTCCTAAATTTTGAAATGTAAATAACTGAGACTACCGTAAAGTGACTAACCTGCATCTCATTATAATAAGAAATGTGTATAGGCGAAATACGCATATTTGTTAATAATAGAACATGTGTATAGGCGAAATACACAAAATTATTTATAATAAAATGCGTATAGGCGAAATGCGCACGATTATTAACATTGAAAAGTGTGTATAAGCGAAATACGCATAATTATTTATAAAAGAAAATGCGTATAGACGAAATACGCACAATTATTTGCAAATAAAAATGCGTATATGTGAAATACACACTACTATTAACATTAAAAAATGTGTATACGCAAAATACGCATAATTATTTATCAAAGGAAATACGTATACGTGAAATACGTACAATATTGTTTATAATAAAAAATGCGTACAAAATACGCACACTCATTTACAATAAAGAATGCGCGTAGACGAAATACGCATATATCTCTTTACAATAAAAAAATGCGTATAGGCGAAATACGCATCTCTTTCTCTTTATAATAAAAAAATGCGTATAGGCAAAATACGCATATCTCTTTCTCTTTATAATAAAAAAATGCGTATATGCGAAATACGCATATCTATTTCTCTTTGTAATAAAAAAATGCGTATAGGCGAAATACGCATATCCCTTCACAATAAAAAATGCGTATAGGCGAAATACGTAAATTTTGATTTTAACAATAGAAAATACAGATTTTTATTATTATTATAGTATAATAATAATAGAGATCTTTAATATTTTTGAAATATGTAGCGCCATCTATGTTAAAATCTATTAGGATTTTCCAGAGATGGCCCTTGTGTCATATTTTATCAATAGTATGTACTTCCTACTTTACCGACCTATGGGTCGGTCAAATCGCAGAATTGAGTTTGACACCCCCTTAAAACAAATTTCAAAATTTAATATTGTAACGGAACCGTCTACGATGGGAAAATTTTTTTTTGTATATATTTTTATGCGATGAACCATAGTCATAACCCTGAACACCTACTACCCTACCGACACTATTGCACCAAGGGTTGTAGATGTAACCTGCGCTTCTCGGAGTCTCAAGCTGTCATAAAACACCGACGCGGCGCATGCTTTAAAATTTCTGAATTTTTAATCTTGTAATTTCCTTTTCCTTAAAAGGCTATATTTAGACTTAATATAAAAACGGACTGTAAACTTTCCTTTCTTCTTGATAAAGACAAACACTACTTTTAAATAAATAAAAATTATATCCGATTACACCTACGATCACAGATACTGTAAAATTATAATACGCAATTGTTTATCGAAGATTATTATATTCTCTTGTACAAAAGTAAGTAACCTCACTCTAATAAAAAATGTTCAATAGTAAAACCTTTAGTTGAATTACAATATTTCTGCAATACAATTTTATTTAGAAATACTTCAGTTGTATTAATGAGTTAGTTATAAATTAGGGTTAATTTTCTACAAGGATATATTTTAAATAATAATTTAAGTACGAATTGTTAAACAAACCCTTGTGCAATAATCACAATTGTAATTCTTCCTTTATACGTTTGACCTAACTAACAAACCGTTCCAAACGCGAGGTATAAGAGTTTATAAGGTTTTCCATTCACAATCACAAACAAATATAAAATTACAATAACTACTTTAAGACACATTCATGAAAGAATATTTTCCCTAATCAAATAATAAAACTTATTCAACTTTTATTTTTTCTTCCGTTATGAATAAATAAAATGTTTCTATTACATAAACATTTTGGATTTTAAACAATTACATGTGAGATGGAAATATTCCTTCAAAATGTAAAAGTAGCTTTAAGGGACGCTTGCTTCGAGCGGATACACTATCTTGATTGTTGTAAAACACATGGCCCTACTAAATATAGATATGACGCTTTCCCACGCGGGGACGCGCTTTTCCGAGTTTTGAATACACGACATATACTATATACTGAAAAGATTATTTACATTATTAGACAATATCTCTCACACCGTTAAAGATAAAATTATTTTAACAACTTTGAATATTAAATATAGCAGTAAGGAAATTAGGAAAAATAATACTAATTCCATATTCTTTGTTAAATTGCAATCAACAGCTTTTGCTTGTTTCCGTATTAATAATATTAAGATCTATTAACAAGAACCCAAAAATATAACTCTATAACTAACCATATGTATTTTGTAAACGCAACCAATAAACATGTAAAGAATCTTTTTTAACAAACGATAAATGATTACTATAATACTTAATATATTACATAAAGCAATAAGTCATGTTTACCACTAGTTCATTTTATATAACCGACCGTTTGTAAATTTATCGAATGTAATTACATTGTAAATTAGATCTTTAAGTATTAATAAATTTAATATTGTGAATAATTACCGGCAAAATAATCACAACGTTTTCATTCAAATTTGTAATAATTCTCTACACAATTATCTAATAAAGTAGATAACCTTATACTTGTAAAATATTCAGGATTATTAATAATAAGAAAATGCTGAGAGGAAAAGAGGGTGTCTATCTGTACAATCTGTCTCACGCACATGGCGTATCTAAAAATAGATTTCCTCAGTCTTCCTGCGTGGAGACGCGTTTTCCAGCATCTTTTGGGACTCAACGTACTGTAGCATAAGAATATTATGTTAGATTAACGACAAATATCTCAATAACTATAATTAGGAAAATAATTCTGTTTTAAGTAACGGTTGTATTATGCTAAATAAAAATTATGAGCTGATAAAAATCATTATCATATTATATTTTTATAGTAAATAATAATCCTTTGTTTTTTTTTTCTGGATTAATTAACTAGCTACTAAGTTCAAATAATAAACCTGTTCGAAATTTGAATAATACACTGTAATCTGTATGTTTCTTATTCATTAATTAAACATTAACACTATTAATAAGGGATTTCCATTTGTAAATGCAAATTTTATGAACTATATACATTAGATAAATATTTTTACTAAACAATAGTTGTATTCTGACACATTGATATTCAAAGCAATTAATTAAATTTCAAATATTTTAAATAAACAATAGAAGACCTAAGAAAAATGTATTAACTTAATAAAATAATTTAGTAATATAATTGAAATATTAGCTAGAATGAATAGTCTAATGTTTTTATAAAGTTTGCATAAGAAATTTCATTGTTTAATGTATAATTAAGTTTATAAAATTTATAATGCGTTTAACTCCTGTTGTAATAGACCGATAACTTCCGTTCAAATTTGTATTTTCATTTTAGAACAAAATGTAATAGAAAAACATATTTTATAATTTATAAACTGCTAACATTGTATAATTTTCAGCAAGTAACAGAAAATTGATCATTTTTGACTCGAAAGAAAGAGAAGGATATATCTTTTGTCTCTCTCATCTCTCTTTCTCTGTCGCACATATATCGTTCTCTCTTGCTCCTTAAGGAAGATACGAGCCGCCGGAAAATACCCTGGAGAAGGGATGAGCGACCGCTCTCTGCCGCTCCCTGTGTTAAAGCATAGGATTTTCCCCACTTTCATAAAAATCGACGTTTGGAAGGGATGCCACCCCCGCACCATTGGATACCGTCTTCTCACACCACTAGCCTCAATTAACATTACAGGATATATGACTATCAACCGCCGTCACACTTGGCAACCAACGATTCGTTAACGCAAGATGACGCAACTACCCGATTCGACACCGCAGTTTTTCCAGCCGAAGAAGAGGAGGAGCAACGCATTGAAATACGCTGAACGCGCACTGCTCGCCGGTCAGTCAGATTTACAAGCCTCACAAGCTTTGCTGACTGGTCCAGGGTCAGTCAGATTTACAAGCCTCACAAGCTTTGCTGACTGGTCCAGGGTCAGTCAGATTTACAAGCCTCACAAGCTTTGCTGACTGGTCCAGGGTGCAGTTCACCACAAGCCTCACAAGCTTTGCTGAACTGACGCAGTCAGATCAACACAAGCCTCACAAGCTTTGCTGACTGTACGGACAGATCGACACAAGTCTCACAAGCTTTACGATACTGTGCCAACTCAATTCTATTTAAAAGAGAAAAAAATAAAAAATTCAAAATATTCAAATTACTCAAAAATTTAGTTCAATTTCTTTTTACCAAATTCCAAATTACTATATTCAAAAAATTATAAAGAAAAAGGAGATTTACAAAATAAGAAAGGTAAATAAAGTCAAAAATAAAAAACAAATAAATTATTGTATTATTTTGGATTGTGAATATCCGATTGGCCTTGGTCTTACGGACTTTAATGGACAGGAGTTATTCACGATACACAAATCATTTAGTGCGAGTTTTACGAACTTGGTGCAATTTGATTTGACAAAATAGTATAAATTTTATTTTTCTTAGAAAAATTTAGATTTCAAAGTTGAGAATATTATTAGAATTCAGGTTCAAATAAATAAATTATTGTATTATTTTGGATTGTGAATATCCGATTGGCCTTGGTCTTACGGACTTTAATGGACAGGAGTTATTCACGATACACAAATCATTTAGTGCGAGTTTTACGAACTTGGTGCAATTTGATTTGACAAAATAGTATAAATTTTATTTTTCTTAGAAAAATTTAGATTTCAAAGTTGAGAATATTATTAGAATTCAGGTTCAAATAAATAAATTATTGTATTATTTTGGATTGTGAATATCCGATTGGCCTTGGTCTTACGGACTTTAATGGACAGGAGTTATTCACGATACATAAATCATTTAGTGCGAGTTTTACGAACTTGGTGCAATTTGATTTGACAAAATAGTATAAATTTTATTTTTCTTAGAAAAATTTAGATTTCAAAGTTGAGAATATTATTAAAATTCAGGTTCAAATAAATAAATTATTGTATTATTTTGGATTGTGAATATCCGATTGGCCTTGGTCTTACGGACTTTAATGGACAGGAGTTATTCACGATACACAAATCATTTAGTGCGAGTTTTACGAACTTGGTGCAATTTGATTTGACAAAATAGTATAAATTTTATTTTTCTTAGAAAAATTTAGATTTCAAAGTTGAGAATATTATTAAAATTCAGGTTCAAATAAATAAATTATTGTATTATTTTGGATTGTGAATATCCGATTGGCCTTGGTCTTACGGACTTTAATGGACAGGAGTTATTCACGATACACAAATCATTTAGTGCGAGTTTTACGAACTTGGTGCAATTTGATTTGACAAAATAGTATAAATTTTATTTCAAGAAAGAGAGTTTCCAATATCAATTGTCATTAAAATAATAGAAAAGAAATATTAAAGAAATAAATTCTAATTTTGATAGGTTAGGGAAGGGCGAAACTGAGAATAACCTGAGATGGGAAAAATTTAGTATTATCCAACATACAGAATTCCTGGGCTCGTGACCTTTCTCCTATCCATACAAGAGGCATGCGCAACAAAAATTGTTTTTACGAGACAAATGTGCTGCTTCTGTTGGTCCTTGTAAAACCCAAATCCTGAGTCCAAAAGAAGAAATTAATCAAACTCAGATTTTAACGACAACAGTGAATTTTGTTACTACACTCCTTTCCTTAGCTCGTCCATGGTCTATTAGCTGGCGCAGCTACGACCAAAAAGAGCACTGACTCTTAAATGAGTTAATAATCCCAGTCGTGTCATGTTTTAGGACGTGACAATGTTGAGGCACATTTGGAAAACTTTTTTTTTCTGTTCTAGGTACCCCAAATAACAATTAAAACGGGTTAATCCTCATTTTTAAACACAGTTTTTTTATACTATATGCTTATGCACGTGCGAGTAAGCGTGAAGGAATGCATGTAAAACTGCTTTACATCAGATCAACAGATTTCCTATTCAATTTTTTTTCAAAATAAATTTGAATTTCGTTAGATACACCGGGAACTAGTTCAAGAAATGTGTGTAGAAAAAATAGCAATACTCGGATTAGACCTATTTACCGTTGTTTATGTGTGCCACGAAAAAATGATGATTTTTTAGATGAGGGGCGTACAGTGGGGTTTTTTCCAATTTTTTTCTTCTCAAAATTGATAGCTCCGCTTGGAATGAACGAATCTGGACCGTTCAGGTCTTAAAATTTAGGGTTTTTTTCCGTAGATTGGAGGAAAACTATCATCGATAGTGGCAAAAAACTTCCCGTGTTGGAAAATCAGCTTAAAAGAGCTATTTTTACGATTTTTCCACTCACTGATAGAAGTATTCATTTGTAGTAAATGAATATATTCATTTGAAATCTAAAAACATGGTGTATTTAAATGAAAGGCAAATTTCCTTACTATTATATAATATTCATAACCAGTACGTTCGTATATGTTTTGTATGAAATCCATCAATTACTTTAGCCCAAATGCAGATTTCTTAATAGTTAATGAATCTTCTTTTGCGCACACTTCCGCAGGATTTAGAAGGCTTGGCTCTGTCGGCAATGCAGAACGCGGCGTAGACTACTGAGCTCCCGAAAATATATGGGCGGCCTATACCCGTTCTCCTCTCATGCTTATCATCTTTGTTCGATGTTCTTCGCGGCGCTCGGCATCGAAAAATGAGGTGACAAGCAGCGAGAAAGAAGAGGACGGCCCGTCCATGTGTTTTGTTTTCGGCTGCCGAGCACGCACGAACTTGCATACACGACACGCTGCTGTACGGGGTACTTATACCGTTGTCTTCTTATACAGGCGAGCGCACCGTCTTTCTATGTTGTTGTCGCCGCGGACCCGCGGTTATTGTGCGTGTATAATGTGGGTGTGTGTGTTATGTATGTGTTTATGGCGATCTCTCCTCGCATCTTTGCACGCTGTTCTGAAGGTTATGTGTGCAGTGACGGATAGACTACACTGATAGAAGTATTCATTTATAGTAAACGAATATATTCCTTTGAAATCTAAAAACATGGTGTATTTAAATTAAAGGCAAATTTCGTTAATATTACATAATATTCATAACCAGTACGTTCGTATGTGTTTTGTATGAAATCCATCAATTACTTTAGTCTAAATGCAGATTTCTTAATAGTTAAGGGGATGCCTTATTTGTACTATTACCGACCGAAAAATTCACACAGTTTCAAGCTGATTAAAAATAAAATACGTCGAATCACAAAAAATCAAGAGAACACTCTTCTGTGTTTTTTAACGTTCTATCATCCAGTCAAAGTTTGGAGTCGAAATATCAAGCCGTTTTTTCAAAAACTTTGAACGAAATTAAATTTCGTTTGTTCAAAGTTTTTGCAGAAATGACTTGATATTTCGACTCCAAACTTTGACTGAATGATAGAACGTTAAAAAACACAGAAGAGTGTTCTCTTGATTTTTTGTGATTCGACGTATTTTATTTTTAATCAGCTTGAAACTGTGTGAATTGCTCGGTCGGTAATGGTAGGACTATGGCACCCCGTTAATGGATCTTCTTTTGCGCACACTTCCGCAGGATTTAGAAGGCTTGGCTCTGCCGGCAATGCAGAACCCGGCGTAGACTACTGAGTCCCTGAAAACATATGGGCGGCCTACCCTGTTCTGTCCTCATGCGTGCAGTGAGGCCGTCGATTCTCCACGGCGAACGGAATCGAGAAACGAGGTGACAAGCAGCGAGAAGGAAAAGAACGGGCTGTCCATGTATTTTCAGCTGCCGAACACGCATGCGTTTGCATGCACGAACTTGCATATAGACGGCACGCTGCTGTGCGGCGTTAGTACTTACCGCTGTCTTCTACAAGCGAGCGCCATGCGCTACCATCTTCTATGTTGTGCTCGCCGGCCGTGGACCCGCGGTTATTATGTGCTTTGTGAAGTCCGAAAATAAGTGGAAATAAATACTAATTGGTTTTATGTATGTTTATTATATAAAATAATAATTTATTTACCAATACAATCTGCTGGCTTCTGGTAGATCGATGCGTTGTAATTTTACTTACAATTCTTTTTCTATAATTGTTCTTTACGTTTAGAATTTACACTTGCTTTTATAAATTTACTATAAATAACTTATAAGATCTGCTTACTAGATGAGTAAGGCTTACGATTACAATTTCAATAATTTATAAAATCTGCTTGCTAGATGAGTAAGGCTTACGATTACAATTTCCTCGATGTCGTAGAGTTACACGGAGCTCTCCAGGTTCTTGTACGCTGTGACTGACGTGCGTGATGCATTTCGCAGTTTTTATTATGCGGTTTAATTGGGTTATAGATGATAAATTGAGATCATCTTTATTAAGAAATTTTCGGTTGCGGCTTATACGCGTAGCATTTAAGCGGTAGCATTGTGAAATGCTGATTTGTTAAAAATTGCACGCCACTGTTTTCTGGAGGTCGATAGCTCTCTACGTCACACGCTCTACGGTATGATGCCTGAGCGAAATGCTGAGCATTGCAAAGTGTGGCCTTTCGACTGCCGCGGAGTTCGATGGCTTGGATTCTAGCTCGACCGTATGTTAAAAACTGCATGCGTTGTCTTCCAGAGTGGGTGACTATACGTCACAAGGTTGCATAAGCAGAACGCTGCGTAGTATTAAGTTGCATTCTCACTTTTATATGTCAGGAAATATCTGATACTAATTATGCTTTTTCTTTAAAATGAGAATACGTCTCCGGACGTAACAGCTTCTATAATGTGGATGGGTGTGTGTGTGTGTGTTTTCGGCGATCTCTCCTCGCATCTCTGACCGCTGTTCTGAAGGTTATGTGTGCAGTGACGGATACACTACTCACTATAACTATTAATACACCACGTTATTAGATATTAATCCACGTGGATTGATAGTTAAGGAATATTCATTTGTCGAAATTTCAGAGCTCGGTGGCTTAACAGTTAAGTCACGGGGCTTACAGTAAATAAATACTTCTATCAGTGTACTCATTATAACTGTTAATACACCACGTTATTAGATATTAATCCACGTGGATTAATAGTAAAGGAATATTCATTTGTCGAAATTTCAAACGCCGCACAGTGGGACAAACGGGACCCTCGGCTATCAAAATTCTCATCCGGCTGAAATCACAACTAATTCAAAATTTTTTTCGATGAAAATCTTCCTTATTGCGAATACCATGAGGTGTGGTTGCACTTTTTTGACATGGGAAAATTTACCCATACAACTACATCATGGAAAGTAAAAAAACTGAAAATTTTTGATAGAACACTAGATTTCGGAATTTTTTGAGATATCAAAAGTAACAAATAAATTAATACCAATTATAGAAACGTGATCTATACATAAACGACTAACTGAAATAATTTTTTCCGATTCCAATATTTGTTTTTGACCATGTTAAAGGTTGGATACGATAACACAGGCAAACGAAAAAAATAAACAAGTGTTTAGCGAATATGAAAGTCTGAATTTTTGATAACTGACTGGTATATCTTTATATTTTATGACTCGCTGATCACGAATCCGTTGTCCATTTGACTGTAGCAAGTCGGGTTCAAGGTCATTTGAAGGTCGAAGCAATTTTTTACGCGCAAAATCTAAGTTTTCATCTTAAATTCTGAAACCGTGATTTATTTTACGCTCGAATACATGTTTTACTATGTTTTGAAAGGACCTGATAACCCCATAACCTCAATATTGAATATCTAAATTGAAATCTAATTGAGGAAAATACTCGCTTAAAATGGTGTGGCCCATCTATATTATTATTTCCAACCAAAAAGTCACTATTACATATTTTATTTGAGGAACATACAAATTATAAGACGTTTGCTTCAGCTCACTTAATGGAAAGCATTGAATGAGTTGCAAGCGGAGATATCACATTTTAAAGTGGAGAAATCGTAAAAATAGCTCTTTTAGGCTGATTTTTCGACTCGGGAAGTTCTTGGCTACTATCAATGATAGTTTTCCTCTAATCTACGGAAAAACCCTAAATTTTAAGACCTGAACGGTCCAGATTCGTTCATTCCAAGCGGAGATATCCCATTTTAAAGTGGAAAAATCGTAAAAATAGCTCATTTAGGTTGATTTTCCAACTCGGGAAGTTTTTGGCCATTATCGATGATAGTTTTCCTCCAATGTACGGGAAAAACCCTAAATATTAAGACCTGAACGGTCCAGATTCGTTCATTCCAAGCGGAGCTATCAATTTTGAGAAAAAAAAAATGGAAAAAAGCCCCACTGTGGGGCGGCATCGATATCACGTACTTTAGAAGACCACAATTCAATTGTTGTAAGTGGCACACTTATGATTGAGGTCACATATTGTTCCCATTTTCAAGACAAACAAGGTACGCCCCCGAAAGTTATAAAAACAAAAAAGTTTTTTTTTTTAACGGAAAAATAGAATAAATTTCAATTCTTATAAAAATGCAGCGTCGCGGAGATAATTCTCTACATATTTTTGTTAATTAGTGGGCATGATCGGACCACATTTTCCGAAAATTTAACAAGGGACGATAGCTTAAAAAAATTGCTACACCATTTAGCAAAGAGTTTTTTTAACGACGTTTAAAAATTAAACATTGTCTCTAGTACGCGGAGGAAATGTTTAAATTTAGGCCTGTTACGATGGCCCATGAGCTTATCCTTGTTTTAAAGTTCTATGTACTGGAACATGTTAATGAAAGTGGATTTTATAAATATTTACTTGAATGATCTGAGAACTATAGATATGTTACAGTAACAATACTGTAAAAGTTAAAAGTTTTAGAGAATTTTTCATATACTTAAATATATGAGAAAAATTATATAAGAATTCACTTCTATAGCAGTTTCAAAAGGATTAAAAAAAAATTGGAGATACGACTCTGAATTTTTTTTTTTTTATTGTTCACTACATCACTCAGAGAACGAGAAAAAAATTGTGCTTCATTTTTTCTTTTTTTTTTTTTAAGGTACTAGCAAAGTCCAAACGCGCTGCACGTTACTATTTCGTTTTTAAGGTTATGAATATAATTTTTCATTATGATTTCATTTGAATTAGTTTAAATGATAGGATAATCAGATAATTTTGTTAAAACAAAAAATTAATCTTGTCATTATATTTTGATTTAGTTATTTAGTTTTCAATAGTTAAGAATAAAAATTCAATTTAAAAAATTCAAATATAGCGGAAGTAGCGGATCCTCACTCACGCCTATTCCTTACAGATCAATCAAAATCAATCTCTAAATGCTTCACAACATCTGGCTACCGTTATTTTAAGAGTGGATATTTAGAATATTTACTATCTAAGTTTAGTAAACTGTTACATTAAATTTCAGTTATTAAAAAGTTAAAAAGATAATTTCATTAAAATCTTCTCTAACAAACCTTTCAACAAACATTTTTAAAGCGGTTATTACAATAATTATTTTTTTTATTTTTAGAATTTTCTATCCAGTTTTTTGTATCAAATAGATTACAATTGTATTAAAAGTTGTGAAATAGTTGTAATTTATTTAACCTGACCCTTTGCGTTTGATAGATTTAAGTACGAATTGTTTCACGAAATTTCAAGAAAAAAACAAAGATGTACTCTGTAGAGGACGCTATAAGCACCGGAAAGACGAGATATGTAGTAGGCTAAACATATTAACGGAATTTTACGTATGATTACTGTTTTATTTAATATTCTTAATTTGACCGACACAAACAAAACCACTTTAATTATTATTATCATCATGTTATTATTAGCAATAAGCTGTTGCGAAAAAGAATTTGATAACTTACAATTAATCAATCACGTTATGTCAGCTTTACTTGGCTTTATTATTATACGAAGAATGTAAGAAAAATTGATAACAAAATATATTTTTTGACACTTCGTGCGCAAAGCTCGATTTCACACATGCTTTAATAAAAAAAACATGCGCTAAATCAAGCTTTGTACACGTCATGTCAAAAAATACTGTTCGATACGTGTGCGAGAAGGTCATTTTAACTTCGTGTGGCCTTTATTTTATTTGAGATGGGAATAAAATACTTTGCTTTTCTCATAACAGAGACTAACAAGGAGTGTATCGCAGATCCGGGTCATGGATTCTCACCAGCACGCACGATCTTTCTTCGTTTACCTAAAAATGAAAGCCTGTGCGATACTAGACCCTAACGCACAGTGATGCCTATCTACTCAAAAGTGATGAAAATTCGTGCTTTAGCACAATAAGGCTCAAAAAATTTTTATAAAATATGTTTGGGACTCCTGAAGTAATTTCCTACGATAAATCGTTTCCCTCATGGCTGTAGCATTGCTCATTTTTTTAGTAATGAATACGTTAAATGCCGTTTTTTGGAGTTTATTTTTTTCTTTTTGTTTTTAAGTAGGATTAATTTTTTTTGTTTTATAATAAGCGCCCATTTTTTATAAATATAATTTTTTTCAAAATTCTAGGACTTATGCAGTTGTTTGATTAATAGTATTTTTGGGAAAAAGTATAATATATTTTACCATATAAAACCATTACTTAAGTGATAATAATGTCTGAATGCTTAATGCTTATAGGTATAAATCAAGGATTTATCGCTAAATAAGCAATTTAAGGGCCTTTACGTCATCAAATAAGGTAATATTGTTAGATCCGGGTGCGGGTAATAAATAAGTATGTAACACACGATTACAAAAATACGTTGAAACTTTATTTTACTTCAACCCAACCATCAAGGTCAAACTCAAAATCAAAACTGAACTATTTGCAAACAATAAACAACAGCTGCTCCGTCGTTGTTATGTGTGGCGGTTCACAGTGTTCGAACCGCGCACACGTTCGATTTCCCGATCATAACAATATAAATCAATTAAGGATACTTTCATTAGAGATTTTTATACATTTTACCACGTGATAGCATAATCAAGCAAGTAATCATGTCTGTATGCTTGTTTATAGGTATTAAGGGGGTCGGACACCTTTAAAATGACGAAAAATTTCACTGTTCTTAATATATTTAAAATTCTCACTCTACATATCTATATATACTTTAGAAGATCCAAAAATAATATTTTAAACATTAATATAAATATAAAAAATAAATAATATAATTTATGGACGGTATTTTTGACAAAAATAAAAATTTGAATTTAAAACTGTAACGGCTGGCGCGCTGTGTGTGTATATGCGTGCGAACACGGAGCTCGGACCGAGCCAATCTTCGACGCGCGATATACACACGGGCAGATGCCCGAAAAGTAAACATGCCGCGGCCTTGGAGAAGGCAAGGTCGACGATTTCGGCATGAGGTTCGCGAATTGAGTCGGGCTTGTCCTCGTGGTTCTTCGGGGGCTTTCGTGTGTGTGTATGTGTGTGTAGTTGTGGGCGCAGGTAGTTGTGCGAAGAGTACTGAGCGCAACTACGATACACAATAAGCCCTGAAAAGAAAACTCGCGGCAACCTTGCGCGAGGGGGGAAGGAGAGCGAGAGACAAAGCCCGGCAGTATTGCTTTTGCCGCCATGGTAGCTAGCTAGAAGAGAGAGTCGCAAGGGAGCCTAGCGGCGAGTAAGAGAGAGAGAGAGAGAGAGAGAGACGCAAGGGACGCGCAAGCCAGCACCGGCGCCCGTCTCCACGCCGAGACTACTGAGGAGGTAAGTCCTAGCCAGACGAGCGCGCGCTTCCCCCGCGGACGACGAGCGTCCGGGAAGCGGAGACGGGCGAGCGAGCGAGGCCGCCGACGTCGGCGCGGGCCGCCTTTTGCGCGTACGTGTGTGCGACCGAGCACACACGTACTTCGCGTACGCGGGCGCACCACCTGCACCGGCGCGTACACATAGCACGCGCCGCGCGTGTATTGTACTTATCCAGTAGCCCCTGAGAGCAATAAACTCCAGTATTCTTTTATACTTGTTCGCGTGTTATTTCGCACGCCCATCGCCATCCAATTTCCTACTCGGTGGCAGGGTGTGAAGAATACCGCCAGCCTCCGCGGGCGCGAGTACTCAGTGCTCGCGCGATTCTGAGCAGCCGGGACAGCACGCTGAGAGAGAGAGAGAGAGAGAGCGCGACGACGAAGTCGCGCGTTATAACGCCGGTGAGTGCAGCTGCTGACGAAAGCAGCTGACGGCGAGCGACGGCGCGCAACAGCGCAGGTGATAAGGAGAAATCGCCGATGGTTGGCACGAGCAAGTGCTCGCGCCTATCGTTTGCTGCGCCGTTCATCGGCAAGTCCGCTTCGAAATATAGCGCACCGAGGACAGCATCTACCCCGTTACAAAACTTATATAGCAGTTAAGTTGGCACCGTAACAACCTGACTTATCAACGAAAGCCTCTCACAGGCTCACAGCTCACTCCTTTATTGTAACAGAGCTGATTTTAACCTATGTAAAAGTCCGCAAGCAATGTAAACATGCACAGCTGTCATTTCATATAAACACTGTGATATCAGCATCAGCACCTTTTCTATATAAAGTGTTGTTCTTAATTTTCATTGTTTCCAACGGATTTGGGAGTAAACATTTAGTGTATTATAATACGTAAAGGTATTTTAAATCAGTTTTTAAAAGTGTTTGAATAACACGTGTGACAGTTGAATTAAAGTTTTAGAAATAGCTTTTAGTACTTGAACTTTTATTGGAAACTTTATACTTAAAATAACAGGGATTGATACTAAAGAAAAATTAAGCCTATATTGACTATTACAAAAAACATTTAGTGTACAGATTTAAATCAACTTTTAAAGGAAGCGAAAGATATGCTATTGTGCAGAAAAATGTTATGGAACCTTCGCTTCTGCCAGAAAACTACCATTATCAGCCATTGCCTGAATCTCACTATGATATAATTGACATTTTATTTTCTGAAGTAAAAACAGTTATGCACTGCAATAAATATGTATCAGTCGTATTCTCTTTATTAAGTAATAATATTATATGTGAAAAAGAATAATGAAGGACAAGTAAAGAAGTTCACCTTATCAGACATTAAAAGAAGATCAATATAGGAGTGTTGCTGCTATAAACATGTTTTGGCTATGGCGATACTGGCTTCATAACATGCATGAAGGATTTTGGATTTCTCAACACATTCTTTATTTACCTTAGTATATGTATAAGAATCTAATATATGTGATAAAGATTATTAAAAACATATGGATTTAAAAGCACCAAAGGATCTACATGTTAAACCACTTAACAAACTTGACTGACTGATGTGGATATGACTGTTACGCGTGCTCATATAGCTTACAAGCCTGATAGATCGTATACTGAGGTACCAGAATATTTGTTCTAAATGTAAAATATTTTGAGCTAAAAACAATACTTTTTTGTATTTCAGGGCAGAGATGGAGTTAAGAAATAAAGAAGAAGAAATAAAGAAGTATTTTAGTAATTTTATCTTTAAAGCTGTTTTCTACACAATGTAAAATTTTAAGCTCTGCCGTCGACTCCAGATTCAGGAACTGCATATATTTTAATGGGAGAGGTCCTAAAATTTTGTTACACTGAGAAAAAAAATTTCTTTGAAACAAAGAAAGCTTTCTTTGATTCAAAGAAATGAATATGATAAATAAATATTCTTTGAATCAAAGAAAATTTCATTGCAGTTAAGAAATATGTCTTTACATCAAATAAATATTTTGTTGGATCCAAAGAAAAAATCTACTAGGTGCAGTCAATGAATTATTTTATTGAAGTAAAGAAATAATCTTTGTCTCAATACGAAGGTATCTTTGATCTAAAAAAATTGATGTCATTCAATTGACAAAATCCTTTTGAAGAAATATTTTTTCAGTCTAAAGAAACATTTTTTTCTTTCAAAAGTTGGATCTTTTGTTTCAAAAAATAACGAGATTGAATTAAAGAAAACTGTCTTCTAATGAAATTCACTAAAACCAAAGAAAGCGTGCATACTAAGAAAGCTCCAGTTTTTTGATTCTATGCTACAGATATTTACTGCAAAGAAATTATTTTATTGAACTTAAAGTTAATTTCTTACGACGTATTTACTAATTTCAAAGAAGCGCTTATTAATGCGAAAGTAATATATATTTCATTGAATACCATAATTTTTAACAACAAAGAAATATTTTATTTCTTTTACTATTCGTTTTTATAATTTAAATCCTAACGTCAACAAAAGCATCTATACTGGCAAAGGTCGAAGATTTCGACTCAAAGGTACAGGTATTAACGGCAAAGAAATGATTTTCTTGAACTTGGTGTTAATTTCTTACGACGTATTCGCTAATTTCAAAGAAGCGCGTCATTATGCGAAAGAATACATTTTTGATTCAATAAAACAATTTTTTTCAAACAAATAAATATTTCCTTGTTTTCACACAATGAAGTTTCTAAATGTCAATCGTAATTTCAAAGAAAGCATGCATAGTAAAGAAGCCTCCTGATTTTGACTCAATGATACCGGTATTAACGGCAAAGTAATGATTTTCTTGAACGAAATTGAAATTTCTTACGCTGTATTTGCTCTATTCAAAGAAACGCATCATTATGCGAAAGAATAAATTTTTGATTGAATGCAATCATTTTTTTCGAACAAATAAATATTTCATTGTTTTTACTATAAAGTTTTTAAATGTCAATTATAATTTCAAAGAAAGAATGCATAGTAAAGCCCAATGTTTTCAACTCAACGTCATCAGTATTAACGTCAAAGAAATGATTTTCATTAACGAAATTGAAATTTCATACGCTGTATTATCTCTTTTCAAAGAAACGCGTCATTATGCGAAAGAATAAATTTTTGATCGAATGGATACATTTTTTTTAACAAATAAATATTTCATTCTTTTTACTACAAAGTTTTTAAATGTCAATTGTAATTTCAAAGAAAGCATGCATAGTAAGAAAGCCCAATGTTTTCGACTCAATGACCCCAGTATTAACGCCAAAGAAATGATTTTTATGAACGAAATTAGAATTTCTTACGCTGTATTTGCTTTATTCAAAGAAACGCTTTTTTATTCGAAAGTAATATATTTTTGATCGAATGCATTCATTTTTTTTTTGAACAAATAAATATTTCATTCTTTTTACTACAAAGTTTTTAAATGTCAATTGTAATTTCAAAGAAAGCATGCATAGTAAGAAAGGTCAATGTTTTTGACCCAATGATAGCGGTATTAACGGCAAAGAAATGATTTTCTTGAACAAAATTGAAATTTCTTACGCTGTATTTCCTCTTTTCAAAGGAACGCGTTTTTATTCGCCAGTAATATATTTTTGATCAAATGCAATCATTTTTTTAGAACAAATAAATGTTTCATTGTTTTTACTATAAAGTTTTTAAATGTCAATTGTAATTTCAAAGAAAGCATGCATAGTAAGGAAGCCTAATGTTTTCGACTCAATGTCACCAGTATTAATATCAAAGAAATGATTTTCATGAACGAAATTGAAATTTCATGCGCTGTATTTGCTCTTTTCAAAGCAACGCGTTTTTATTCGACAGTAATATATTTTTGATTGAATGAAATCATTTTTTTCGAATACATAAATATTTCATTGTTGTTACTATAAAGTTTTTAAATGTCAATTATAATTTCAAAGAAAGAATGCATAGTAAAGAAGCCCAATGTTTTCGACTCAATGTCACCAGTATTAACGTCAAAGAAATGATTTTCAGGAACGAAATTGAAATTTCATACGCTGTATTTTCTCTTTTCAAAGAAACGCGTCATTATGCGAAAGAATAAATTTTTGATCGAATGCATTCATTTTTTTCGAACAAATAAATGTTTCATTCTTTTTACTACAAAGTTTTTAAATGTCAATTGTAATTTCAAAGAAAGCATGCATAGTAAGAAAGCCCAATGTTTTCGACTCAATGACACCAGTATTAATGTCAGAGAAATGATTTTTATGAACGAAATTGAAATTTCTTACGCTGTATTTGCTTTATTCAAAGAAACGCGTTTTTATTCGAAAGTAATATGTTTTTGATCGAATGCATTAATTTTTTTCGAACAAATAAATATTTCATTGTTTTTACTATTAAGTTTTTACATGTCAATTGTAATTTCAAAGAAAGCATGCATAGTAAGGAAGCCTCCTGAGTTTGACTCAATAATACTGGTATTAACGGCAAATTAATGATTTTCTTGAACGAAATTGAAATTTCTTACGCTGTATTTTCTCTTTTCAAAGAAACGCGTCATTATGCGAAAGAATAAATTTTTTCTGGCTCCCCTCCCCGAAAGTACGTACTTTCATAGTAGCCATACGCTCCAGAAACCGCAACTTTTCAGGTAGCGCTGATTTTGCTTGGCAGCTCGATGTCAGCGCGCTCTTTTGTTTTAGTTTCTTTATTCGCCGCATACGAAGTATACAGTCATGCAGTATAGCTAGCGTCTGTGCTGTGACTTGTTTATAACCTTAAAAAAGGTCATTGTGTGTTGACTCGCAATCAGCTCTTGCCGTGTGTGAAAACAAGCAGCACTTTGAAAATTCGCATTTTTATAATTGTTAATTTTAGTTGTGTGTATGTAATAAAACGCCAAAATGACCGACTCTTCATCTGAAGGATCCGCAGACGAGGACGAAGTTTTCAGAAACTTTGATTTAGAAGCAAAACTAATAATTCAAAATGACACGTTGCCAAAAAAGTCAAGTGACCGATACCTGCTCAACTATTATAGTTATAAAACTTGGCAAATGAAGAATAAAAATTGTCTCTCAGACTCTCACGAAAACAATTTAATTATTTATTTTACCGAATTAAAAAAAAGGTTATCCCCACCAAGTCTATGGAGCACATGGAGTATGCTTCGTAAAACATTAAGTACAAAAGAAGATATTAACATAAGTAATTTTTTAAATTTAAAATCTTTAATAAAAAATAATGCGAAAGGTTATAAACCGCAAAAAGCGTATACCCTAAAATGGAATCAAATAATGACCTTTATGGAAACAGCACCTAATTATACGTATCTGGCTGCAAAGGTAATTTATATATTAATATATTTACATATTTACATTTTTATGTATTCACATATTTACAATATTTATATATTTACATTATTTACATATTTACATTCAAATTAATTCTCTATGTATTATGTTATGTTTAATTGCATTATTTTTTATGTTTGTAGGTTATTCTAATAGTTGGCATCTGTGGTACAATGCGTTGTTGTGAAATTAGTAATTTAAAGGTTACAGATGTCGAAGAATTGAACAATAGATTTCTTATTTCGATCAGCGATAACAAAAATGACTACCCTGGACAGTTTATTGTTGGTGAACTATTTTACAGTACAATTAAGGAGTATATTACATTAAGACCAAATGACTATGGAAGCGACAGGTTTTTTGTTAGATATGAAAATAGAAAATGTACACGTCAAGAGATTGGGAGACATACAATAGGTAAAATTCCAGAACGGATTGCCACCTTTTTGAATCTTCAAAATAAACACAGATATACAGGTCACTGCTTCAGACGTACAGCAGCAACTCTTGCTTCTGAGTCAGGTGCATCAATGCAAATGATAAAGCAAATGGGAAGATGGAGATCAGACGCAATAGCTCAAGGTTATATTGAAAATTCCTTGAATAATCGACAAGTGATTTTTAATGCCATAACTCATGAAGCTGCGCAACAAAAGCCATCAACAAGTGCACAGGCGAAAAATGCACAAACCATTCATGAAGCTGCACTACAAAAACCATCAACAAGTGCACAGGTGAAAAATGCACAAACCACTCATGAATCTGCGATACAAAACCCATCAACAAATACACAATTGACAATTATAGAAAAAGAAGCTGAATTAGATTTCAATTTGGATTGGTCTGATTTTTCAGATGAAATTACTTTTGACAAGGTTAATTCAATTCCAGGTAAGCATTTAAAATATTAATTTTATTACTAAAAGTAAAAATATATCTATTAGTAATTTTTTTACTTTTTGGAACAAGACTCGTATCAAAGTCGATTTTCATTTATAATAAAATATTTTTTCAGATGGAACTGTACAAAGTAATTTTGTCACAGCAAGTAACAAAAAATTACTTACACCGCCAACAAATAACAGTAAATCAGCCTCCAACAAATGTTTTCTAACAAAGACACCAGTGAAAATTATTTACAATAATGAAGTTGCTAAAACACCTAAAGTTAACGGTCAAATTGCTCAATCTAAAGTAAATGTTAATAACGGAGTTGCTCAATCACCTTCAGTCAACGGTTAACTTACTCATAATAGCCTTATTCAACCATCTTTGAATAAAAAAAGAAAAATTCTTGAAGAGAGAGATGAAAATCAAAATTGTCATCTAAATTCAGTTTTAGATAACCAAGGTGTCAAATTTGAGCAGAACAATTTCAACAATTGTGTTTTTAACATTACTTATAAGTGTCATGACGAAAATAAGTCTTAATTTATTGAAGTTATTACCTACGAATTTATTTATTTTACTTTTATAAACAATGAAAGTATTCTTGGAACAAAACAGTATTGCTATAGTATATTTGCAATGTTATATTAATATACTAAAATGTATAACAAGATTATGTATGTTAAGTTATAAAACCAATGTTATGTATAATATATCGTAAATATAATAATTATTATAAATGAAGTTTTTTTTTTTAGTTTTTCTTTATCTCATTTTCATTTTATCGTTTTTTATGTGTTTTTAATGCCCGCCCCAACCAGCTGAACCTCGGCTTCGCCTCGGTTCAGCAAAAGTCGGGCGGGTAATAATTCAAAATTTGCCATAAAACAGTAGCATTCGTAGCATAAGCCAAGCACTGCCCGTCTGCCCGCCGCTTTTTCGCAGTGGCCAGCAGAGAGCGCGTCGAGCGCCCTACCAGAAAGTAAAAGTCATAGCTACAGGTATATACATATGGTGGTGAGCGTCAAGTGGCAACTAATAACATCAATTAGTTATTAATTATTGATCGTACTTTCGGGGGGGGGGTCAAGAAAAATAGTATACAACACACGGCCAGAAAGTTGGATATCCTGTCGTGCGTGGCGTGATGTCCTCGGCTTCGCCTCGGACATCTGCCACGCACGCCAGAAAATCCAACTTTCTGGCCTTGTATTGTAATATACTATTGATTGAATTCAATCATTCTTTTCGAACAAATAAATATTTCATTCTTTTTACTACAAAGTTTTTAAATGTCTATTGCGATTTCAAAGAAAGCATGCATAGTAAGGAAGCCCAATGTTTTCGACTCAATGACACCAGTATTAACGTCAAAAAAAATTATTTTCATGAACGAAATTGAAATTTCTTACGCTGTATTTTCTCTTTTCAAAGGAACGCGTTTTTGTTGAGGGTTATAAATAAAGGAACACTGCAGTGATGAAAAGTGAATACAGAGTTTATTATAAAATTAAGCGAAGAACAGTCATTGATGGAATACAGAGAGGGAACCCGTCTCGTAGCTTGCGCTAAGACGGTCAAGCGAGAACTGTCTGAGCACAAATCTTCGCCCGGAGACTAACCTATATAAAAACGTAGAGGGCGCACATGTCCTCGTCATAATGCTACTCCATGCCCTCTTATATATTACATTGCGTATATAGATTGTAGAGTTTTTAACTTCGTTTAATTTTTAGCCTTAACACTCTCCCTAAAACTTTACAATCTTTACATAATTATATAAGATATAAATCCTTTTTTGTTACAAGACCAAGTTTTGAACGCAAATATAAAAATCGGGGCTTTGCCAGAGCTTTGGTAAATATATCGGCGATCTGATCGTCGCTCTTTACATACGCAACGTCTATATATCCTTTCTCATACACATCACGCACAAAATGATACTTGATACCAATATGCTTGCTGCGTTGATGAAACTCCGGATTTTTAATTAGTTTTAATGCGCTCATATTGTCAATGTACAGCATACATACCTGTTGTTGTACATGACAGTCAGACAATAATTTCTTAATCCAAATTGTTTCTTTTCCTGCAGCGGCCGCACTGACATGTTCAGCCTCAGTCGTGGAGAGAGACACACATTGTTGTCGCTTGCTCTGCCATGTGACAGCCGCATTCGCATGTTTACATATAATACCACTCGTCGATTTTCGTGTTTCTTTCTCTCCCGCAAAATCTGCGTCACTATATGCCTCAAAAACACCGGTTTTACAATAAAGAAGTCCTAGATCTATAGTACCTTTAATATACCGAATGATACGTTTAACAAGAAACCAATGAGCTTTACTAGGATTTTCTAAAGCTCTTGAAGCAATGTTTATTGCAAAACTGATGTCGGGCCTACTGACGACTTGCAGATACATGAGGTTCCCTACTGCTTCCCTATAAGGCGCTATACATTCCTCACTTTCGGATTGCTCATAATTCCACCCAACCTCAATTGGCGTTGAAACGCTATTTGCATCCATTAGGTTAAATCTCTCAACAATTTTTTAGCATAACTCTCGTGTTTAATAAAAATACATCCATTTTTTAAATTGCAAATTTCAATGCCAAGATAATTATTTACATTTTTCGTACATTTAGATTTAAATTCTTTGTTTAATTCATTAAAGAACTTGTCAATAAGCCATTCATCCGTTGCCGCTAAGATTCCATCATCTACATAGATTAGCAAGAGTATTTTAACGTTATTCCTTTTAAATACATACAAACACGGGTCAGCTGTACTCTTACAGAAACCGAAACGTTTAAGAAATTCAGTGAACCGTTCAGTCCAGCATCTCGGAGCTTGTTTCAGCCCGTATAAACTCTTCTGAAGCTTACAGACTCGTGAAGCACTATCACTAAACCCTTCTGGCTGTTTCATAAAAATATTTTCCTCTAGTTGACCATATAAAAACGCAGTTTTAATGTCAAACTGCCCAAGATGTAGTTCTTCACGAGCTGCAATGCTCAGTAGCATTCTTATTGTATCGAATCGTGCAACAGGACTGAACGTCTCGTAATAATCTACTCCTTCTACTTGAGAAAAACCCTTAATGACTAAACGTGCCTTAAAACATTCTTCTTCGTTCAAGTTAAATTTCTTAGTGTACACCCAACGACTGTTTAAAACCTTCTGATTTTCTGATTTATCTACTAAAATCCAAGTTTCGTTTTCATGTAAAGATTTTATTTCCTCTTTCATTGCGTTTTGCCAACTTTGTTTTTCTTTGGAATTAATCGCTTCATAGTAATTCGAAGGTAATTTTTCCGCTACAAATGTTATCGGGCATCCATAAAACTCTGTCTGTTTTATATTACGTCTATCTCTGAGTTCTCTCCTGTCAGTTAAATTATCACTTGAAGATTGCAAGGGTTCTTCAGATTTATCAGATTTTTCACTAATTTCATTACTCTCAGTTCCAAATTCAACTAACTTCTCTACGCTTTCTATTCTATTTCCATCCAGATTCACCGTAACTTCATTTGAAAATAATATTTCTTCCTTAAAAATAACATCTCTACTTATAACAATATCTCTTAAACTAGGTACGTAAATCCGGTAACCCTTACAATTTTCAATGTAGCCAACCAAATAACCTTTTACTGACTTTCTATCTAATTTTTTTCTTTTCTCCTTAGGTACATGCACAAAACATTCCGTCCCGAAAACCTTTAGATTTCCTACATTCCCAATTTTTCCGTGTCATAACTCGTACGGAGTTTTATTGACTTTAGACGGGCCTGTTCGATTAATTACATAAGCTGCCGTATTAACAGCTTCCGCCCATAAGAACAACGGTAAATCCGATTTTGCATATATCATAGATCGCGCGGCTTCTACCAAGGTCCGATTATCGCGTTCTACAACACCATTCTGTTCGGGCGTATATGCTACATTTACTGAATGTTTGATACCTTTACTACATAAATATTCGGTTACTTCTTTGTTCACAAATTCTTTTCCTCCATCACTATGTATTTCTTTTACTTTATGACCAAACTGAGTTTCTATTTCATTGCAATAAATTTTCAACTTTTCAAACACTTCAGATTTTTCACGCAAAAAATACGCTTGCCTGAATCCCGAGAATTCATTCTTTAGTAACAAGAAATACCGTTTCTTTCCTAACGACTCTACCTGCATCGGCCCGCATACATCAGCATGGATAGTCTCACGAGCTGCTGTAGCACGCTCACTTCTAGTATTAAAACTTAATCTATGGTGCTTCCCATACACACAACCATCACAAAAATCATAAGACGCCTGAACATTTATGCCCTCGTTTTTCAAAAACATTTTTACGTGTTGCTTATTTTGATGGCATAGCCGCTCATGCCAGAGTTGAAGTGTATCCTCTTTATCAGTAACGTAACACACTTTAGGCATAACAACACGCAAATCGACCTTGTACAAATTACCGCAATCAGAACCCGTTGCTACAATTTTATTGTCGCGCATAAATAAACATCTTTTGCCAAAATTATCTACAATAAAATTTATGCCCCTTTTTGCAACAACTTTAACTGAAAATAAATTCTGTGGTAATCGCGGAACGTACAAAACATTATGTATAATACCCGGTATCCATTTTCCGTCTACAAAAGTTTCGATGTTGATTTTACCTTTTCCTAGAGCACGAATTTCATCTCCGCTTCCTACTTTTATATTTACCGGCATGTCGAACTCTTCGAATTCGCAGAACCAGTCCCTTCGACGACTCATATGGTCCGACGCTCCCGAGTCAATTAGCCAGAAATCGTCAGCAACAGCTCCACTGGTTCCCAGAAACGCCTGCTTCTCGTCAACACTCTGTTCAATTAAACTCGTCCCGTTCTGCGTCTCCGAATTTTCGCGTTGTGGACAATTTCTCTTTATATGGCCTTTTACACCACACCCATAGCAACTAAAACAGTTCTCCTTCTTGTGACCCGTTTTACCACACAAAAAACATTTGAGATATTTTCGTTCTGAATTTGTGTTTTCACCTTGACTCGATTTTCCGTAGTTGTTCCGTTTCTCAGTATTTTCTCTCGCTGTCGATTTTGTATACAGAGCGACCGTCGGTTCACCCAAATTCTCTTGTTTTTGTACTCTAGCTTCTTCTGACATTAACCTTATAATAAGATTTTCTAGAGTCTTCTTCTTATCATCCACAGAATCCCACGCACTGTGAAAGTAATTGAATTTTGCTGGCAAAATACACAGCGCACGTGTTAATACCATCGATTCCAGTACTTCTCCTCCAAGGCTTTTCATTTTTGTTGCTAGTTGTTTGAGTTTCGCTAAATTATGCGCACCACCTTCACTCAAGTTCCACTGTAAATCAAAAAACTGCTTTTGGATGTGCGTCAGATTTTCATCGGATTTCATATCATACACTGCATTAAGTTTTGACCACATTTCTCTAGCCGTCTTGCAATTTAAGAGTAAGTCCAAAGGCTTCTTATCGACTGTTGTCACAATTAATTTTCTTGCCGCTTTATCTGCCTTTTTAAAATCCTTCAACTTTTGTTCTTCTTTAGGATCAGTCGGCTCAGTCAGTGTTCCTTCACATACTTGTAATAGGCTCTCATCTTCTTCCAACAGAGTACGAATTACAAACCGCCACTGATGCCAATTGTGTTGATCGTGAAGCTTCTCAACTTTTAAATGTGTAGATTCCATTTTGCTTAAAACAAACTCCGTTCTCTCTCTCACTTCACTACAAATCACTCAAACAGCCTAGTCTGGGCCCATAACCTGTTGAGGGTTATAAATAAAGGAACACTGCAGTGATGAAAAGTGAATACAGAGTTTATTATAAAATTAAGCGAAGAACAGTTATTGATGGAATACAGAGAGGGAACCCGTCTCGTAGCTTGCGCTAAGACGGTCAAGCGAGAACTGTCTGAGCACAAATCTTCGCCCGGAGACTAACCTATATAAAAACGTAGAGGGCGCACATGTCCTCGTCATAGTGCTACTCCATGCCCTCTTATATATTATATTGCGTATATAGATTGTAGAGTTTTTAACTTCGTTTAATTTTTAGCCTTAACAGTTTTTATTCGACAGTAATATATTTTTGATCAAATGCAATCATTTTTTTAGAACAAATAAATGTTTCATTGTTTTTACTATAAAGTTTTTAAATGTCAATTGTAATTTCAAAGAAAGCATGCATAGTAAGGAAGCCCAATGTTTTTGACTCAATGTCACCAGTATTAATGTCAAAGAAATGATTTTCATGAACGAAATTGAAATTTCATGCGCTGTATTTGCTTTTTTCAAAGCAACGCGTTTTTATTTGACAGTAATATATTTTTGATTGAATGAAATCATTTTTTTCGAACAAATAAATATTTCATTGTTTTTACCATAAAGTTTTATATGTCAATTATAATTTCAAAGAAAGAATGCATAGTATAGAAGCCCAATGTTTTCGACTCAATGTCACCAGTATTAACGTCAAAGAAATGATTTTCTTGAACAAAATTGAAATTTCTTACGCTGTATTTGCTCTTTTCAAAGAAACGCGTTTTTATTCGAAAGTAATATATTTTTGATGGAATGCAATCACTTTTTTAGAACAAATAATGTTTCATTGTTTTTCCTACAAAGTTTTTAAATGTCTATTGCGATTTCAAAGAAAGCATGCATAGTAAGAAAGGTCAATGTTTTTGACCAAATGATAGTGGTCTTAACGGCAAAGAAATGATTTTCTTGAACAAAATTGAAATTTCTTACGCTGTATTTTCTCTTTTCAAAGGAACGCGTTTTTATTCGACAGTAATATATTTTTGATTGAATTCAATCATTCTTTTCGAACAAATAAATATTTCATTCTTTTTACTACAAAGTTTTTAAATGTCAATTGTAATTTCAAAGAAAGCATGCATAGTAAGGAAGCCCAATGTTTTCGACTCAATGACACCGGTATTAACGTCAAAGAAATGTTTTTCATGAACAAAATTGAAATTTCTTAGGCTGAATTTGTTCTATTCAAAGAAACGCGTTTTTATTCGGAAGATCAAGAAAATAATTTTTTTGCCGTCAATGTCGGTATCATTGAGTCAAAAACATGGGGCTTCCTTACTATGCATGCTTTTGTTTGAAATTACGCTTGACATTTAAAAACTTTTTAGTAAAAACAATGAAATATTTATTTGTTCGAGAAAAATTATTGTATTCAATCAAAAATATATTACTTTCGAACAAAAACGCGTTTCTTTGAAAAGAGCTAATACAGCGTAAGAAATTTCAATTTCGATCAAGAAAATCATTCGTTGTCGTTAATACCAACTAAATGTTACTTTCGTTTGAGAAGTCAAACTGGCTTTTCTTCGTCTGGGAGGGCGCAAACTGGCTTTTCTTCATCTTAAAAGCATTTTTGGCTTTTCATCGCCTGTAACTACCAAGTTGACTTTTCTTCGTATCGCGCGACGATATATAGGGGTTTATGGCGCCCGACCTAGAGTGTCAATACCCAGAGAGGGATTATTTCTTTAGTCACTTGTATACGAACTCTGGGCGTAGGTACTAATATACAGTGTTAGGCTCCATAAACCCAAAAACTTCAAACATTAAATTCCAAACAGTAAATTTCTCGCGCCTTCTTGGCCGCTCATAACTTTTTTAAGAAGGGATAATTTTAGAAAAGTTATTTAAAAAAAAAATATTTTGCGAGACAAAATATTTAAAAAAATTAATTTTGCATTCGAAATTGTTAATAAAAATTAATTTACAACTTAAGAAAAATGTTACAAAATATTTGTGAAAGCATGTCCAAGTAAATATATTAAGAAATAAAATTTCCGTCTATAGACCACGCGGTCCCGAACCAACAACGAGAAATCCGGATGATTGCGCGGGAGCGTGCGCGGGACTCACCGTTTGTATGGCGATACAAGGTGCAAAAGTGCCTCGAGAATTTCAGTGCTGATCAGCATCAACTATAGCGGTGCACGCACCGTCAGAGCAGATGCGCGCACGCCGCCTGGCGGGGCAGAGTAGCACACGTCCCGGCGCGCTCGTTTGCACTTTCCACAGCCGTGCCTACTTTTTTCCGTGAAGGGAGAAAGTGTAATTTGAACAAAAAACAAATGAAAGGCGTTATCGGTGTTTTGTGTATATCCTTAAAACAAAAATAAATAATGCCTTGAAACAAATTGGAATATATTCTACTAGTGTTTTTCTAGTGAAATATGTAAAAAAATCGATTTTTCATCATTTTAAAGGTGTCTGACCCCCTTAAATAATTCAAGGGCTTGTATCTCAGAATCCTCAAAGCGTTAGGGTCTAGTATCGCACAGGCTTTCATTCTTAGGTAAAAGAAGAAAGATCCTGCGGGCTGGTAAGAATCCATGACCCGAATCTGAGATACATTCCTTGTAAGTAAATTTTTTGTATTTTCACATTTATAATGAGTTTGAACACAACTAACACAATTATAAGACTTAAATACAGTTTATTTTTATTTATTAACTATTTAAAATTTTATATAAAATGTTCAATTTATATAATTGTTATATAAATTATAACACCGCGTTATATAACACCGCGGCATATTGAAAATGTTTCATGTAGTCCCACTTTTCCAAGTCAACAAAGTGGCCAGAGCTGAGTCGGGAATAAAGGGGGGGTCCAGAGTTTAAACGATTCACTATAAAATTGAAGTCAACTATAGACGTTTTTCAGTTCGACATATGGTAATGCAGATTGTTCTTAATTTCGAAATTCTAAATTACGAAAATCATATTTTCGAATGTAACAGTTCACCTACTGTCCAAAACATCGAATTTCATCAATACAATCTCAAAGAAAATATAACCTGTTTCTAATGATTTATTTCGAAATGTCTATATTGTACCTCTATTAAAATTCTATTAATGAAATTCGATGTTTTGAACAGTAGGTGAAGTGTTAGATTCGTAAATATGATTTTCGTAATATAGGATTTCGAAATTAAGAACAATCTGCATTATCATATGTCGAATTGAAAAACGTCTATAGTTGACTTCAATTTTATAGTGAATCGTCAAAACTCTGGACTCCCCCCTCTTGCGACTTTACTCCCTTGTTGCAAATGTACTATTATTTCCGACTCCACTATAATGGGCACTTGATTGACTTGAAAAGCGGCACAAAAGTAGCATTTGATTCCCTCTCATATTTTATTTCCTCATATGAGTAATCTTTCAATTCCTCTGTCTTTCTCTCCTATTTTCCGCTTTTTCCGTTAATCCCACTTTTCAAATTAACAAAGTGGCCACAGTTAAGTTGAAAATGAAGTTCTATATGCAACATGGGAGTAAAGTTGTTTATTCCCTCGGGTGATAATGTACTCCTTTATTGCATAACGTACTATTATATGAAATATAAAAACGTTCCTTAACGGGGTTTCATAGTCCTACCATTACCGACCGAGCAATTTACACAGTTTCAAGCTAATTAAAAATAAAATACTTCGAATCACAAAAAATCAAGAGAACACTCTTGTGTGTTTTTTAAGGTAGTTCTCGAGTAATAATCGGAGGCTAAAGTTTGGACTCTTTTTCGCTTGCCGCGCGTGTTTTGTTAACGCTTAGGGTTACCAGACGTGTACCTCTGCAAATCAGTACATGGTCAAGGTATCTTTTTGCGATCTAAAAAAAAAGGATATTTGTATTCCTAAAATCATGTGCGCCAGGTACTGTAAGGCATAGGCCACGTAACTGCGTTCATTCGCTGGACCGCGGTTAGGGGCATGCGCTCGCTTCTCTGATTCGCCGTCAAAGGCGTGTGTGCCCGCTGAGCCTGCTTTCGACCAATAAGAGAACGCAGTTATGTGGCCTATGCCTAATGTATGGGAATTGAAATAATATTGCTTCTCCATTTTAAGTCCATTTTAAACTACTCACATATCAAAATATCAAAAATTTTATTTACAATACAATACAAATGTATACATTCGCTTTACAAACTAAAGATTACAATTACTTATTTGTAACTATTATTAACTTGCGTTTGATGTGTCGCAGCCTTGTGTGTCGTATTTTTCTGAACTTCCAATGCTTTTTAGCACTTTGATATTTTCGGGACGCATTAAATATTTTAAAAAATCATTACAATTAATTGTAAAATTATATTGCACTGTGATTATACTTCTAACAGTCTCAATAGATAAACGATTGCGTTCGTTGCTCCATTGAACATTTATTAATGAAAAAATCCTCTCACAGTTACCATTATGTGTAGCTAATGTAAAAAAATATTGAACTATTCTCAAAATTTTGGTAATAGTTGAAATATTTTGATTTGCGTTAAAAAATTCACAAAATTTAGTACCAACGGAAGATTTGAAATATGTTTCATCAGTCTCTTTAGTAGTCAAGAACTTGTTCAAATTTATTAATTGATCAAAAATTAAATTATCATCAATAAAAATATTTTTTGTATTTAAGAACATCATACACTTTACAATATCTTGATACTCAATTTGCTTTTTTGGCTGCAAATCCATCCACTCAAAAACTTGTAATTCAGAGAGCGATGAAGTCCATTTAGTTAAATAATTATCAGCGGACTCGTATACCTTCACAGCCCTCGTTTCAAAATCAGAGCATTCTTTATCTTTTCCTTCTTTTCTTAGTTTAGTTAATTGTATCATAATATTCATTGATAAAAATTTTTGATCAATTCTTTGGCGCAAAGATTTGGAGACAGATTTGATAATTGCTGCTACCTCCAAAACACTATTATTTTTTTTTCTAGCTACTTAATTTTATCGTGAAAAATTGTCATAGTTGAATGAACAAAAAGTAAGAAACATTAAGCAAAATCATTACAAAAAAAAGATTTTAGTAGTTTTGGAGGTTCATCAATTGACTCAAAGTAGGATTTTAAAGCTGGAAACATTTGCAGGATTCTGTGAACTGCTGCATATAAGCTTAGCCACCGAGTTTTGCAATGATTTAATAGAGGCCGATAATTTATCTCAACGAAGTCACAGAACTCCTTAAGAGTTTCATTTCTAACTGTAGAAATTGAAAAGTGAGTAAAAATCTTATATACTAATGAGTCGATATCGAAAAGACCAAACTGATCGAATCCATGGTGCACCGCATTGTGCAAAATATGGGCCGAGCAACTGATACCGATTATTCCAGAATTTATTGATTTTTTAAGTAAAGCAAAAATATTTTCTGTACCTCCGCGATTAATGCCGCGAAAATTACTATTCGTATTGTCAGCTATAAAAGCTGATAACTTTTTTACCAAGCCATATTTTACTAAAGTAGATTCAATTAAGTTAGCAACCGTTACCGCTTTTTCGTTTACAGTTTCTTACAAATCTAAAATCTTGACCTTAATTCCTCCATTTTTATAATCAAAGTATTGAATAACAAGAGGAAAGAGTTTACAATTTCCGTGATTTGAACTATCGGTACTAATGCATAAAAAAGGAATATTCTCTAGATCTTTAATAATGATTTCGATTGAATGCGGGACCAGTACTCCATTTATTATAGCTTCATTTTTTGTTTGAGAGCACGTCATTTTTTTGGATATTTCTGTTCAGACCAGTTCAGAGCAGTGTTTGGAGCTGTTTAATCGCAATCCAAAAGAGTTTTTGCGTCGTTACGTGATCGTCGACGAAACATGGATTCACTACTGCACTCCAGAGACCAAAGAGCAGTCAAAACAGTGGACCTTACCCGGTGAACCTGCTCCGAAGAAGGCGAAGACGGTCCCGTCGGCCGGAAAGGTGATGGCCACTGTTTTCTGGGATTCTCAAGGTGTGATTTTTATTGACTATCTGGAGAAGGGCAAAACGGTCACAGGACAGTACTACGCCGAACTATTGAGCCGATTTGACGCCGTGTTAGAAGAAAAACGGCCCCATTTGTCTAAAAAGAAAGTGCTTTTCCACCACGATAATGCACCGGCTCACACTTCTGCACTCGCCACGGCTAAATTGGTCGAATTACGCTACGAACTGCTGCCCCATCCACTGTATTCTCCAGATTTGGCTCCGTGCGACTTTTTTTTGTTTCCGAACCTAAAAAATTCGCTCGCCGGGAAGAGATTCCACTCCAGTAACGAAATAATCGCCGCCACGGAGGCCTATTTTGCAAACCAAGAGAAAACATTTTTTTCAACGGGGTTAAAAAAATTGGAACACCGCTGGACCAAGTGTATTCAACTAAAAGGAGACTACATTGAAAAATAAATTTTATTTTTTGTAAAATTTTGGTGTTTTCATTTGTAGGCTAGGTACTTATCAAATGACCCTCGTATAGTGTGCTCAAAAACAACTTAGTATTGTCGTCACAGCAATACTAAATCTTTTGAGAGCGAAACCGAACTAATAAAACCAGTTTAGTTATCACAACTATACGGTATCGGTATGAGCCTAACAGCTATACTTTTATTGCTGTCAGACCAAAAATATTGTCAGATTTCATATACTTTTTTTTCAGTGTGCCTTCTACTGCCCACGTCCTCAAAGCAGCAGGTGTATCGGTTTGCATTTATGTTATGTAAAATAATAAATTGTCTATGACTCACATACTTAGAACATTACTTAATATTAATTTATTTTTTGTCAATGTTATTAAAAAAAATAATTTAATACAGAATAAATACAGAAAAAATTGTTGCCATTCACCAAGATCCAAAATGTTAAATTGTTTAGTTAAGGATTGCACGCAAAATAAACAAAATAAAAAAATGCATGCATTTAATGTTATGTAAAACAATAAATTATCTATGGTCCACGTGCTTGGAGCATTAAAATTTTAAAATTAATTTATTTTTTGTCGGTGTTATAAATAAAAATAACTCAATTAAATTAAAAAAAAATTCTCTATGAAATTTAATACATAAAAGAACCATTACATAGAGTTAAATTTATATAGGAAAAATTCTTGCCATCCACCAAAATCCAAAATGTTAAATTGTTTAATTAAAGATTGCATACAAAATATGAAAAATTAAAGAATCACACAATTTGTTATGAAAAAACTAAAATAATAAATATTTTCTACAGCTTACTTATTTAAAATTGAATTATTTTTGTATTAATATTACAAATAAAATAAGTGAAAACGAAAGCCAAATCCATCATACCACTATTTGCTAAAGAAATATAACTATTGCACACCACGCATTTAGCTTCATGCTTATTTCTACCTGCAACAAAGCATGGATACTGACTTCTCATTTCTTACATGAACTCATTGTCATTTTTCCTTTTTCTTTTTACATCGGAGGACATTTCAGATATATCAGATTTCAAAATTCAATTAAATAAAAATGTTTCACAGTCTCTGTAAATAAATACAACAATTAAAGTTGATATATTTTATGATAAATAATACTATTATCATAGGTATTGTGCCATTTTCACAGAAGATTTTTCTTATTAAAAATTAATTACAAATTTTTAACCTTAAAAAATTTTAAAAATGAGTACAGGGGCTCCGCGGGAAAGAAAGAAAAACAGAATCATATTTGTTGATTCCTAATAAATAACAGAACAAAATTCTCTGCATAGAATAAAAGTTAAAATATTATCTACCGTAACTATTATTGTCTTATTGATTAATTTTTCTCACTTACTGATCAAGTAGTCACTCAGTCTAAAGTCTTGCCCGAAGTCCGCCAAAAATGCAAGGTTGAGTGGTTAACCGTTAGGATAGAACATAGATTACCTTCTCCATTAGATAAGCACATCTCTAACCGCTCTGGCGCTACTATCGCTACTGTCATTTATGACTGGACTCGGTCGATCAGAAATTCAGAAAACGCAAATCGCATAAAAGGAACAGAAAAATAATGAAAGGGCGATCTGATAAAAATCAGTATAATTAGTAATAAAATCAGTGCATCAGTACAGAGGTCAAAAATCAGTAAATTTACTGTAAATCAGTACATCTGGTAACCTTATTTACGCTAGGGACAGACTCGAACTCTTCGAACGGACGGTATACCCCCACTCCGCGCATTCTCGCTGTCTCACTCTTGTGGGGGTTCAAGAGTCCTCTCTCTCCCCACTCTCTCCATCCGTAGTTGATCCGCTACTTCGCTCCACCGTTAGAGAGCGAGCCCCAATTATCAGGTACACTAACTCCCGCAAGTAGCCGAATCACCCTGCGGTTAGTATATATAGCGCGTCTAACGCAGTAAAGACATCCACCCTGTGTGTCCAAGGCAGAGGTTACCATCAAGTCTTACTGATGAGCCCAACGATGGTAACCTTGGGGCGAAACACAGTTACTTCACCTACACCTTATCCAACAACAAGCCCGTCTTAGACTTCTCGGCCACGCTTGGCCGAGAACGGATAAGGAGGTGTTTCTACTTTACCAACGATCACTCACAGAAACCAGTTTAGCCTCACGATGACTACGTTTCAGTCACGTTGTTTCACTAAACTCTCATGGCACGTGACCGCGCGTTGAACAAAAGCAAGCTGCTATGAATTACAATAACTCAAAAACGGCTCCGCTGGTCTATTTGTGCTTTAACTATAATATTCTATAAATACCTTCCTTGATAACATTTTAGTTTTTCAAAAACGTTTCCCAGAAATTCTTTCTTTAATCAATGACAATGATGGCTTTGTGATGCTCCCCCTATATGCTACGTGTTAAAAGTGCAAACTTTGAGAATTTATAACTCGAAAATGGCTCCGCTGAGATTGTTTGGATTTGAAAATTCAATATAAAATACCGTAATTAACCTATAATTAAATTTTCAAACGAATCTGCCAGAAGTCAGTTTATTCGAGAACTACCTTAACGTTCTACCACCCACTCAATGTTTGGAGTCAAAATATCAAGTCGTTTTTTCAAAAACTTTAAACGAAATTAAATTGCGCTTCGTTAAAAATTTTTGCAAAAACGACTTGATATTTCGACTCCAAATATTGATTGGGTGGTAAAACGTTAAAAAACACAGAAGAGTGTTCTCTTGATTTTTTGTGATTCGAAGTACTTTCTTTTTAATCAACTTGAAACTGTTGCTCGGTCGGTAATGGTACGACTATGGCACCCCCTTATGAATCATATTTTAACTACTGAAAAACACTTGCTGCGACTTTCCCGCGTAGCAGCGCACGTCCTGCGTGGTCAGTCCGCCTCAGCGAGTGATGTCGAAGATTTGTCTGCGTCAACCGTCGTGATATCAAGTCGGGTCACAATATGATACAAATGTATTATTCCAAACAAAAGAACGTAATAATACAATGTGCTAAGGCTAGTACAAATAGACGAGAATAAGAACACACTATTTCTTTTTTTTTTATAAAAAATTAATAAAAATATGATGTAAAGAATTATTATTTTAATTACTTAATTCAATATTTTATTTACACTTCACTTGATAATTAATGTTTTACGTCATTCTGAAAAGTAATTCAGTACATGAAATACAACAAAGTAATTCAGTACATGAAATAATAACAATGAAATAGTATATTACGATACGTGTGACTTAAATGGCCCATTATTGCACGGCGTGAGGTTAGCGCCCGAGCGTAGCGAGGGCGCTAAACGCCGTGTAATAATGAGCCATTTAAGTCACGAGTATCGTATACTATTTTATAGCTCGTGTGACATAAACCCGCCGCTTCCACAAATTTTATATCATTCTAACCTCAAAATCACAGCTATGATTTCTGGGAGCTCGTGGTATAAAATACGGTTCGAGACTAGTACGTAAGTAGATTATTTACCCCATGTGACTTTGCGCTCTTGCTTCGCTTGTGCGAAAAACGTCACATGAGGTAAATAATCTCCTTCCGCGAGGCTGTCGAAAAGTACTAGGAAAATTAACGATTGTTTGAAAAATGGAATTTGGTTGTCTGAGGGCGCGCCCAAATTTTCAAAACGTTGTTTGAAGACCAGCGCATGCGCAGAGCCTCTCACTCTCGCTCTGTCTCCCTCTCGCCTGTTCTGTTTCCATTGTATTTTTTTTTTTTTTTAATATGCACGAGCGTCATCTTGTGTGTTTATTCTGATGTACTTTGAGCGTCTCCGATGAAATTCCGCATTATAGAATTTTCTACTATTATAGAATTTTCAATTTAGTTTATTTTTTGGCCTATATACATTAGCTTCAAGTTTGTTTTTCAATTTTTTTTCTAATTATTTTTCATTTTTTGTCAACTGATTTATTTTTTGGTTATATTCAGTTTTTTGATTTATAATAATTAGTTTCTCTTCACTTTTAATCTTCCATGTTTTTGTCTTTTTATTCATTTTTTTTTAATTTTCTGAAAATTTCATTGAAATACATCATTTGTGAGTTTTATAATGAGTGGTTCAGATAGTGAGTTTAGTGATGATGGTGGAATTGTTCCTGAGGAAATTAGAGAAGCTGCAAAGAATGTTTCTCTGAATTTGTTGCCAGAGAAGTCAAGAAGATTGTATACTGCAGCGTACAATGCTGTTAAAAAATGGAGGAGAGAAAAACATTCAAATTTTTTCTGTGAAGATGTCCTCCTTGTTTACTTTACTGAGCTCGCAAAGACTTATGCACCATCAAGTTTGTGGTCAACGTACTCTATGTTGAAATCCACCATCAATACATACAACCATATTGATATAAGTAAATACAATAGATTGCAAGCTTTTTTGAAAAAACAACAAATTGGCTATCAAGTAAAGAAATCTAAAGTTTTCACTAAGCAAGACATCTCTAAGTTTCTCAGTTTAGCACCTGATGCTATGCATCTTAGTGAAAAGGTAAAAAGACTTGTTCGGATCTGAATTTAGTAATTAATCTTAATAATCTAATTCTCATAATATTTTACAGGTAGCTCTTATTTTTGGGATTGCAGGTGCACTTCGAAGAGTAGAATTTGTTAATCTAACTGTAAATGATGTTCAAAAATTGGACAATGAAAATACTTTATTTGTTAGAATTAATAAAACAAAAAACAATGTTCCAAGATCTTTCACTATTACTGAAGCTCTATTTGATTTTTGCTGGAAGTACATGGAAGCGAGACCAGCAGACTGCTCAGTAGATAAATTTTTTCTGAGGTATTCGAATGGGAAATGTGTCAAACAATCTATTGGCATTAATAAATTTGCATCGATGCCAAAAGACATAGCGACTTTTTTGAGTTTGCCCGATGCTGATCAATTCACTGGACATAGTTTCCGTAGAACATCTGCGACTCTCTTAGTGGATGCTGGTGCTGACCTCACTACACTTCAGCGACACGGAGGCTGGAAATCTGGTTCTGTGGCATATGGTTACATTGCTGACTCGATGAATAATAAGAGAAAAATATGTCAGCAAATCAGTAGTGGACTTGAGATTACCAAAAAAGTCAATACATCAAAAGAAGTTGATGAGTTTCCTAACACGCCATCAATTTCTGGGATTGACAGTATGATTTTGAAGCCACCTCAAAAAGCAACCTCTTCTAGACCAATTATGAAAAGTAATGTTCTAGTAGGTCCTACTGAACAAATTTTTGCATCTAATAAGATTCAGCAATTTAAACAATTATCACCATCGATATCTCCAAAGCAAAATCAAGAAGCCACTTCTGCGTGTTCAGATGGAAATAGAAATATTCCTGTAGATGAAAGTAAAAAAGAAATGCCTCTCGCATCTAATAAGATTCAGCAATTTAAAAAATTATCACCATCGATATCTCCAAAGCAAAATCAAGAAACCACTTCTGCGTGTTCAGTTGGAAATAGAAATGTTCCTGCAGATGGAAGTAAAAAAGAAATGCCTTTCGCATCTAATAAGATTCAGCGACAGAAACCAAAGTTATCAGTACTTTATCATCCAGATCTTGGTTTATATGAATCAGGCATCGAAGATGAAAATGTTAATAAGACATTTGTCTCCCACAACTGCAATGTAACCATAATAAATAATACAAATGGTTCTTGTATTTCTAAGAGTTCTGCTATTGCAGATAAAGCTGTACAGACTGAAGATGAAGAGTGTTTGTAGATATAGTAGTTAAATTATATTAGTTTCATGTTGTATTTTTTATATTAGATTTTATATTTGATTTCATGGTAAAATGTTTATGATTAGTTACAATATTTATATATTGTGAATGTATTTATTATCTTCAATATTTCTAGATGTTTGTATTTTTATTTTCAATAAATTTATGTTCATAAATTTTATTATTTATGCATTATATTTATCTCACCCATACCTTCAAAGCTCTAAATAAAATTCATATAATTATTCTCCTTTTATAATTTTTCATAAATATTCCAAATAAATAATAATGGTAAATATTTTTTTATTAATAAGTTCGAGGTTTGAGATTCATGAAAATTTCATATTTTTTTAAATTGAAAATTCATGGCTGCCACCTTGAGGCATTTAAAACTAACCTACAACTGCTATAATAATTATAAGAAGTTCCCCTATTTCTAGTGCTCTTTGAGGATATCCATAAAGATTTTCTACTTCTTTCTTTTATTCTAATAATTAAAACCACATCTTTTGAGTGTTTTTAGTTTTTATTCCAGTTTATTACGGGTCTGTAGCTTAAGTGATTTCATTATTACACAGTGTGTAATAATGAGCTCTTTAAGTTTTCATTATTACACAGTGTGTAATAATGAGCTCTTTAAGTCACAGCTAGCCGTGACTTAAGTGCGGGTTTAGGTCACACAGTGCTATAAAACAATTTAATTCACCTTAAATATCCTTATCGGAAAATGGTTTAGTAAATCTTTAATAATGTATCTGACGACTTTATTTACAGTTTAATCTAACGCAAAGTCTACCAGCAGAGCATCGAGGAGTTCAGCGCTCTTACGTAATCCAGTGGCGCATTAACTGTAATGTCTGGAGATACTTCGCAGAAGTATGCGCGTCGTGATAACTACTGATAACAAAATGGGTTGACGTTGATTTTTCTATTCGCTATACATTCGATAATATCAATCAAATGCAAATTGCATTTGAATCAATACCAACGGATTAAGCGCAACTTGTTGCATCAATGCGAGGATTGTATTGCTTATAAGAAACTCAATTAAGTATTATTTTCACATTTAATTATTGCTCGGAAAATAGTGTTAGTACAGTTCGATAACCGGACATAGGAAAGGTCAAGCTTAGAGCAAGTTTGAAAGTCTCTGTAGATAAAACATTTTTATTGTAGGCGGTAAGATACAATAAAGTATTAGAAACACTTAGTGATCAACTTCTTGCATCTTAGTAGTATCAACAACTTGCAGTTTTAGTACTTATAAGCTGGTTAAAATGATTTTTATAAGAATTTATGAAAGTTAATTTAAATAAGCAATTGTTATTTATAATACATACTAATTCGTATTAGTTGACTGGAGGACTATTTTAAAAAAAATTAATTAGAATTTTCAAATTACTAAATTTATTTTAAGTAAAAATGTTTTTGATTTTATTATGATTAAGTTTTACTTTAAAAATAGATATAATTGTTTAAATATTATTTTAATTTATTTATACAATGAAAAGTCGTTCAAGTGAGAATATATTTACCGAGACATCTTACTTCTATACTGTAAAAATAAATTTTTAACAGCTGTATATCATTCAATAACGCAGGTGTTTCTTATCATACCCTAATACTACTTGCGTTCATTATAATTCTAATCAAGCACCTACTAAAAAAAGATAGCAAAGCCTTTTCCAGGTAATTGTAAGTGCAACGACTTTTATAGTGTACTGATGGAAATTTTATATTTTGCAGTTGTATCAGTTTTATTAACAATAATTTATAAAAATACGATAATTAATCATTATTAATTGTAATTGAATCACAGTTAACAGGTGACTGTATTCAACTGAAGATAAATGCATTGTATTTCCTGTTTTTCTCGAATATTTAATCAGTTTTCATAGTTTTACGATTACTCCTTACAGAAAATACGCAAGCAAAAAGCTTTCGACCAAAAATGGAAATTTCCCTGTTATCAATACATAAGAGCTATTCGAAATTTCGTTAAGTACATAAATACTAACGGACCTATTTATTCACAAAAAACGCGCCCGAAATACCTTCTAACACAATACCTATATCCGCTCTCGAGATAACGTCAACGAACTGGACGAATAACTAATCGGTCTATTATCATCGACCCATCGCCAAAATCGCTGCGGCCAAACTTTCACTTACATTTCTATTTCAGGTCAACAAAGACACCCAACTCCCATAAGCGAGCCGATAACATTCTAGAGTGCCGTAAGATCTCGTAACAAAAATCGCCGTAATCGCGCACGTGGCTTAAGCAAAAAGAAAAACGCACAACGCGGAAAAACACGTGCCGGTGTGTACTCGGCTCATCCCGGCTCGAGAGGGTATCGCACTCGGAGAAACTGTTGACCAGGCGCGAATTCAGGGTCGCGCGCGCTCACACGCCGAGATGACGACGACGAGGATGATGATGAGTCGCCGTGTGAGTAACCGCCCTTGACTCTGAACGCTTGGGCGCGCGCGCGCGTAGGTATACAGGAGAGGCGAGCATAGAGTAGACTATTTTCCGCGTTGATGGTGTGAACGATGACGTCGCTTCCGTAACGGGGAGGGGGCTTCCGACGTGTCAACCTGTTTACGCAGTTTCGATGGTATACGCGCGCCTCGTGCTCTCAGATTTGTGAACGAGTGAGTGCTATGGTGACGCTCTATGAATGCTACACCGATTTTTCGTCGAGATATTTCTGAGATTGTTTACTTTTGTCGTTTAAGACTACTTATATAAAGATTGGTATAATAGAGCCGAATCGTTTTGAAGATGATTCAACGTGACTATTATATTGAAACGTTAAACTTATTGCGTCTTTTAATATCATTGCCTCGGGCTTTCCCGGAATTTCACCAATGCGAAGAAAATTGTCATAAAGCTGGGCTTTGTGTCTCTCTTTCTTGAAGGACGGTAAATGTAAATAATTTAGCGGCAATTGTCGCACTGCAGAAAGCTATTTGACACTCGTGACTGGTTTCGTTTGTCTCCCAGTGGAAAAATCCCTATCTGGTCAGACTACCAACGTGAAAGAAATGGTCTTGTTGTCATTCCTATATTAATATATCATTTATTACATTAGGAATAATAAGTTATGATACTTTAATGCGATGGTTGTAAATTAATTTGATTGAAAAATAATGATAAATATAATAATTACACTGAGAGAAATGTTTAGGAAAATTTACTATAAATGTAAGAAAAATTACTATGTTCGATAGGAACTTTGGGACAGACTCGAATTATCATAAAATTTACTACAATTTATAGTAAAAATTGCTATATACATAGTAAAAATTACTCAAAACACAGGAATTTTTATTATAAATTGTAGTAAATTTTATGATAATTTAAGTCTGTCCCGCGATTACTATAAATATAGTAATTTTTGTTACACCATTTTTCTCCGTGTAGCTGTTTAATATCTGTAAAAATAGTTATTGGCAAATGCATACTATAAACACTTTTTTAATATTAAATTATTCACTTCAATTTTGTTTTGAAAATTTATCATGTTTTCGAAAATAAATTTTTATAATTCAAAATTAAAAATTATTTATAATAATCCGGGCGAAACTCCGTTGAGGCAACTCCCTCTAGAACTCCGTCGACAATAGTGGACGAGAGTGAAAAAAATTCCTTTTATTTTTTACCTAAGGGTATGGAGAATTGGCTCCGATAGCCCGATAATTTTTTCATTATAAATTTTTATATTTTGTTGAATATTAGAATAGTTTTAAACGAGGAATGCAAACATGACAAACTTTAAAATGTAAATAACTATCAAAGAAGTGAATTTTAAAAGGTGCAAAATTTTGCTTACTTAATAAAACTATTATGTCATTACCACCGCTTAATAATCATTAAATGCTGTCAGCGATATCAAACATCTAAATTTGAGAAAGGAAGAGAGTATCTCTTACATTTGCCCATGAATCTTTATCGTCTTACATTACAATTATTAAAGGGCACGCTGATAATTACAGACTTGAATCAAATGCGAAATAATTTCTGGGTTATTGCCAAAGAAAATGTCATCAGTTAATACATTTCTGTATACAATTAATTTTAATTTACTATATCGGCATATCGTCAATAGTCACGCGATTGCATGATACAGTACGTAAGTTATTTTTGGTCATCTTTATAAAATATAAGTTTCATTAATAAATCTGTATCTTTAAGAATTTCCACTTAAATTAGAATTTCGAGGAATACCAGAAAATTATGGAGTTTTATATTTATTGACATTTTCGTATTTTCCACTATTTAGGTTGAATCTTTAATTTTTTTTTATTAGTCATTCATGTTTTTTCTTAATACAGAGTGGTTAATGATTGATCATGATTAAAATTTAACAATTATAACAAATAATTTGTTGAATGAATATTTATAATTTATTTTGACATTTCCATGTAATAATCTGTCCTTACATTTGTTTGATAAATCAATCCTTGTAATAAGGGATTATATTAGGAAAGAAAACAATTACTTGCTACGAAAAAATAGTTTTATGAGACATAAAATAGTTCGATTGGAATCATTGATAGTAATTATAAAATTAAGTATCTTAAAGGGGAACACAAACACTGTTAATTGGTAAATTACTATCTCGTGATGTTCGGTGACATGATTGTAACGATAAAAATTTACCATTAAGAGCAACAAATATCTTGTAAAAGAAGATAAGTAAGTTAATGCCAATCTAAATAGCTAAATTTTTGATTATTAATCCGTTATATTGGCCTTTTTTTTGTAGAATCATAAGAACTTGAGTATTTTGACGTTTAACACGTGTAGCTAGATACAGAGTTTACGATAACAACGTTATAAAAAAGGTTAAGTCAAACTACTGATTTTTCAAAATATATGGTTAAGAAAATAGTAATGCGAGGTCTTCGTAATCTGTGCAGTCAAGATACCAAAATTACGTGTCATGTTTAATAACACGTGTTATACAATAGTTTTATATATATTTTGGATGAATTGATCATCTATGAGCGGTATATTTAAATTCTTGTGCCATGGAAATAAAACAGATAAAGTGCAATTTAATTGATATTTATTGATGCACAGAAAAAATTACATGTTATTTTTTTAAGACGATGTTTTATCAGCTTACCACTTTTTCGAATCAATACAGCAAGGATTGAAAAGAGAATTTAAATATATTTTACAATTGATGAAAGTAAGAAGAAAACTTCAACTTTGTAGTTTCACGAATGCATACACTTCATAATTTTAATAAGAGATAGAGTCATATATCAGTTAGTAATCTGATGTAGGTATAACTTCGTAACTGAGCAGCCCATCTTCTCCATTTTTTTCGTCTAATATACTGTCTCAGTCGCTAATTAAAATATTCTCTATAATAGTCTAATAAATTGAAAGACTTATTAACTTTATTCTTTTGAAATCACGAAATTCTAGCATTGTCAATCAGTCAATCTAGCATGTTCAATCGCTTATAATGACAATAAAAGTTCATTTACCCTTTTAAACTTATTTTATTGATTTCTTTTTAAGCTTTTGCTAAAAATGTCTAGTTTAAAGACGAAATGGAGTTAAATATTTTTAAAGTTTGCGCTCGTACTCTATATTGACACAGTCTTATTACGTCTCAGTAAAATAATTATTTTTATTTCAAAAATATTTTCCGAAAATATGTCATTTACAAGTAAATAAATCTAATATATATTCATAATTATACTTACGCGTTACCTTAAAATAACATCGTAAGCGATGAAAAGACAAAATTAGATTTAGTTTCCTTTTCAAGATTCTAAATACTTCGCTAAAACTAATGAAATTTATATTTCATAAATTAAAGAAAAAAGAACCTTTTCATTTCCAGAGCGAGGCTTAAGGGGATGCCATACTCGTGCAAAAACTTTGAACAAAGCGAAATTTAATTTCGTTCAAAGTTTTTGAAAAAACGGCTTGATATTCCGACTCCAAACTTTGACTGGGTGATAGAACGTTAAAAAACACAGAAGAGTGTTCTCTTGATTTTTTATGATTCGGCGTACTTTTTTTATAATCAGCTTAAAACTGTGTGAATTGCTCGGTCGGTAATGGTACGAGTATGGCATCCCCTTAATGGAAAGTGCTTTTGAGCTCGCAGATATTTATCCGCAAGTTATGCGACTACACGTAGACCTAGTAAAGATACATTCGTTGAAATAAGAAAGGTATCGAAGAAAAAAGGTAAACGTACTTCGAAGTGCCCAGGGTCTGTACTGGCGCAGCTCGGCAAAGTAGATCTTGCTGTCCCGGATGCACTCCTCGGAGGCTCCCTCCGTCGGAGCGAATGGCCGTGCCAGCAGGTCGAGAAGGGTAACTTCTGGCCGAGGCGCGCTCACGCCGGCCGCCTGCCCGCCGCTGACCATCGCTACGAGCAGCGATTGCAGCAAGCCGTAGACTATAATCGGATTCATCGTCGTGTTCTCCTCGATTCTCTAAAAAAAACACATTCGACGCCGCGGGGAAGTCGTCGCGCGTTGCAGTTTTGTTCTATCTTATCAAAGTCGGCGAGCGATACTGTTCCGGTAATCGGATCAGTTATTATACGAGACCGGGCAAAGTCGCGATTTTCTTCCTTTTTTTCGGAGAAAATGAGGAATAGCCGATCGCCGCATGCGTCTGGCGCACGCGGACCCACTAAACGAGATGCGTCGATGTGTCCCGAGGTATAAGTAAGTGCGAGCGAGCGAGCGAGCGAGCCGCGAGACGATAATCGACTCGACGGGACAACGGTCAGCGGCACAGTGACGAGCAGCAGCAGCAGCAGCAGCAGCAGCAGCGGAGCGCTGAGAGAGGCTATATAACTGCCGGCGAACAATTGCTCGTTCCTTTATATACATCACGGTAGTAGCCACCACCACCGCGGCTGTATAGACCGACGCGACGACGACGCACCCGCGTCGCGCGCCGATGATAGGATGTGGGGGCAACGAGAGTATTTGAGTATAAGCGCGAGCGGACGGACCACAGGCGACTACGCACGCAAGCGCGACAAACTCTACGGAAAATCGTCTGTGCTGATGGCTGATGTCGCGCGACAGATCGGTTGTAATCGCCGTGTGCGGTAATACGGCTTTCCTGGGAGAACGTGCTTGTCGGACATGGATTATTTCAGAAGGCGTGTTTGGGACCAAGGGAAGCGAGCTTTTCGAGAAGACGATCGCGTCATGCGATGATGGTTGGACCGTGGACCGAGATTTAGAATTTAGGTGCGGAAAACGAAGATTGCTTAAGGTTGTATTGGACGTAAAGTCCCTGCCAAAAGTTAGTTTTTCACGTTAAAACTGAGATAAATAATTATGTAAAGCAATTGATCAATTTTTAATTCTCACGATCAATGCAATTGGAATATTATAAGCTTGAAAAATAAAAAATCAAAGCAAAATTGTAAACTCGGCACTATTTTGCTTTGATTTTTGATTTTTGAAAAAATAACTTTTGGCAGGGACCTTACAGCCAATACAATCTTAAGATATTATGAATCATGGTTTACGGGGAGAACAATATCCTAGGAAGAATGACAATTGGAGAGTAATAAATTTCCCAAAATTACAATGTTTTATGAATTCCTTGCAATTTTGACAATTGTAATATAAATTTTTACCATAATGAAAGTTAGAAAAAGCAGATTAATTTGACAAAAATGATTATACTTTTTACTCTAATACAAAATGTAGAATAAATATTCACATTTTCTATAATAACGCTCATTCCTTTTTATTATGTAAATTAAATAAAAAATATTGATTCTGTTCGAAGATATTCTGTTCGATAACTGAATGTAGATACAAAAAGAAAGATTCTTAAATGACGTACGATCTTTTCCATATTCATATCATATTTTGTCAATATCTATTTTTTATATTTTTTTGAAACTATATAAATAGCATCATAATTATTAAAACAACGTTTTTCATTTTCAGCGCTAAACTTAATATTTACATATCCAAGTATGTATCTATTTAAATCTGATTAGAAAGAACTACTGTAAAAAATATTTTAAATAAATGTATTTCTATGTAGGTATGCAATTTTTAAAACTCTCGATAAAAACAATTATAATTTGCATATTATTGCTTCCTCCTAGAGGAAGCTTTGTGATAGTAAAAAAAAAAGTTTATGAGATAATGTGTTAGAAATGTTATTTAGCAAATTTGGAATCGAAATACACTATTTCTAGAAAATGTCCGTATGGATGTGTGTGTGTGTGTGTGTGTGTGTGTGTGTGTGTTTTTTTTTTTTTTTTTGAGGAGGAGGTTAGGAAAAATGCATTTACGCATACGAGATGTTATGTAGGACTCGACCATTTCTGGCAATACCTACTAAAACCCCCTGCTGTTGTTCTATAGCAGGGCCTCCCCCCGACTGTAATTCCCACCGCGGAAACCGCCGTTAGGCATTACTTCGCGGAGGGCAGTCGCAGCCTCTACGGCCCTCTACCCCGCCTGGTCCTCTGTGAGACGGTTTTCTCTTCTTTCTTCTTCTCGCCTTATGGAGTTCAATCTGTCCACCACCTCGGTGACGAGACCAATCACAGCATCCCATCCTCTCTGTGAAGAGAGTAAGCATCTCCCGATGCTCTCGGGAGTTAGGGGGCCTTCCCATAAGGCCTGAAACCTTTCTCTCTCTTCCCGAAACCTGGGGCATACGAACAAAGCGTGTCCAACGTCCTCATCACTTTCAGGACATGTTGGGCACTCCGCGCTTTCGTACACTCCAATTCTCTTCAGGTAGCTGCGAAAGCAGCCATGCCCAGTTAGTACCTGGATGAGATGAAAGGTCACGAGTCCGTGTCTCCTCTCCGTCCACTCCACGACACATGGAATAATGCGATGGGTCCACCGACCTTTATCTGCTATATCCCATCGGCGCTGCCACTCTTCCACAGTCTTCCTGGACCATCGGTTTTGACGTGGTCCCTGATCAAGTTCGCCCTCCTCTCTTATTACTCCTTCACGATACACCTCAGCTCTCTCACATGCCATTAGGTCCAAGGGTGGCAGTCCGGTGACTACCGAGAGAGCGATGTCTCACACGGTACGGTAGGCGCAGGCCACTCTCAGCACGATTGTCCTGCAGGCCTTTCGGCAAGCTGCACCATAGCTTGGGTTACTACGTATAGCATTAGCCCAGATGGGGGCTCCGCATAGAATCACGGAATAAACCACCGATGAAAGAAGCAACCGTCGTGGCTGCTTCGGCCCTCCTATGTTTGGCATGATGCTTGCGAGTGCTCGAGCCACTTTTGATGCTGTGTGTGTGTGTGTGTGTGTGTGTGTGTGTGTGTGTATACGCTGATATCTCATGATCTACTCGGCCGATTTTAACGGGAGAGTGATCATTTTTTTAGATTTTGCTTCCACAATTGGGGTCAATATTCTATTTTTGTAAAATTTAATTTTTTTTTTTAATAGCCATTTTTGAATTTTCAAAATTTTTTTTTCGATTTTTTTAATATTTAAAACAAATATTGTTTATATATCATGAATTCTCTGTATGTAGGATAAAATTATCTACAATTTGAAAAAAAAAAAAGTCGGTAGCTATATTTCGTCATAAGTTATTGATGAAAACGTAATTTTTTGTAAATAGGTTATATTTCGAAATTAAAAAAAGATATTAACATGAATATGTTTTTGGTTATAAAGGATATTAAGTACTATAACTTACTAAATTTTTAGGTTTTTTTATTCATTATTTTTTGAGAAAAAAATAATTTATAAAAAAAAGTGATTTTTTTTGTCGTTCAATAACTATAGTAAAATTGGCTTAATCACTTTGAAATTATTTGTAGGGGTAGATTTTGTATACCAATCGAGTGAGTTCTTTGGGCAAAAGGATTGATCCATAAATTTCGGAGATATTTGAGGTTAAAATTTTTTCAATTTTTTTTAAATCGTAATTTCTCGGGAACGGCTTTATGTATCTAAATGGGGTGGGTGGTATTCGAAAGAGAATTAAATTACCTATATTTTCTAAAAAAAAATTAATTCTCTAGCTATCACGGTTCTTTTGTTATTAACAAAAACGTAAAAATTGAAAAATGAAAAAAAATGAGTTTTATATGTTCAACTATTACAAGAGTAAAATTGTCTTATTCGCTTCAAAATTCATTGTAGGAGGTATATTATTGATAGTTCTCGGATGAGTTCTTTTGGCAAAGTGATTGGTTCATAAATTTCAGAGATATTTGAGGTTAAAATTTTTCTAGACATTTTTAAAATCTATTTCTTGAGGATGGCTCTGTGTATCTGAATGGGATGGGTAGCATTTGAAAGAGAATTAAAATATTTATATTTTCTAAAAAGAAAAATTTTTTAGTTATCGCGGTTTTTTTATTATTAACAAAAATGTAAAACTTGAAAAATTGAAAAATGAAAACAAAAATCTGTCTTTATCAAATTTTTTAAAATACATCCCCTCACCTTATAACAGCCTTTCCACATAACGCATTCAATATAACACGTTCAATGTTCAACGTAACACGAAAATAAATTTGTTGTCCGACATCTACCAATTTCATACTCAGTGGTAGTGGTGCAGAATGGGTACATTTCTACCACTGAATATGAATTGGCCATGAAAAAATTACAAGTTAATATTTTCCATAAAATTTTTTCGTGAAAAATTTATTTTTCGAATTTTAATTTTATATGAAAATGTATAATTTTATCTATCTCTTACGAGATGAAAATTACGTAAAAAGTTGTGCATTAATGTGGAATGATCGTTTGACAACATTTTCTAACTTTAAAGTAATTTTGACAATAACTTTATCGTCATTAATAGTCATAATTTACAATACATAAATATAAAAATTACCGACATTGCTTACATGACGGTCATTTTTACAACAATTTGACAATAACTAATAGATATAATTTACAATCCATGAATACAAAAATGATAGTCATTGAGCTTTGGTGATTGGTCAGAAATGATCATGGTGATTGGTCAGAATCTATATAATCTATAAAAATTTGAATAAATTATGTTGGAGTTTTGTTATTTCTGTTTTTCTGAAGTATTAAATTTTAAATATTGGAATTAAAAATTAATTAAAGGAATCAGTAAATTAAGTTTGAGGAAGCTACGTGCCAATGAATTGGCAGCGGTTTTTTTCTCTTTTATATAAGTATGAAATAGGGTACTAAAAAATTATGATATGCCAAACGATCCAAAAACGATTTTATAATGATAATAAAACATGTTACTTTTCAACATATAAATAATAAGAACGGCTCTTTTGTGCATTATTGAAATACTTTCAAAATATAAAAGCATATTAAAAATAATTTTTTTTTTCATATTAATTTTAAAATTAAAAATGAATTTTTTGTGTTCCTTAGGCCAAATTACAGAAGATATAGGCTTAAAGTTTTGATACGCCTTACCCTAACATATACATACATATATATGTATTGAAACGTTCGCTTACACCTTTCCTTTTAGCAATTGCATGATATATTTAATTTTATAAGATAAAGGACTCAGGCAATGATTTGGGAATGGATGACACAGGGCAAATAATAAATGTATTATCCATTTTAGATATTCTTATTTTTATTAACGGAACTTAAACTAATACAGTGGTTATTACAACAATTGACGTACTTTATTTTTCCTACTTCGGTCGCGTGACAAAGTAGCTCGAACCGCGCTTAGGAATACCCTAACTAAGTATTTATATTGATTAAACAAAAAGAAATTGTATCAACAACCTAACGCAAATTAATCTTCTATCCAAACTGAAATTAAACTAGTTACTTCCACGCACCAGGAGTAACTAAATGCAAAGTACTTTATTTTCTATAAAATAAACAAAAGGAAATTAAAACAATAATTTTAATGCACGCTAAATCTTCTATCCGAACTGAAACTAAATTAGTTACTTTCCCGCACAAGGAGTAACTAAACGCAAAGTACTTTATTTTCTATAAAATAAACAAAAGGAAATTTAATTAATAATTTTAACGCAAGCTAAATTTTCGATCGAAACTGAAATTAAATATAAATCTAGTACTTCCGCGCATTTGAAAGAACCTAACGCAAAGTATTTTATTTTCTTTAAATAAAAAGGAAATTAAACCGGCAATTCAAACGCACGTTGACTACGATTAATTATAAATTTGATACTTCCGCGCATAAGCAGTAACTCAACGCAAAGTAGTTTGTTCTTTAAGTAGATGAGCGAGCCACAAAAAGAAGGTCATGAGAGTTTATTTTTAGCATTATGTCGTATGATTAAAATTAATGATGGAATTTCTTATCCACCGGTTCGGATGGTCCGCACATTATGCAACCGTTGCAGTATTAAGTGAAGCTATCACAATTTTTTAAGTCTCATTTTACCACACGATAAAGTATTGAGAAATCATGTAATTGAAGTATTAGATAAAAAATCTCATAACCTATTTAAATTAAATAGGCCCTTGACCCATTTTTACAGACAAAGAGATGTTAACAGTATATTTTCAAATTGTATACATATCACATTAATCGATTGAAGAATTTTCTTCTAAAATTGTTATGATTTAATATATTGAAATAATATATTCTAAATAAGCGTATTTTCATTAAATGAAAGACATCGTTTCAGAGAATTGTTAATTATGTAAAATTATGATCGTTTTTATATTAAAAAAATTCATTACATTAAGTTCATTTGGCATGAGTAAAATACTTTTAAAATTTATATTATTATAAAATTGTTAAATATAACACTAACGTTATTAACACATCAACAAAATATGTTGAAAAAATAATTTTTATATGTGTGAGATATTATTAATAAAAGATAATTTCGAAAAATATAAAATTCAGACAATTCTAAATTTTTAAACGTGTTTTCAATCATAAATTCAAGTAATATATTCCAAATATCCATTTTGAAGATAAATCATTCATTTCGAAAATTGTTATTATAACGAATTCTTATTATAAACTGAATTTAATATCGTATTTAATAACGTCAATGGATATTGTATAGTTTATTAAGGGTACAGATATATACACTGAAAAAAAAGATTTGTTGTTTCAACTAAATATTTAGTAAAATATTTAGTAAAGTTATCTTTAGTTAAATCAACTAAATATTTCTCTGAAACAACTACATAAAGAGTAAAATCAACTAAATTATTTAGTTAAAATAATAATTAGTAAATTTAATTAAACATTTAGTTACTTCAAATATGGTATGGTTGATTCAATTAAAAGGTTTCATTGAAAGAACTAAATTCGTTTTCTTGAAACAAGAAAATAACTTCAAATAAATGTTTATTGTTTTTAGCAAAATCAATTGGTAGAGTTAACGAAATATTTACTTAAATCAAATAACTGAAATATTGATGAACCCAATCTCTAAAAACAAATAAATGTTTGTTTGAAACAACTACATATTTGGTTGATTTAAACAATTAAAAACAAGGAAATATCTCCGACGCATTAACTAAACAATTCATTCCTTTAACAAATATTTTGTTAACTCAACTATTTATTTAGTAACTTCGACAGCATGATTTTGTTCAACTAGCTAAAGGATTTATTAAAGAATCGAATCCTAATTTACAAAATCTTTACTTGTTACTACTAACTATTTCATAGATTCAAATAAATAAATTAGTTGAAGTGCCAATATCTGTATATCCAAATATGTTGTCATTCTTACTAAATACTTACTTGTTTTGAAGAAACCTTTTATTTAACCGACAAGATATTTAGTAACTGCAACTAACAGGTTTTGCAATATGAACAAAAGTGATTCGATAATTTTCTTCTCTCGTCAATCAAACGTTTCCTTGATTTGACTAAATATTTCTTAGAAGATACTAAATATTAATTAGATTTAACTAAATGTTTAGTTAAATAAGCACTATGACAATAAAAAAGTATGTAGTTAATTTGACTACATATTTCTTGGTTTCAAATAAACCTTTTGTTAAAAGGACAAACTGCGTACTTCAATCTACAAAACTATTTCCTTACCCCAACCAAAATTTAGTTAAAAACTTTCTCTCCCGATTTCTAAGTTACAATTAGTCAACTTAAATAACTGTTTGTTAGGTTTGACTAATAAATTAGTTGAAATGCCAATGCCTTTGTAACCCAATATGTTGTCATTCATACTAAATGTTTACTTGTTTTAAACAAATATTTTATTAAGCCGACAGGATATTTAGTAACTGCAACTAACCGGTTTTGCAATCTGGACGAAAGTGATTCGATAATTTTCTTCTCTCGTCAATCAAACGTTTCCTTGATTTGACTAAATATTTTTTAGAAGATACTAAATATTAATTAGATTTAACTAAATGTTTAGTTAAATAAGCACTATGACAATATAAAAGAATGTAGTTAATTTGACTACATATGCAACTCTATACTTAGTTAAAATTGAAATTTTGTAGGGTACAAGCGTTGCGTAGCGTAGCGGTTAGAGCGTTAGCCTTGTAATCCGAGGGTCCCGAGTTCGATCCCACCTTAGGTCAAAAATTTTTTCTTGGTTTCAAATAAATCTTTTGTTAAAAGGAGTAATTGCGTGCTTCTATCTACAAAACTATTTCCTTACCCCAACAAAATATTGGTTAAAAAATTTCTCTCCCGATTTCTAAGTTACAATTAGTCAACTTAAATAAATGTTTGTTAGGTCTAACTAATAAATTAGTTGAAATGCCAATGTCTTTGTATCCAAATATGTTGTCATTCTTACTAAATGTTTACTTGTTTTAAACAAACATTTTATTAAGCCGACAAGATATTTAGTAACTGTAAGTAACAGGTTTTGCGATCTGAACGAAAATGATTCGCGATTTTCTTCTCTCGTCAATCAAACGTTTCCTTAATTTGACTAAATATTTCTTAGATTACAATAAATAACTATTAAATTTAACTAAATGTTTAGTTAAACAAGCACTATGACAATATAAAAGAATGTAGTTAATTTGATTACGTATTTTTTGGTTTCAAATAAATCTTTTGTTAAAAGGTGTAATTGCGTGCTTCTATCTACAAAACTATTTCCTCACACCAACAAAATATTGGTTAAAAAATTTGTCTCGCGATTACTAAGTTACAATTAGTCAACTCAAATAACTGTTTGTTAGGTCTGACTAATAAATTAGTTGAAATTCCAATGTCTTTGTATCCAAATATGTTGTCATTCTTATTAAATATTTACTTGTTTTAAATAAACATTTTATTAAGCCGACAGGATATTTAGTAACTGCAACTAACAGGTTTTGCAATCTGAACAAAAATGATTCATGAATTTTCTTCTCTCGTCAATCAAACGTTTCCCTGATTTGACTAAATATTTCTTAGACGACAATAAAGATTAATTAGATTTAACTAAATGTTTAGTTAAACAAGCACTATGACAATATAAAAGAATGTAGTTAATTTGACTACATATTTCTTTGTTTCAAATAAATCTTTGTTAAAAGGAGTAACTGCGTACTTCTATCTACAAAACTATTTCCTCACACCAACAAAATATTGGTTAAAAAATTTGTCTCGCGATTACTAAGTTACAATTAGTCAACTTAAATAAATGTTTGTTAGGTCTGACTAATAAATTATTTGAAATGCCAATGTCTTTGTATCCAAATATTTTGTCATTCTTACTAAATGTTTACTTGTTTTAAACAAACATTTTATTAAGCCGACAAGATATTTAGTAACTGTAACTAACAGGTTTTACAATTTAAAATGTTGATGCCGGTAAGGTAGAGATCGTGTCGGTACTTCACACGGCCTTTTATATTAAAGTTTACTAAATATTTCATAGTTTCAAATAAATCGTTAGTTACAAATGATGAGTTACACACATATTATTGAGTTTATAAATCATTAATTAAAATGTAATTAAGAATGTATATTAATTATAAGAATATAATTAATTATTAGATTGATGTGCGCGATATTTTACATTTACATGCAACTCTATACTTAGTTAAAATTGAAATTTTGTAGGGTACAAGCGTTGCGTAGCGTAGCGGTTAGAGCGTTAGCCTTGTAATCCGAGGGTCCCGAGTTCGATCCCACCTTAGGTCAAAAATTTTTCTGCGTTTTTTTCTGTTAGATAATATGTAAATGCGAAACTGCGAGCGATAATTAATATAAATTAATGCGAATATGTAATAATAATTTGATTTAATATTAATAAAATTACTATATAATAACTATGCAGAATCCATATTAAGTTACAGGAGTTCAGGAAAAATCACCAACTTCAATGCGGATGGTTGTACGAAAAGGCTACAAGGAAGAAAAAACTTTTATTTCAAAATTATTAAAAAAAAAATTTTTATAATTTTTTTGAAATAATTAGCAAAATATTTTGTAAAATTGACTAAACAGTTAGTTGATTCAACAAATCATTTATTCATATTTATTAAATATTTCGTTAATCTAATGCAGCGGTTAGTTAGTATCATAAAATATTTCACTGTTTTAATTAAATGTTTAGTAATTACAAACAAGTATTTAGTCAACATAATTGAATAATTTATCAAACAAGATAAATTGTTAGTTAATACAATGAATCGTTTAGTCAGTTTCACAAAATTATTTATTGCTCCAGGTAAATACTTAGTAATTTCAGTAAAATGTTTTGTCAAATTGATTAAGTATTTCATTGATCTTAATAATCTGTTAGTTCATCCAATGAATCGTTTAGTCAATTTCATAAAATATTTTGTTGCACCAGAAAAATATTTTGTAATTTCAAGAAAATTTATAGTCAAATTGATTAGGTATTTCATTGTTCTTAATAACCCGTTAGTTGATGGAATGAATTATTTAGTCAATTTCATAAAATATTTTGTTGCTCCAGATAAATGTTTTGTAATTTGAATAAAATATTTTATCAAATTGATTAAGTATTTCGTTGTTCTTAATAACTAATTAGTTTGTGCAATGAATCGTTTAGTCAATTTTATAAACTATTTTGTTGCTTTAATTAAATATTTAGTCATTTCAATACAATATTTTATAGAATTCATTTAATATTTTATCAATCTAAATAACCTGTTAGTTGATACAATGAATCGTTTAGTTAACTTCATAAAATATTTCTTTATTTTTAGTAAATATTTAGTTCATGTAACTAAATATTTTGTTATTTTAAATAACTAAATTAGCGGATTCAATATAATATTTAATTAGCAGGCTCTAATGAAATCATGTAATTGTTTCAACTAAATATTTACTTGAAACTACCAATATTTTTTTTCAGTGTACATATATATAAAAGAACAAATAGGTATCTTAGGCAGATGGAATTCTTTATTTCAACACTGAAAAACCTTTGAGAGAGCGGGTCTACCACTTGAGAAAGTCGCTGCCCCAAAGACAGGTAGAGTTGCGCGACGTTATTTTGGGGTAAAATTTCTCCCAAAACGGGCGACTGAGTGTACTGTTGCCAAGGGAAACGGCTGGTAGATGGCGTGCGAAACTCTCATAAACAGCGCATAAACATCCGTTAGGGGTAATTATTCTCCCAAAATTGGGCGAGACGTTATGCGAAGCGCGGGTAGAGCTACACTGCCAGTATTGGTACGTTCCTTCTCCCTGATGTTTTTCAGTGAACGTCAAATATTATAAATACGTTTCGCCCGCCTTAATTGCTACGTGAACGTCTCGTTCTGTACAAAAATATAATTCACGCGTCCGTGTCGTCACTCGCACTAGCTTTCCACGCAGCATTCCAAACAATACCACGATCTGATTTTCTACTCTTTTTTTTTATTTATTACGATCGACGTCTAACGCGACACCGAAACAATCGCACGCGCCAGAACGGATAACACATAAGTGTAACCTGGGATGTTTCGGCGAGAAGTGGCAGCTCGATGACGATAAAATCCAAAAAGGTCGGCACCGACCGCTGAATCGTCGTGGTGGTCCGTCGTGCGCTGCTCGCCCGATCAACCGCCCTTTGAAACCCCACTAACGCAAAATATGCTCCGCGCCTTTTCGCTCTGTCGCTTCGCTGCTACCAAAATGTCTCGGCGTTCGCTCGTCGAGTCGCCCGTCATATATGCTAAATACAGATACACACACACATTTTAAAATTGCTAAAAATGGGTTTCCCTAGTTCCAAATTGGCCCCAAAATACAACCCTAGAGTTTTAGAGCAAAATATTCAACTGTTCAAAAGTTAGAATAAATTGAAAATTTGAAAATTTTAATTTTTTTCAAAAAACATCAATTTTCATGATTTTTTAACTCAAAAATGTGAAACTTTTTGTATAGCACATTAAATGGGAAAAAGTTTTTAAATAGTAAGTAGAATAGCTCAGAATTTTTGCAGATCGATGCCAATAATTTTACTAATTTATACGTAAGAAAACAACATTCAAAATATGCTTAGGGCGCACGCATCACTCTGGATTTCCTTCACCAAAGGATAAAAGATTTGGAAAAAATGTTACCTTTAAAATGCGACCTTGAGTAAGATGGAGAAACGTCATAGAAAAAAGTTAGTTGGAATAAAATCTGTCAAAACGGTGAAAAAATCCTGTTTTTGGTTAATAATAGCCCATATTATGACTATAGCGGATACAACTTCAGTACTGTTCATGTTGCTTCCACAAAATTTGATTTTTCTGTTGCTTCTTCAACATAATATATACTACAGCTGTAAAATATAATTATAAAAAATTTCTATTGCATTAATAATATCAAACTTCTCACGTAGCACCGTAACCTATTGCAAGAATTGATCTGTCAACAAATTTATTCTCTGCTACTTATAAGCATGTAATTCTTTTTCATCACTAACTAAAGTATAAATTTAACTACTAAGAAGTATTGTTCTTGTACAAAAATCATGAATAAGTAAAATAGTTATAAGATCATGATGTAATAATAATGAAGAATTAACCTATTCTCGTACATGTCACCTCTCGCTTTGTTCAATATTTTTACACTAAAAATTACATAAATTCAATTAGAAACTCTAATACTTTCAGATATAATTAGCTTTAGTAATACAAGGACTGTCAACAAAAATGACTATAAATTTATAATTTAGATAATATAGTATAATCATTTACTATTACAATAACTATAGCATTGAAAAAAGTAATAGAACCTTTTTTAGCCGTTTGCTCTACCGGCTATCTCTATCCAACGATAAAATTTTTTTTTTGTGAAAAGAATAAACTACTTAAAAAAACACTGGTCCTCCGTTAAAAAGTTCGTTAAAAATTTCTTTATATTAACGGTTAAATTATTAAATTATTAGCCTAATAAAAATATAATTTATTTTCCTATCATCGTGGGCAAAGTTCGAGACTGAGCACGCATTTGCGTGTGGCAACTGCCACTTTTCTACACGCTCGTCTCAGCCTGTAGAACAGTGGTAGTTTGCGCGCGCAAGTGCGTGTTCAGTCTCGAACTTTGCGCAACTTGATAGGAAAAATAGTATACGATACTCATGCGCTGCGTAGGTGCATCTGCACTCGTATCGTATAATGTACTTACTATTAAATTCAGAATGTGTAACAAAAAATATCATTCACATAGCGTTTTGAAATACACATACTGGTGATAATAATTTAACGGCCTAATATAATTTCAAAACGTATATAAAAAAAAGTTCACAGCACTGCTGTTAGATTTTAGGTTGTTTTTGTAGGTGTGCCAGCTAAAAATATTGTTTTAGTAAATGAATTTCGTAGTAAATCAGCCATCTTTAAAGTATTGCCAAAAATTCAAATAATGCACATCTATCTACAATATACAATATAAAGTACTGAAAGTAGTAGGTGTTAAAGATGATTTAGGTGAATTTTTGAATCGAAGTCAAATTTATATAATAACAATATGAATGGTTAGTTTTTGTAAAGTTCGCACGGGCATTATTATGATATTAGCACCTCTGAGATATATAATGCCTTTATACAATTACTCATGAATTACTTCACAAAGAGGAGGGAGCGGGGGCTTATTGAAGACTGAATTCAAAACTAGGCTTTTTTACAAATTAAGCCCTTCATTTGTAAAATATAGTCCAGTATCATAAAAGTTGAATACACGCGAGAATTACTCACATACTACTATAAAGACAGGGTATGTACAAAACTGACTATCGAAAACATAAGTTTTCGTCACGTAAAAAACCATATAACATACTGCAAAAAACTTTTGGGCTTTTGAATAAGAGCCCTAGCGGAAATGATTTTTGTAAATAACTGTTAATAACTGTTAATAACTGTAAATAACAGTTTATAAGTGTTTGATTTGAGATGTTAATAACAGTTATTTATAGTTATTTACAGTTATTTACAGTTATTAACAGTTATTAACAGTTATTAACAGTTATTTACAGTTTTGCAGAAAAGTACCTGCGAAAACGGAGGTACTGATAAAGGGTATTAACAGTTATTAACGGTTATTAACAGTTATTAACAGTTATTTACAGATATTTACAGTTATAAACAGTTTATTTTTTTCGCTATAATACTAACTTTTTTCTTATCAACAAAACTGTAAATAACTGTTAATAACTGTTAATACTTGTTAAAAACTGTTAAAAACTGTTAATAACCGTTAATAACTGTAACTAACTTTTATCAGCACCTCCGTTTTCGCAGGTACTTTTCTGCAAAACTGTAAATAACTGTTAATAACTGCTAATAACTGGTAATAACTGTTAATAACTGTTAATAACTGTAAATAACTGTAAATAACTGTAAATAACTGTTATTAACGTCTCAAATCAAACACTTATAAACTGTTATAAACTATTATTTACAGTTATTTACAGTTTTTTTACAGTTATTTACAGTTATTTTCATTTTTCATTTCTACTAGGGAGCAATTGATATACCCCATAAGAGCAATTGCACGCGAACGGACGCGAATGCGCGCGGAGAGAGCACATGAGCTCGCTTCTCTCATTGGTCGTCGTAGCTCGTAACCAATGAGAGAAGCGAGCGCGACGTCAGCGCATACTTATGATATGACCCACGGCAGAAGTTCAATATGTTACGGCCTTTCCTCAATGCGGGTGACAGCGGGTAGGTTAAATGTCCGTTCTTATGTGTGTTTTCTATTGCAGCGTGCTAGTAAATCGCAACATAAATTACTGAATACTCACCCTAAAATCGTACGACAAAAATGGCCTAAGACTATGTGCCACAACTTATGTGGAATCTCCTTCAAGTATAAAAAAATTCATGCAGCAGTCGTGCTGTCTGCTTAGAGTTTTATTTACTTAAAAACGCTAAAATACTGAAATAAAATTTGGCTGAGAATGGAAAAAATTGGAATCAACTCAGATAAGTAGAATCTTTTGAAAAAAAAATTAATAATTTTAACAAATTTTTTCTTCTAATTTTGAGTGATACTTTGTGATTATATTTTTTTTTTTCAGATTAAGAGATTATAAGAAGGAAACTAATAATAGAAGAATTCAAATAGGAAAAGTATGAAGTGAAATAACAGTTTATATTCAAGGTATTTAGTCTGAAAACACAGTTAAACATTTATAAAGGTACAAATTAGTAATAAAATGATATGGACTTGTCACTGCTGGGATTAAAATTTCAGTATGGCAAAAGTCGAATATGACTTATGAGAAATCTACTAAATTGTATAAATAAAAAATTTAAATTAGTATTTATTGCTGGTGTTTAGTAAATTCAATTTGAGCCAACGGCTAAAAAAGGTTCTATTACTTTTTTCAATGCTATAGTTATTGTAATAGTAAATGATTGTACTATATAATCTAAATTATAAATTTATAGTCATTTTTGTTGACAGTCCTTGTATTACTAAAGCTAATTATATCTGAAAGTATTAGAGTTTCTAATTGAATTTATATAATTTTTAGTGTAAAAATATTGAACAAAGCGAGAGGTGACACGTACGAGAATAGGTTAATTCTTCATTATTATTACATCATGATTTTATAACTATTTTACTTATTCATGATTTTTGTACAAGAAGAATACTTTTTAGTAGTTAAATTTATACTTTAGTTAGTGATGAAAAAGAATTACATGCTTATAAGTAGCAGAGAATAAATTTATTGACAGATCAATCATTGCAATAGGTTACGGTGCCACATGAAGAAGTTTGATATTATTAATGCAATAGAAATTTTTTATAATTATATTTTACAGCTGTAGTATATATTATGTTGAAGAAGCAACAGAAAAACCAAATTTTGTGGAAGCAACATGAACAAGTACTGAAGTTGTATCCGCTATAGTCATAATATGGGCTATTATTAACCAAAAACAGGATTTTTTCACCGTTTTAACAGCTTTTATTCCAACTAACTTTTTTCTATGACATTTCTCCATCTTGCTCAAGGTCGCATTTTAAAGGTAACATTTTTTCCAAATCTTTTATCCTTTGGTGAAGGAAATCCAGAGTGATGCGTACGCCCTAAGCATATTTTGAATGTTTTCTTACGTATAAATTAGTAAAATTATTGGCATCGATCTGCAAAAATTCTGAGCTTTTCTACTTACTATTTAAACATTTTTTCCCATTTAATATGCTATACAAAAAGTTTCACATTTTTGAGTTAAAAAATCATGAAAATTGATGTTTTTTGAAAAAAATCAAAATTTTCAAATTTTCAATTTATTCTAACTTTTGAACAGTTGAATATTTTGCTCTAAAACTCTACGGTTGTATTTTGGGGCCAACTTGGAACTAGGGAAACCCATTTTTAGCAATTTTAAAATTTTGAGCTGAACACTTGACATGAAGTTACCTATATATATATATCGCTCCAATATGATTACAATCCCCCTCATCTCACCCCTTATCCCGTCCATATATTGCTACTTACCCCTTTCGGGCTAGGGTCACGCTTTAGTCTCTGGAGGAGTCCGTTTACTGTGACTCTCCACGAGGAAGTGAGCGATCGATTCTCCCGCTTCGACCGTCTCATCGCGCTTGGTATTCAAAACTTGCCAACTAACGCTACCTTTTCTCCCCACCCCTGGAGTCCTACCGATTTGTCGCTAAACGTACACAAGGCCACCGATCATTTAATCCGTTACAATATTTAGTTAGAAAATTGGAGTAACTTGTTTTATAATAATATTTAGAAATTGATATATTTAATTAAATAATGACATTTACTTGAAGGTTACTTTTATTATGTAAACTGGGGTAAAACCGGAATTCCCATTTTCTCGGTTACTACTAGTGCGATATATATATATATATATATATATATATATATATATATATATATATATATATATATATATATATATATATATATATATATATATATATATATATCGTTTATAGGTTTTGGAGAGTTTTTCTAGATATTATATACCGGTTTTGAAGAGCCTCTTCACACCGGCAAAGATATATATATGACCGGTTTTGGAGAGTTGTCGGCATATATATATATATATATATATATATATATATATATATATATATATATATATATATATATATATATATATATATATATATATATATATATATATATATATATATACACATATATATATATATTTATATATATTTATATATATATATATATATATATATATATATATATATATATATATATATATATATATATATATATATATATATATATATATATATATATATATATATAGGGGGTCCAGAGTTTCGACGATTTACTATAAAATTGAAGTCAACTATAGATGTTTTTCAGTTCGACAGATGATAATGCAGATTGTTTTTAATTTCGAAATTCTAAATTACGAAAATCATATTTTCGAATGTAACAGTTCACCTACTGTCCAAAACGTCGAATTTCATCAATACGACCTCAAAGCAAATATAAGCTGTTTCTAATGATTTATTTCGAAGTATCTATATGGTACCCCTATTAAAATTCTATTAATGAAATTCGATGTTTTGGACAGTAGGTGAAGTGTTACATTTGTAAATACGATTTTCGTAATTTAGAATTTCGAAATTAAGAACAATCTGCATTATCATTTGTCGAACTGAAAAACATCTATAGTTGACTTCAATTTTATAGTGAATCGTCGAAACTCTGGACCCCCCCCCCTATATATAAATATATATATATATATATATATATATATATATATATATATATATATATATATATATATATATATATATATATATATAATAGCTATGGTATCTCTTTGAAAATGTTCCTATTATCATGTTGTATGCGATCGGCGTGTCAAAAATAATTTCGCGTAGACTTTATAAGAAGTCAACGATTTCTTAGCTCGCAAGACCGTGTTATAAGCAACATATTCTTTCAGTAAGTACATAACCTTATTATTTATATTATAACAAATTAGTAAGAGTAATTCCGTTTCTCAATTTTACTTATAATTGCAAAAAATGAATAATTACTTTTTTCGAACTTTGTGGTAAAATCGGATACTTTAGGTTGGGGTAAAACCGGATAGCTTATTTCCTCTTTTCTTTTAATGTAATGATAACATAAAATAATAATAGACATTTAGTGAGCTGTTCATACATTATACATGTAAAATTTATTTGTTTTTTGGTACAGAAATGCGTAAATATATTAGAAAATATTCCTGGCAAAGATGGTCATAAGAAAATATGACTTCAGCGATTTTTTATAAAAGAGAATGTTAATATATAATTATTAATAAAAGATTTCTTCATTAAATAACGTTTTTAGATCATAGTATTACTTTTAGAATGTCGAATACCGCTTAAAATTCATTTTGGGAAGAATAATGAAAGTATCCGATCTTACACCGACAATTTTTTTACGGGGTTAGATCGGATACTTTCGTAAATTTCTAATAACATTTGTTACAAATATTTTTTTGGATAACGAAGTTGATTTGCAGTTACCTGAATGTAAACTAAAAATAATTCTAATGTTAAATACTGTTATTATTTCTCTGGCTTCCAGGAATAACCACTTATCTCTACTTTTCATGTGTCTAAAGCAAAATGTGCATTAACAAAAATTATTTTTGTCACTGCATTTTTTTTGTCTATACTTATATTGTTATATAATAACTATTAGATATATTAATAATAAGGAAAATATGCGTATTTTAATCAAATTAATCTGGCAGTCGTTTAATATATTTCTCCAAAAAAGTTACTGAAATATATTTTGATTTATAAAATAAGCATTTTTGACAAGAATAAGTTTTTTTTTATATGCATTCATTAAATATGCATTAATTAAATTTCTCGTATTTCAAAGAAAATACTTATAATTTCTTATATTTCTCCAAAAAGGTTCTAAAAAATATTTTTCTATTTTCAATCAAATAATAACTTTTTAAAAACTGAAGACTTTTGTTTGAATCAAATTTCTTTTTGAAAGATATTAACACAAAATCTATATAACTTTACTATAAACCTAAAGAATCTTTAAAAATTGAAACGGTTATACAATAATTTACTTTTGTGGAACTGATACAGATCAACTATATAACTCATAGCTTACTAAATTTTAAACAATATACGCAGCCCGAAATAGTACATTATGTAAGAAGGTACTAAAGTCGCAGATTATTCTCGTGGGTGAGTTCACTGCCCGAGCGAGAGTAGCGAAGCGAGGGCAGTGATCATCCAAGGGAATGATCGACTTTAGTCCCGTGTTACATATATAGTACTTTATTCCCATTGCCACTGTGACCGCTTCATAGATTTGAAAAGTTATTTTGTATTTATGTGTTATAATTTTGTTAGTTTTAATCCAATTCGCCATAAACGTAAAAAATTAGACTATGTTACTTTATTCCCGCATAATGCGGTAATAAAAGTACTTTATTCCCTCATTATTCGGGAATAAAATAAAAGAGGGAATCTCTTGCTCCGCTTTTCAGGCTATATAGTCCAGGCGAATTACTGAAAATTGGGCTTCAAAGTGGATGTAAGAGGTAGAACTTTAAAAACAATTGGATTCGGTCGGGAAAGTGGTCAAGAAAAAATGGTTTTCATCCTGGTTCGCGCGGAGGTCGGCTTCAATAATTATTAACAAAAATTGGAACAAATTCATGAAAAAACCAATTTTATTTTCCAAACTTGGCGTTTATCTCGAAATCTAATGGTTTTTAGTAAAATTTGTTTTCCATGAAATTTCCTATAAAGTTCAACAAGTCCGATTAGTGAAATTGCAAAATTGTACCTGCAAATAGCGAGAATGTAAAAAAAAAAGTAAAAAAAACAGCGTATTTTTTTTAATAAGAAAATTCTAAGCACTCGCAATACTAATAATAAATTAAGTAAGGTAAAGTAGGTGATTAGCGAGCCAAATCATTGATCCCTCAGTAGAAAATTTCACTGTGAGATTTTTTAATTACTCACGTCCACCGTGGTTCGTGGAACTTTCGAGTATATGATGAGGTGTTTCGTCCTGGCTACTGGATTGGACTCATCAGTGATGATCCAGTAGCCGTCATCAGACACCTGCCGCAAGTTCTTAGTGCGGCTAATTTATAATATACAGAGTATTATTTCTCAAGCCAGAAAAGATACTCCATCTGGCGACCTTGCCAGCAACCCATAATTTCACACCTAGGGCGAAATAGTTAATAAGAAAATTCTAAGCACTCGCAATACTAATAATAAATTAAGTAAGGTGAAGTAGGTGATTAGCGAGCCAAATCATTGTCTGATCAGTGTCTGATGACGGCTACTGGATCATCACTGATGAATCCAATCCAGTAGCCAGGACGAAACACCTCATCATATACTCGAAAGTTCCACGAACCACAGTGGACGTGAGTAATTAAAAAATCTCACAGTGAAATTTTCTACTGAGGGATCAATGATTTGGCTCGCTAATCACCTACTTTACCTTACTTAATTTATTAGCGTATTTTTTACCGAATTTTATCCAATAATTTTAATTGTTCAATCTTAATGAAATTTCACGGTTATTAACAATAAGTGTGCAAAATCCGATTCCTGTACGTCTAATAGTTTTTGTTTAATGAAGAAGTTAATTAAAAAGAGGTTTTAACTTTGAACAATTGCACAGAAAAACACAGCTTCGCTAAGCTCGCTCGGGCAGTGAACTCACCCGCGGGAATGATCGACTTTAGTCCCGTGTTACATATAGTACTTTATTCCCATAGCCACTGTGGCCACTTCATAGATTTGAAAAGTTATTTTGTATCTATGTGTTATAATTTTGTTAGTTTTAATCCAATTTACCATATACGTAAAAAATTATACTATGTTACTTTATTCCCGCTAATATGCTTTATTCCCGCTAATTTACTTTATTCCCGCTAATTTGCTTTATTCCCGCTAATTCACTTTATTCCCGAATTATGCGGGAATAAAGTAATAAAGGGAATCAGACGCCACTTTTGCCCCGCTTTTCAGGCTATAAAATGGCCATTATAGTAGAGATGGGAATAAAAACATTTACGTCAGTCCTTTTACAAATATTACGTAGAATGTATATTTATTGCCATTAAATTCTATCTCTCTCTTCCTCATCATAATAACAAGTCTTCTACTAATCGTTTCCTAACTAAAGAAACTGATCAGCTTCAATATCTTTGAAAAACTCAAGAACAAGCTTGCGCTAGTCTTCGAAAACATCATTTTATTTTGCAATCTATTAACAGTATTACTTTTCCCGAGTCTGAAAAAGTCAACTTTCCTCCCTAGTTGCACAATGTACTATTTTCGATTTACCAAGTTAACATTTTTTTTTTCTAAATCATATTTAATATTGATTTTTTTAAATGTAATCAGTTCATGTTGTAATTGCATAAATGTTTGCAAAATGGCAACTCAATCTTCTGTTGTTTCGAAGATATAGTGTTGTATGCAATTTCTAGTTTGAAAATTCCACCATTACTAAGCTTTTTACAAATTCAGCGTTTAATATTTAATATAAAAAATTATATTACTTTTTAAAGATATCATTTTGCACGTTACGAAATAAATTATTTATGTATATTAAGTTTCCCTTATAACTGTAAATTAATTAATTAATATTGAAGTTTTTAAATAAAAGATATTTGTATATCTGATATAGAACGAAAGTATTATTAAAGGGCATAAAATTTTAAATCGACACCAGTCTTAATTTTATTAACAGCTAAAAAGGGGATTTGTAAGTAAAACAGTTCAAATAATTTTGGTTGTCTTTATCTATAAAAATAGGAAGAAGGTAATTAAAATATGTCTATATAAATATTTTATCACGTTTTGATAAAGATTTTTGTTAAATATTTAAAATAGCTTTCGAATTTATTTTATGAAAATCTTTAAATGCGATTGTGCGAAATATAAAATGCAAACAAAGTTCCGAAACATCTTATTTGAATAAAACATTAGAAAGTTTCCGTTAGAGGTCCTTAAACCGAATTTTCGAAATTCACCTCATTGCATAATCCGCCCACCGAGTCATCGTTGAGTATTTCAACGGACTTTCGGCATCCTTAATGGTGCACGCTCCCAGACACCCGAAAAAGTGAAAGTGAATACATTTGGTTGCTTGTCAAGCAGTTTTTTTTACCGAATACATTGAACGCGACCATAAAAATGCGACGCGCCGATTCGCCGGATAAAAGGAAAACATCTCTGCCCAGGTGCGCGAAGGACGATTAATAATACCGGAGCACCTTTATCTCGAAATACCGAAAATCAGCCCGATGGCTGACTCTCTCTCTCTCTCTCTCTCTCTCTCTCTCTCTCTCTCTCTCTCTCTCTCTCTCTCTCTCACTCTCTCGTGCGAGCAAAAATATCGAAATCGAAAGCACAACGGTGGGTCAGCGACCTAAGAGCGGTGCATCGTGATAATCTAAAAATTCGCTGCCAATAATAATCGTTATCTTTTTAGGTCAAGAGAGGCGAATGTTCCCCAATGGACTTGGGCAATCGCGCACTAGCGTGTGAGTGCGTAAATAATAAATGCGCTTATTTTCGATCGGGAATCAGGCAAAAAGTCGTTAGCCTTTAAGGCGATGCAGCGGTTCGTGCATAATGAGTCACGGAGCTCGTAAAATTTAGCTCGGTGATTGATGCGTGTTTTGATGCTGCCCCGCTGTTATAATACCTCGAAACTATGCTGCGGCGCTTCAAGTCGAGGCATGCGAAATTAAAAAAAACGACGTCGACCAACGTCCGGTATAAGGTTTTTTTTTCGCATCGACAGAGAAACACGTAGAACTGCGAGAAATAAAATGGCAAACACCTAAAAAATGGTTCCACGAATCAAGGAGCGCGGGAGCGCTCCGAAGGCAAGTAACAGTCAAACAATGCAGAAGAGGCCTAAGGAGTGACCCGTGCCTTATATTCTTTGATATGAGAGCGCGAAAACTTTGATCGCGTTGTATTTTATCTATGCAGAATAAATATCTAGCATAATACACTTGTTGAAATCTATGTTCATTAAGCTAGAAAAATTTGAAGGTTTTATTCAAAAATATTGTCTCATTTAAGAGATATTGAGTATCAAAGAATCAGACTGGTCGATTCCGATCTTTAAATTTTTTCCTTTTCTTTCATCAGACCTGCATCCGCTTCCGATCACGTGATACGTATAACGTCACGTGACCCCATACGACCCAGCGTGTATATATATATATATATATATATATATATATATATATATATATATATATATATATATATATATATATATATATATATATATATATATATATATATATGTACACCGTATCCATCGACCTAACCTTATTTACATATAATCGACCTAACCTTATTTACATATAATAACATGTCAGTATTTTTTGATTATACACACAGATATATATATTACAAATGTTATCATATCGTGATCATATCGTGATATCGTGAGTTAGTATAAATTAGTTAATAATATGTAAAAATCTCAAATAGTCAACTGGTGATGAGAAGAATTTATCTATTCTTCGTGTATCAATCAATCAATGGGAAAATAACTTTTATTAGATAAGTACTTACTGGCTAAATGTTAAATGGCTAAAATCATTTTGTAAAATTGATACTTTGTGTGATTTTTTATTTTTACAGATTTTTTATAGATATTATACCAGAATTATACCAGAAGATTTTTTTCGAGTCCTTTTGGAAATATAGGGATAAGGAGTTCTAATCGTGTAATGTGTCTGAAAATTTTGAATTAGCAAAAATGAACGACTGCCCTCATGACCCTGGTTGTTATTTTATTATTAATGGACAACAAAAAATTATTTTAATACATGAACAGACGCTTAGGAATAGAATAATTTATATTAAAGATTTATCTATTCTTCGTGTATCAGTCAATCAATGGGAAAAATAACTTTTATTAGATAAGTACTTACTGGCTGAATGTTAAATGGCTAAAATCATGTTGTAAAAATTGATACTTTGTGTGATTTTTTATTTTTACAGATTTTTTACAGATATTATACCAGAAGATTTTTTTCGAGTCCTTTTGGAAATATTGAGTTATATGTATAATATAGCCAATAATGTTAAGGAGTTCTAATCGTGTAATGTGTCTGAAAAATCTAATTTTGAATTAGCAAAAATGAACGACTGCCCTCATGACCCTGGTTGTTATTTTATTATTAATGGACGACAAAAAGTTATTTTAATACATGAACAGACGCGTAGGAATAGAATAATTTATATTAAAGAAGATAGTAAGAATATATATAGCACTACTCAAGAAAGAAAAACAGAAGTGCAGGCAAATACTATTTACGATACAATATTTTCAAGATGTATTTTATAATATCCTCAACATGAAAATTTTATAAATCAAATGTTATTGATAACAAATTGTGATTGTGATTAAAAAATGACATCTACCAGTATTTGGTGTAATATAAAAAAATAAAATACCGGTAAAATGTGTTGCATGAAATGTTATATCAAATTAAAAAACTTCTCCTTAAAATCAGTTTCAAATATTTTGAAAATAGCTCAAGTGTGTATTAATAAGTAATTACGTCTTATGAGGTTTATAAACATCATAATAAACTTTTGCATACAAAAAAATATTGCTCAGTGACACGCGAGATTATATATATAAATATACAATATAATTTTCAGTGTTTAAAATATGGTACTGGTATGACGTACTACATGAAGTGTTTATAATTAAATTTTAAAACTTCTATTAAAAATCAGTTTCAAATATTTGAGAATAGAACAAGTGTGTATTAATAAATAAAATAATTATTTTAGAAGAATATTAAAAATTGGTCTTCATATTTGACAGGATTAAATTATTATTATTACAAAACGACATCTAATCAGTGTTTTGCGTAATAAATAAAATAAAATACCGGTATGATGTGTTGCATGAAGTGCATATATAACTAAATTTTATTGATGACAAATAACATATAGTGATTAAAAAATGGCATGTAATCAGTGTTTTGTATTATTAAATAAAATAAAATATCAGTATGATATGTCCAATGAAGTGCATATATAAATCAAATGTTATTGATAACAAATTGTGATTACAAAATGACATCTGTCAGTATTTGGTGTAATATAAAAAAATAAAATACGGGTAAAATGTGTTGTCATTAAAAATATTACTTATGTCGACTGCAATTTAATATCAACTGATAAGAATTTTTCCATCGGTCTTACAGTCTTACAAATTAAATTAAAATAATTAATATTTATGGCAGTCAGATTGCCCTTGTTTATAATCACCCCCGCAGAATCTGAAATAAAAACTTAATTAAAATCTGGAAAAAACTTTGTTAGCAAAGGACGATCTGACTGCCCACCACCACCACCTTGTCCGACGTTTCGAGCCTGCTCCGGCTCCTCCTCAGGGACTGAAATAAAACCCGCGATACACCTCCTTATATACCATGCACCCATACCCCCTTCTTTTCTCTTACCCCACCACCCTCCACATTCCCCTCTCCAACTTTCCATTCTCACTTAAATTAATAAAGAATGATAAATGTTATCTAATTTACTTGACTCTATCATTAAATTTACATTATTCCGATTTCTTAGAATGTGAATACTTTCAAGGCTTTCCCTCTTATATTTATTCTTAATCCCCTGTTCCAAAATATCCACACTCCCAAAATCGAAAGAATGCAAACTATTTAAACAATGTTCTTTCAAACCCGATGTACAACTTGAGCTGCGTAAACTATATTGATGTTCATATATTCTCTTTTTCAAATATCTACCCGTTTGACCAATATAACAACCATTACAATCCCTACAATTAATTTTATAAACAACTCCCGATTTCAAACATTTATCATCCTTGTCTTTACAATTACTAAATAACCTTTCTAAATTATTATCATTTCTAAAGAAAACTTGAATATTATGTTTACTAAAAACCCTTCTAATCCTTTCCGACAAACCTCTAACATATGGTAAACTAAAATATGCATTCTTTCCATTTCTATTCCTTGTTTGATTATCTACCCGCTGCTTCAATCCACCATTATAAATTTCCCACACTCTCTCATCAATCATTTTATCAATAAATTTTACGGGATAACTATTTTTAATAAATGTTTCTCTAACTAAATTTAAATTCTTTTTCCTAAAATCTTTATGTGACAATTTAATCGCTCTGTCAATGACACCTTTGATCGCACCTGTCTTGTTTCCGAATTGGTGGTGAGAATCAAAATTTAAAAATCTACCTGACCATGTAGGTTTTCTATACCAATCTAATTTCACTCTATTATTATTACCTCTAATGACTCTAATATCTAAAAACTCAATTGATAATCTTTCTCAACTTCTTTTGTGAATTTAATTCTATCATGGATAGAATTAAACACATCCACCATTTCATCCACAAAACATTCTGGTACAACTGCAAAAATGTCATCAACATATCTTTTAAAAATAATTGGCTGAAAAACCAACTTAGACAAAGCAATACTTTCCAATTTTTCCATTACTAAATTGGCTATAACAGGTGACAAAGGTGATCCCATTGGACAACCATATCTTTGTTCATATAGACTATTATCAAAAGAAAAAATTGTGTTTTTAAAAAACCAAATTAAGTGCCTTTATAAATTCATCTTTTGTTAAACTAGTATGTACTTTAATTTCAGACCATTTATCTTGTATAATATCATTCAACAACTCTAAAGGTATATTTGTAAACAAAGATACTACATCCAATGAAACCATCCTATGATCATTCGGAATAATAATATCTTTCATTATACCATAAAAACTCCAACTATCTTTAATATATGAATTTGTTTTACCTACTATCTTGAACAATATATTAGACAAAAATCTAGCAAGTCTATACGTCGGAAAATTTATCGATGATATTATTATTCTATATGTCAACTGTTCTTTGTGAATCTTAGGAAGCCCATAACATTTAGCTACAGTGCCATTTTCACATTTTAAATATTTAAACATACTATCCTTAATATAAGCTTTTGTTTTCCAATGCATCAATAATTCTTTCAATTTATCTTGTAGTCTATTGATATGTGGATTCCTAATTTTCACATAAGTGGTATCATCCTCCAACATAAGTTGAATTTTATTAATATAATCCCTTTTATCTGAAACTACAGTTACATTTCCTTTATCTGCTTTTTGGAAGATCATATTCGGATTCTCTCTCAAGAATTTCTTCGTTATTTTTAAATCATGGAATAAATTACTGTTCAAATAATTATCAAATCTATGTTCTCTTTTAAAATTATTAACAACTTTAACTAAAGAACTCCTACATTCTTTTTTAAACTCCAGATTAAAACTACTCATACTACTTTCTACCTCAGCGATGATATTCTTGATCGGAAGAGATTTACTTGAATATGATATTCCAAATTTAGCACCCTTTGACATGATATTTACCACTTCTTCTGGTATTACTTTGTCAGTTAAATTTCTAAACCAATCCTTATTAACATTGTTAGTTTGATTGACCTGAGAGTGTTTTCTATGCTTTAAATATTCAAATTTTCTTTTTAATTTACTCCTATGGTTATATTTTACTTTTTCAAAGTGCCTCTTTTGACCACGAAAAAATTCTTGCAAATCATTCTGTTCTATTTTATTATATAAATATCTTTCAAGCTCTAATAAATATTTATTCAAACGATTAATTTCAAAATTCAAATCTCTAATTTCTAAGTTAAGTAATTTATTTTTGAAAAAGAAAATATTTTTCCGTAGATCATAAGAAACTCTTTTATTGTAATCCCGATAAAAACCCTTATCATCAAATTTTTTCCAATATGTTTAGGAAAAATATTTGATTTTTACACCTTAGAAGAAAAGTGAGTTGCTCCTTTAAAATTACAATCCTTAAAACCATTTTTACCCATTTTGAGCAATAATCTTTTACCACCTTCCCATAAATCCCATATATATCTCTAAAAAACATTTTACCCCACCTTTAATAGACCTTAGTTTTATCATTAAAAATATTACTTATGTCGACTGCAATTTAATATCAACTGATAAGAATTTTTCCATCGGTCTTACAGTCTTACAAATTAAATTAAAATAATTAATATTTATGGCAGTCAGATTGCCCTTGTTTATAATCACCCCGCAGAATCTGAAATAAAAACTTAATTAAAATCTGGAAAAAACTTTGTTAGCAAAGGACGATCTGACTGCCCACCACCACCACCTTGTCCGACGTTTCGAGCCTGCTCCGGCTCCTCCTCAGGGACTGAAATAAAACCCGCGATACACCTCCTTATATACCATGCACCCATACCCCTTCTTTTCTCTTACCCCACCACCCTCCACATTCCCCTCTCCAACTTTCCATTCTCACTTAAATTAATAAAGAATGATAAATGTTATCTAATTTACTTGACTCTATCATTAAATTTACATTATTCCGATTTCTTAGAATGTGAATACTTTCAAGGCTTTCCCTCTTATATTTATTCTTAATCCCCTGTTCCAAAATATCCACACTCCCAAAATCGAAAGAATGCAAACTATTTAAACAATGTTCTTTCAAACCCGATGTACAACTTGAGCTGCGTAAACTATATTGATGTTCATATATTCTCTTTTTCAAATATCTACCCGTTTGACCAATATAACAACCATTACAATCCCTACAATTAATTTTATAAACAACTCCCGATTTCAAACATTTATCATCCTTGTCTTTACAATTACTAAATAACCTTTCTAAATTATTATCATTTCTAAAGAAAACTTGAATATTATGTTTACTAAAAACCCTTCTAATCCTTTCCGACAAACCTCTAACATATGGTAAACTAAAATATGCATTCTTTCCATTTCTATTCCTTGTTTGATTATCTACCCGCTGCTTCAATCCACCATTATAAATTTCCCACACTCTCTCATCAATCATTTTATCAATAAATTTTACGGGATAACTATTTTTAATAAATGTTTCTCTAACTAAATTTAAATTCTTTTCCTAAAATCTTTATGTGACAATTTAATCGCTCTGTCAATGACACCTTTGATCGCACCTGTCTTGTTTCCGAATTGGTGGTGAGAATCAAAATTTAAAAATCTACCTGACCATGTAGGTTTTCTATACCAATCTAATTTCACTCTATTATTATTACCTCTAATGACTCTAATATCTAAAAAACTCAATTGATAATCTTTCTCAACTTCTTTTGTGAATTTAATTCTATCATGGATAGAATTAAACACATCCACCATTTCATCCACAAAACATTCTGGTACAACTGCAAAAATGTCATCAACATATCTTTTAAAAATAATTGGCTGAAAAACCAACTTAGACAAAGCAATACTTTCCAATTTTTCCATTACTAAATTGGCTATAACAGGTGACAAAGGTGATCCCATTGGACAACCATATCTTTGTTCATATAGACTATTATCAAAAGAAAAAATTGTGTTTTTAAAAACCAAATTAAGTGCCTTTATAAATTCATCTTTTGTTAAACTAGTATGTACTTTAATTTCAGACCATTTATCTTGTATAATATCATTCAACAACTCTAAAGGTATATTTGTAAACAAAGATACTACATCCAATGAAACCATCCTATGATCATTCGGAATAATAATATCTTTCATTATACCATAAAAACTCCAACTATCTTTAATATATGAATTTGTTTTACCTACTATCTTGAACAATATATTAGACAAAAATCTAGCAAGTCTATACGTCGGAAAATTTATCGATGATATTATTATTCTATATGTCAACTGTTCTTTGTGAATCTTAGGAAGCCCATAACATTTAGCTACAGTGCCATTTTCACATTTTAAATATTTAAACATACTATCCTTAATATAAGCTTTTGTTTTCCAATGCATCAATAATTCTTTCAATTTATCTTGTAGTCTATTGATATGTGGATTCCTAATTTTCACATAAGTGGTATCATCCTCCAACATAAGTTGAATTTTATTAATATAATCCCTTTTATCTGAAACTACAGTTACATTTCCTTTATCTGCTTTTTGGAAGATCATATTCGGATTCTCTCTCAAGAATTTCTTCGTTATTTTTAAATCATGGAATAAATTACTGTTCAAATAATTATCAAATCTATGTTCTCTTTTAAAATTATTAACAACTTTAACTAAAGAACTCCTACATTCTTTTTTAAACTCCAGATTAAAACTACTCATACTACTTTCTACCTCAGCGATGATATTCTTGATCGGAAGAGATTTACTTGAATATGATATTCCAAATTTAGCACCCTTTGACATGATATTTACCACTTCTTCTGGTATTACTTTGTCAGTTAAATTTCTAAACCAATCCTTATTAACATTGTTAGTTTGATTGACCTGAGAGTGTTTTCTATGCTTTAAATATTCAAATTTTCTTTTAATTTACTACTATGGTTATATTTTACTTTTTCAAAGTGCCTCTTTTGACCACGAAAAAATTCTTGCAAATCATTCTGTTCTATTTTATTATATAAATATCTTTCAAGCTCTAATAAATATTTATTCAAACGATTAATTTCAAAATTCAAATCTCTAATTTCTAAGTTAAGTAATTTATTTTTGAAAAAGAAAATATTTTTCCGTAGATCATAAGAAACTCTTTTATTGTAATCCCGATAAAAACCCTTATCATCAAATTTTTTTCCAATATGTTTAGGAAAAATATTTGATTTTTTACACCTTAGAAGAAAAGTGAGTTGCTCCTTTAAAATTACAATCCTTAAAACCATTTTTACCCATTTTGAGCAATAATCTTTTACCACCTTCCCATAAATCCCATATATATCTCTAAAAACATTTTACCCCACCTTTAATAGACCTTAGTTTTATCATTAAAAATATTACTTATGTCGACTGCAATTTAATATCAACTGATAAGAATTTTTCCATCGGTCTTACAGTCTTACAAATTAAATTAAAATAATTAATATTTATGGCAGTCAGATTGCCCTTGTTTATAATCACCCCGCAGAATCTGAAATAAAAACTTAATTAAAATCTGGAAAAAACTTTGTTAGCAAAGGACGATCTGACTGCCCACCACCACCACCTTGTCCGACGTTTCGAGCCTGCTCCGGCTCCTCCTCAGGGACTGAAATAAAACCCGCGATACACCTCCTTATATACCATGCACCCATACCCCCTTCTTTTCTCTTACCCCACCACCCTCCACATTCCCTCTCCAACTTTCCATTCTCACTTAAATTAATAAAGAATGATAAATGTTATCTAATTTACTTGACTCTATCATTAAATTTACATTATTCCGATTTCTTAGAATGTGAATACTTTCAAGGCTTTCCCTCTTATATTTATTCTTAATCCCCTGTTCCAAAATATCCACACTCCCAAAATCGAAAGAATGCAAACTATTTAAACAATGTTCTTTCAAACCCGATGTACAACTTGAGCTGCGTAAACTATATTGATGTTCATATATTCTCTTTTCAAATATCTACCCGTTTGACCAATATAACAACCATTACAATCCCTACAATTAATTTTATAAACAACTCCCGATTTCAAACATTTATCATCCTTGTCTTTACAATTACTAAATAACCTTTCTAAATTATTATCATTTCTAAAGAAAACTTGAATATTATGTTTACTAAAAACCCTTCTAATCCTTTCCGACAAACCTCTAACATATGGTAAACTAAAATATGCATTCTTTCCATTTCTATTCCTTGTTTGATTATCTACCCGCTGCTTCAATCCACCATTATAAATTTCCCACACTCTCTCATCAATCATTTTATCAATAAATTTTACGGGATAACTATTTTTAATAAATGTTTCTCTAACTAAATTTAAATTCTTTTTCCTAAAATCTTTATGTGACAATTTAATCGCTCTGTCAATGACACCTTTGATCGCACCTGTCTTGTTTCCGAATTGGTGGTGAGAATCAAAATTTAAAAATCTACCTGACCATGTAGGTTTTCTATACCAATCTAATTTCACTCTATTATTATTACCTCTAATGACTCTAATATCTAAAAAACTCAATTGATAATCTTTCTCAACTTCTTTTGTGAATTTAATTCTATCATGGATAGAATTAAACACATCCACCATTTCATCCACAAAACATTCTGGTACAACTGCAAAAATGTCATCAACATATCTTTTAAAAATAATTGGCTGAAAAACCAACTTAGACAAAGCAATACTTTCCAATTTTTCCATTACTAAATTGGCTATAACAGGTGACAAAGGTGATCCCATTGGACAACCATATCTTTGTTCATATAGACTATTATCAAAAGAAAAAATTGTGTTTTTAAAAACCAAATTAAGTGCCTTTATAAATTCATCTTTTGTTAAACTAGTATGTACTTTAATTTCAGACCATTTATCTTGTATAATATCATTCAACAACTCTAAAGGTATATTTGTAAACAAAGATACTACATCCAATGAAACCATCCTATGATCATTCGGAATAATAATATCTTTCATTATACCATAAAAACTCCAACTATCTTTAATATATGAATTTGTTTTACCTACTATCTTGAACAATATATTAGACAAAAATCTAGCAAGTCTATACGTCGGAAAATTTATCGATGATATTATTATTCTATATGTCAACTGTTCTTTGTGAATCTTAGGAAGCCCATAACATTTAGCTACAGTGCCATTTTCACATTTTAAATATTTAAACATACTATCCTTAATATAAGCTTTTGTTTTCCAATGCATCAATAATTCTTTCAATTTATCTTGTAGTCTATTGATATGTGGATTCCTAATTTTCACATAAGTGGTATCATCCTCCAACATAAGTTGAATTTTATTAATATAATCCCTTTTATCTGAAACTACAGTTACATTTCCTTTATCTGCTTTTTGGAAGATCATATTCGGATTCTCTCTCAAGAATTTCTTCGTTATTTTTAAATCATGGAATAAATTACTGTTCAAATAATTATCAAATCTATGTTCTCTTTTAAAATTATTAACAACTTTAACTAAAGAACTCCTACATTCTTTTTTAAACTCCAGATTAAAACTACTCATACTACTTTCTACCTCAGCGATGATATTCTTGATCGGAAGAGATTTACTTGAATATGATATTCCAAATTTAGCACCCTTTGACATGATATTTACCACTTCTTCTGGTATTACTTTGTCAGTTAAATTTCTAAACCAATCCTTATTAACATTGTTAGTTTGATTGACCTGAGAGTGTTTTCTATGCTTTAAATATTTTAGTTTACCATATGTTAGAGGTTTGTCGGAAAGGATTAGAAGGGTTTTTAGTAAACATAATATTCAAGTTTTCTTTAGAAATGATAATAATTTAGAAAGGTTATTTAGTAATTGTAAAGACAAGGATGATAAATGTTTGAAATCGGGAGTTGTTTATAAAATTAATTGTAGGGATTGTAAGGGTTGTTATATTGGTCAAACGGGTAGATATTTGAAAAAGAGAATATATGAACATCAATATAGTTTACGCAGCTCAAGTTGTACATCGGGTTTGAAAGAACATTGTTTAAATAGTTTGCATTCTTTCGATTTTGGGAGTGTGGATATTTTGGAACAGGGGATTAAGAATAAATATAAGAGGGAAAGCCTTGAAAGTATTCACATTCTAAGAAATCGGAATAATGTAAATTTAATGATAGAGTCAAGTAAATTAGATAACATTTATCATTCTTTATTAATTTAAGTGAGAATGGAAAGTTGGAGAGGGGAATGTGGAGGGTGGTGGGGTAAGAGAAAAGAAGGGGGTATGGGTGCATGGTATATAAGGAGGTGTATCGCGGGTTTTATTTCAGTCCCTGAGGAGGAGCCGGAGCAGGCTCGAAACGTCGGACAAGGTGGTGGTGGTGGGCAGTCAGATCGTCCTTTGCTAACAAAGTTTTTTCCAGATTTTAATTAAGTTTTTATTTCAGATTCTGCGGGGGTGATTATAAACAAGGGCAATTTGACTGCCATAAATATTAATTATTTTAATTTAATTTGTAAGACTGTAAGACCGATGGAAAAATTCTTATCAGTTAAAATGTGTTGCATGAAATGTTATATCAAATTTAAAAACTTCTCCTTAAAATCAGTTTCAAATATTTTGAAAATAGCTTAAGCGTGTATTAATAAGTAATTACATCTTATGAGGTTCATAAACATCATAATAAACTTTTGCATACAAGAAAATATTGCTCAGTGACACGCGAGGTTATATATAAATATACAATATAATTTTCAATGTTTTGTGTAATAATAAATAAAATATGGTACTGGTACGACGTGCTACATGAAGTGTTTATAATCAAATTTTAAAACTTCTATTAAAAATCAGTTTCAAATATTTGAGAATAGAGCAAGTGTGTATTAATATAAATAAAATAATTACATGTTATGAGATTCATAAACTTCATAATAAGCTTTTGCATAGAAAAAAATATTGCTGAGTGATATATAATTTTCAGTGTTTTGTGTAATAAATAAAATAAAGTAACTGGTATGATGTCTTACATGAAGTGTTTATAATCAATTGTTAAAACTTCTATTAAAAATCAGTTTCAAAAATTTTTTTAATATAACAAGTGTGTATTAATAATAAATAATTACGCTTTATGAGTTTCATATAATTTGCATAGACGAAAATATTGCTTAGTGACATAAATATATAACATAATTTTCAGTGTTTTGTGTAATATTATATTTTACTGAAGCTATTTAAATATTTTCATTTACACATTAACATAGTATTTAAAATCATCAATAATACTGTCTTTTTTTATCGGAATAAAAAAATTGTTTTAATAAGAAATAATATCTCACACCAAAAACCTCATTTAAATGCATTCAATATACATTTTTCATAAAGCTTATGTAATGAAAAAACAAAAGAAAGTTGTGATATCCTCCCGCCCTCTCTCTCTCTCTCTCTCTCTCTCTCTCTCTCTCTCTCTCTCTCTCTCTCTCTCTCTCTCTCTCTCTCTCTCTCTCTCTCACGCCAAGTACCTCATTTAAATACATTCAATATATATTTTTTATAAAGCTTTTATAATAAAAAATTTTTTTATTACTTTTTAAAAAAGTATAAACCTAGGCAAGTAACAGTGTATTACCAGCCGCTTCTATGTAATTTTCTCTACGCAAAATTTTTAGAAAGTCGAACTTGAAATGTTAAAAGATATTTAAAAAACTTTTTCTGTGAATACGTTTGTAATAAACTCGTTAAATACAAATCAAACAATAGAAAGTAATGAAATCAAGAGCATAAAGTCAAGTATTTACTACTCTCTCCTCCCACCCCTCTCTCTTTTCTATCTCACACCAAAAACCTCATTTAAATCCATTCAATATACATTTTTCATAAAGCTTATGTAATAAAAAACAAAAGAAAGTTGTGATATCCCCCCGCCCTCTCTCTCTTTCTACCCCCCCCCCTTTTTCCCTCTCTCACGCCAAATACCTCATTTAAATACATTCAATATAATTTTTTATAAAGCTTTTATAATAAAACATTTTTATATTACTTTTTACAAAAGTATAAACCAAGGCAAGTAACAGTGTATTACCAGCCGCTTCTATGTAATTTTCTCTACGAAAAATTTTTAGAAAGACGAACTTGAAATGTTAAAAGATATTTAAAAAACTTTTTCTGTGAATACGTTTGTAATAAACTCGTTAAATACAAATCAAACAATAGAAAGTAATGAAATCAATAGCATAAAGTCAAGTATTTACTACTCTCTCCTCCCACCCCTCTCTCTTTTCTATCTCACACCAAAAACCTCATTTAAATCCATTCAATATACATTTTTCATAAAGCTTATGTAATAAAAAACAAAAGAAAGTTGTGATATCCCCCCGCCCTCTCTCTCTTTCTACCCCCCCCCCCTCTCTCTCTCTCACGCCAAATACCTCATTTAAATACATGCAATATAATTTTTTATAAAGCTTTTATAATAAAACATTTTTATATTACTTTTTACAAAAGTATAAACCAAGGCAAGTAACAGTGTATTACCAGCCGCTTCTATGTAATTTTCTCTACGAAAAATTTTTAGAAAGACGAACTTAAAATGGTAAAAAATATTTAAAAAACTTTTTCTGTGAATACGTTTGTAATAAACTCATTAAATACAAATCTAACAAAAGAAAGTAATGAAATCAATACGCATAAAGTCAAGTACTTACCATTAATTCTTGGAATAAATAAAAAAATTTTTTTTTTATTTAAAGAATTCATTTAATCGCCAACACTTATATCTATGTGAATATTACTATTTCAAATACGTTTTGTTGATAGCTATGTTTTTTTCAACTTGAAGACCTAAAATTTATCTTCCTTGGAACATTGTATATTGGAATCAAAATTTCATTTAAATAACGATATTTGATGTAAAAATTTCTACAAATTAAACAAAAGAAAGTTATGAAATCAATTCCTATAAAGTCAAGTATTTATTATTCAATATATTTTTTTATAAAGCTTTTATAATAAAACATTTTTATATTACTTTTTACAAAAGTATAAACCAAGGCAAGTAACAGTGTATTACCAGCCGCTTCTATGTAATTTTCTCTACGAAAAATTTTTAGAAAGACGAACTTAAAATGGTAAAAAATATTTTAAAAACTTTTTCTGTGAATACGTTTGTAATAAACTCATTAAATACAAATGTAACAAAAGAAAGTAATGAAATCAATACGCATAAAGTCAAGTACTTACCATTAATTCTTGGAATAAATAAAAAATTTTTTTTTATTTAAAGAATTCATTTAATCGCCAACACTTATATCTATGTGAATATTACTATTTCAAATACGTTTTGTCGATAGCTATGTTTTTTTCAACTTGAAGACCTAAAATTTATCTTCCTTGGAACATTGTATATTGGAATCAAAATTTCATTTAAATAACGATGTTTGATGTAAAAATTTCTACAAATTAAACAAAAGAAAGTTATGAAATCAATTCCTATAAAGTCAAGTATTTATTATCATAAATCTATTTTCGGAGTAAATACATTTTTTATTACAAACATTTATTCGCCAACGCTTATATATATTTTTATATGTTACTTCAACAAAGAATATAGAAGTTCAAAATTTCGAACTCAAAGACAAAAAATTCATTTTCCTTCAAGATATTGCATGTTGGAATTGAATTCATTTAAACGACATTTTTTAAATAATACAAAAGAAAGTTGTGATATCAATTCCCAGATAATCAAGTATTTTTATTATCATTTAAACCACGACATTTTTTATAAATTATGCAAAAGAATGTTGTGATATCTATTCCCAGATAGTTAAGTATTTTTATTATAATTATAATTGAGTTGATTATATATTATAACGATACTTTCTTTTTCGAACAATATCTTTTACATTATATATGATTGAGATGTTAATGGTTCAACGGTCAATTTTAGGTTTATATCCATGTGGCCTAGTGGAATTGCTTACTCTATTTATTATATAATATTTATAATAATAAGCCAGCTATCCCAAAAGTTCTTAAGAAATAAGAAATTTTTTCAAAAAGTTTTCCACAGAAATTTGAATATCTTTTTATAAAACTTTGAGATACTGTAAAATATTTATTAAACTTATATGTAGATTTGTTTGACACATTTTAAAGGTTTTTCATTGTAAAAAATTAATGATAAACATACTTGCCGGACCCGTCCTTTGGCAGTTCAAGCTATTGAGCTACATAATTTGCTAAAGAAATATCGAATGATTATTAGTACATTAACGATTTAGAAATAAATATCCTTTTGGCACGTTAAGAATACAATTGCATAATAAAAGTAGAGTACTTCAAAAAATATTATTTGATAAAATTATAAAGGTAATTGATAATAATCTTATTATTGTAATGTTCTAATAATATAAAGTTCATATAACAATTATTATGTATACTGCATGCATTTGCGTATGACATTTAGTCATGAACTATACAAAAAATTAATGTTATCATTATGAAATCCATTCATGGCCAGCACTGACTCAAGTAGATGTGTTACTATTTATAATAATATTAATACTCGTCGTATAGTTGAATTCAATTAAACTATTGAATTTCAATAAACTATGTCAATAAACTAATTGAAATTGAAATAAAATTAATCGACAATCAATTTAAGGCGATGTTAGTGCCATCCGTTACTGATGATTGCAGGGATACATTATTTTCATTCAATTTTGAGTTTGGAGACAATATCACTCTGGTGTGTTATAGTTAGTTATCAAATCTATAACATGTCAGAGAGATTTTTTGTCAAAATTAAAAATTGAATGAGAAAAACGGGACTTCAGTCGGCGGTAACTAAGGGGCCTTACATCGCCTTACCGAAAAGCGAAAACTAAGCAATGTTGCCAAAACAGTTCTAGAAATTTTCTTTTTTTAATAGTCAACTGTTTCGCTAAAAACTGCCAAAGGACGGGTCCGGCAAGTATGTTTATCATTAATTTTTTACAATGAAAAACCTTTAAAATGTGTCAAACAAATCTACATATAAGTTTAATAAATATTTTACAGTATCTCAAAGTTTTATAAAAAGATATTCAAATTTCTGTGGAAAACTTTTTGAAAAAATTTCTTATTTCTTAAGAACTTTTGGGATAGCTGGCTTATTATTATAAATATTATATAATAAATAGAGTAAGCAATTCCACTAGGCCACATGGATATAAACGTAAAAATTGACCGTTGAACCATTAACATCTCAATCATATATAATGTAAAAGATATTGTTCGAAAAAGAAAGTATCGTTATAATATATAATCAACTCAATTATAATTATAATAAAAATACTTAACTATCTGGGAATAGATATCACAACATTCTTTTGCATAATTTATAAAAAATGTCGTGGTTTAAATGATAATAAAAATACTTGATTATCTGGGAATTGATATCACAACTTTCTTTTGTATTATTTAAAAAATGTCGTTTAAATGAATTCAATTCCAACATGCAATATCTTGAAGGAAAATGAATTTTTTTGTCTTTGAGTTCGAAATTTTGAACTTCTATATTCTTTGTTGAAGTAACATATAAAAATATATATAAGCGTTGGCGAATAAATGTTTGTAATAAAAAAATGTATTTACTCCGAAAATAGATTTATGATAATAAATACTTGACTTTATAGGAATTGATTTCATAACTTTCTTTTGTTTAATTTGTAGAAATTTTTACATCAAACATCGTTATTTAAATGAAATTTTGATTCCAATATACAATGTTCCAAGGAAGATAAATTTTAGGTCTTCAAGTTGAAAAAAACATAGCTATCGACAAAACGTATTTGAAATAGTAATATTCACATAGATATAAGTGTTGGCGATTAAATGAATTCTTTAAATAAAAAAAAAATTTTGTATTTATTCCAAGAATTAATGGTAAGTACTTGACTTTATGCGTATTGATTTCATTACTTTCTTTTGTTAGATTTGTATTTAATGAGTTTATTACAAACGTATTCACAGAAAAAGTTTTTTATCAATTATACGTATAAAATTTATTCACACAGTTTCTAGTATACGAGGCTTCAATTAGCATTTTTGGCTTTCGCCACGTTGATAAAAAGCATATATATCGAGAATGTTCGCACGCGTAAGATTCACGTGTAAAAGGTGAAAACAAAATGAAGATAAAAATTATTGTACGTGAGGTCGTTGGCCGTTTTACAGTAAAATCCTAATCTTTTATAATCAAGCAAGTAGATACTGGCGGTAATACTTTGGTCTAGTTTATAATTATATCTGATTATAATAGTTTTTTATATTTCTGATAATGATAGATTTTTATATATCATACAAGTGGCGCTTGAAAAGGTATTATTAATAAGAAAATTAAATTTTTTGTAATCTACTATTGTGAAGAAAGTAAATGTATCCGAGTTATACACATTTTTGGATCTATAGCTGATGTTTTAAGTTTGTAAATTGATCTACATTTACAATGTATACTAATTTTATGTACATATAGCAGATATTCCAAAAAATACTTTGGCACACAGAGAAAAAAAAAATCTTTACATTAAAAGTATACTTTTCTAACTATATAAAATCCCGATGTTATTTGTTCCAAAGTATATATTTCTTAGTAATTAACAATATTTCTTAAGGGGGTCGGATACCTTTAAAATGACGAAAAATCAATTTTTTTTATTACGTATTTTACTAAAAAAATACTTGTAGAATATGTCCCAATTAGTTTTATAGTACATTTCGACACGGGTGGGGAAGTCGATTATTTAGCTGGTGTGACTTTTTGGACGAGCGAAGCGAGTTACGCACTAGTTTCGCACTTACGCACTAGTTTCGAACGGTATTTTATACCACGAGCGCCGAAAAATCATATCAAAGTTGTGATTTTGAGGTTAGAGTGGTATAATAGTACATTTCGACACGGGTGGGGAAGTCGATTATTTAGCTGGTGTGACTTTTTGCACGAGCGAAGCGAGTGCGAAAAAGTCACACCACCTAAATAATCGACTTACGCACTAGTTTCGAACGGTATTTTATACCACGAGCGCCGAAAAATCATATCAAAGTTGTGATTTTGAGGTTAGAGTGGTATAAAAGCATTTTATTGCACGGTGTGACCTAAGTCCGCACTTAGGTCACGCCTATCCGTGACTTATTGCACCGTGTTTATCGCCCTCGCTACGCTCGGGCGCTAACCTCACACCGTCGCAAAACACTGATAAAGCTTTTCATTTGTTTTTTTGTTCAAATTACATTTTTCCCCTTGTATACGTATTTATATAATCGTATATTATTTCTACTAATTTTTTTTTCATTTCCCTGTTCTTAATATATTTAAAATTCTCACTAAACATATCGATATATACTTTAAAAAATCCAAAAATAATATTTTAAACATTAATATAAAGATAAAAAATGAATAATATAATTCATGGACGGTATTTTTGACAAAAATAAAAATTTGAATTTAAAACTTATAGCAGTTAAGTTGGCACCGTAATCACCTGACTTATCACTGACAGCCTCTCACAGCTCACTCCTTTATTGTAGCAGAGCTGATTTTAACCTATGAAAAAGTCCTCAAGCAATGTAACCATGCACAGCTGTCATTTCATATAAACACTGTGATATCAGCATCAGCACCTTTTTTATACAAAGTGTTGTTCTTAGTTTTCATTGTTTCAAACGGATTTGGGAGTAAAAATTTAGTGTATTATGTAACTTTGATTCTCAGTGATTCTCTTAATTTTTTATATTTTTTAATTTGCTAACGGATTGTGATGCAATAGTGTGATTAGATCTAGTACCCTTGTATGTCTTCGATATTTATGATATTTAAATGAGTTTTTTGTCCTTTCAGACTGCTCGCAATTCAACTTTAATAGGTTGTTTGTATGTGTAATGAAACACGTGGATCCTTTTGAGCAAATTAAGTATTTTATTAATTTACTATCAGTCGACGTTTCGGAATCATTGTAGGATTCCCTTTTCCAGAAACTAGAAAACAACGATGTAACTTAATTCGTATGATCTAATTGCGCCACTATAATGACAAACAATACACAGCACAAATCTTACCCAATAACCCAATTTCATAGCAATGTAGTTGCTCGTCAATACAAAAAGATTGAACACGTAGCTCTCTCAACATTTTCTTTCTAACGCACGTCATATTTGCACTGTAATTAAATCGAAAAAATTATGATTAGAAGGCTGAATGTGAATTTCAAATAATCATGAACCGCACGAATTATGAAAAGAACTTACTAAATCAAAAACGAAACCATGTTTGAAAAATTAAAAACTGACAGGAACTGTGGTACATTGACCCGTTGTCAAGCTACTAGTGTTCCCCGGATGGTAGCCAACAGAGCTATCAAAGAAGGACTGCGGATAGGTGACATCGCAGGGGATTATTTATACCCAAAAATCGAGTGGGGGACACGATAGTACAAGCGATGCGCCGCTCACAGTGTCCGTGGATCGCCCCGCTACTACAAAGCATCCAAGAAACATAGCGAGTCGAGAGGCTCCTGGCGCTCCTCTTCGCCGCACGCACATGCGCATACGCAGGAACTAAGTAGTGCAACCTCAACATCGCTCATACCATCGTGCTACCCCGACTTCTCAGAATACGAGAACTCGACCCTCTAGGAACTAACTGTTTTTTTCTATCTTTAATTACGTTATTAATAATATCTATGGAAGCCTTATAATCATTTTTCAACTTAATAGTATCAGTGATTCTATTCATATTATTTTTTGTATTATAAATGTGGATCATTTCTGAAAATTCTCTTTTACCTTTCTTAATTTCTTAATCCAAAACTTTAATCTGTTCAAAATTAATTCTGTGACGTGTTTCTGTGGCGTGTACGGCTAGTGCAGATTTAGTATCGCTATTTTTTACACTCAATTTATGCTCATTCATGCATTTATGATATTTATTTCAAATATTGGTCTCAGCTTTGGTTTGAGAATCGTTTGTCTAGTTCAAGAAATTAAAATTTAAATAATCAAAGATCTCAGGAAGTCGACTGATTAAAAGAATTTTTATCTATGAGCATCAACGGGGTAAATAAATTTTTTTAGATAAGTATATTAAATGGTTAAATGCTAAAGGTTAAAATAATTTTAAAACATAAAAGAATTGATACTTTGTAAGAATTTTTTACTATTTTTTACAGATATATACAAGAAGATTTTTTTGGAATCATTAAAATCTCACGAGTGGATTGGAAAAAAGAATCAATAAAAACATCTTTGAATGAATATCAATGGGCAATATCGATCATGTGTCTTGATAGTATTAGATAATGTGGGATGATAATATGCATTTTTTTTGCAAAGCTTTCTTTATTGCAAAGTCTTGTGTCAAGTGAAGTAAATCTGTAAGCTTTTCTGTCAACGGAATATAGTTCAGTTCATCTTTGTTTTTTAATTAAAGTAACATTTGATACAGACCATAAATTTATTAAAACATTAAATAATCTATATGAATCCGGAATCAATACGACAAGAATTCCTGCAATGAGTTCATATTGTATGTGAGCAAATGTTAATAAACAAAGAAAATTTTAGCATAGAGAAAGACATATCGGTTATTTATGAAATAACTTGTTTTTGTAATATAAAACCATGACGTTTTCCAGTGAAGTAAATTTGTGCACTTTTATGTCAATAAAAAATACAGATCATTTTGCATATTTAGATAAAAGTATTGTTTAATACAGAGCATAAATGGCTAAAATAAAATAAGTGGATAAATAAGTGAATTTATTAGAAAACGTATTTCAAAATAAATTGATGATGTGCTTCAGTAAGCAATAATAATCAGTGAACATTTTGACAGTTTTTTTACAAGAAAATTTTGAATTTCAAGTGGACTGTACTATGAGAGAGTTGTAGTTATTGCAGGCGAGAGTCCGGCAAGACGAAGCTAGGACCAATACGGCTATAGGAATGCATGTGTGTGCGCAAGTGTGTGAGTACCGGGATGATGCGAGCCGCGCGAACGGCGCGAAATACGAGCGTTTTACAGAAACGCGAGAGCTGTCCGAGTCCCGCACCTTCAACAGCAGCCGAGAATCACCAGTTCCTGAGGCGTGAAGCCGAGTAGCTCGGACGCCCCCGAGCCGGACATAAGGCACGCTCTCGAGGCATGCAAATGCTGCACAATAATGGCCCTGGCCCAGCCATAAGAAAAGCCTGCTGCTGATGCTATGAGAAGTGCTAAGACCGAGACGTTGCCAAATGTACCGGCCGGACATGCCGGGCTGCGAACCGACAACAGCGTTGCGATGATCGACGGAGCGAGCGACGGGACGAAGGGCGCTCACTCTGCCTGACCGCGAGTTGAATCGCACGCGTGCCGATAGAGAAATCAAATTGACAACTCCAAAATCACGGTACTATTCCGTTTAAGGCCCGCCGGCCAATTATTATCCGCGCTATTAATCCATCATATTCTCGTGCTTTGGTTTCGTGAAGCTCGGCGAGGCTCTCGTGCAGAGCTCCGAGCAAGAGAGTGCGTGTGTGAGTGACTGAGCGAGCCGAGGGCCCTGGTGCACTGAAAAAAGTTTTGAGCAGTTGCTATACATAGCATGTACAGCAACTGGCTTATGCGGTTTGAGCGGCAGCTCTCCGAATTTTTGTAGCGCTGGTGCTCAATAACACGCTGCGACTGTTTTCAGTACGCTTTTCGAGTGACAGCAGCGCTACACTAAGACAACTGCCGCGCAATTTTCGTGCAGCAGCCGTACAAAAATTTTGTACGCACGAGTAAGGCGGCTTTGCGCACCATACGTACGGGCCAGCGCAGCAACTGCTCAAAACTTTTTTCAGTGTGGAGCCTTGCCATCAGCGGCGTCAGCGAGCGAAATTCCAAAAGGTAGAAGACTATTATTTGGCCTGCGCGCGTCTTACATTCGAGCTTGTATCGCATATTTCAATATGCACGTAATTCACGCAATATTCGCTATTGCTAGTCGGCATAGAAACACTTAGGTGTTATTAGATGTAAAATCGGTACAGTAATTGTATTTGAACTATAATGTGAATAAACTCTTTTATATTATTTTAAGTAATGTATATCTTTGTGACTATTAACTAAATGTTAAAAAAAAACCTACATTACAGTACAGTACGATAAAAATATGCAGTATAACACATGTTTGCGACATTTACAAAACACTGCTATGGATATTTGTGTAATAAACATCAAAATGATTCAGAGGAGTCATCAGTAAATATTTTTCTACACAAGATTCAGATAATAATTTCAAAAAGTTATACCTATACAAGAATTACAACTATATTAACATAAAAGAATATATTATCATAAAAACAAACAAACTAAAAATTGATGAAGTTCATTGCATGTCAATGCATCAAAGAGTGAATTATCAAGTATTTTAATGCATTAAGTGATGGTTCATTATTTTGAGAAAACAACGCGTAAATATATTAGCAAACTGTTTAGACTGCATCTTATTTTCATATATAACTTTAATTGTTTGTGGTTTAAGTTAGTTGTTTTAATATGAGTTGAACATGTGATGGTGTAAATCAATCATTATTATCCATTGAGGCCACCAAAAGATTATGTTCAAGTCTGTAAAAACACGCAACCTCCTGTAGTAAAAACAAAAAGGAATACTGCTGCAGATATTTCTCTAGCAGATCCTTGTTCTACTTAGTGGAAATTTGTCTATCTGAAATGGCCAACAATCTCAATAAATAGGTAGAAAAAATGGCTAGTTAATAGGCCCCGGTGAAACGCTTTTTCTCCCATTATTCGCACATTTAATAGATTGGACATAACCTCCAAATTTTCGTTTTAAGTTTACTTAAAGAATTGACGTTAAATTGGCCGGTATTCAGCTGTAACTGATAGCTTACTAAAATATAAACAATATGAGCAGATAGAAAAACCATTTACAGTAGTCCTTTTGAAGAGATTACGTAGAATGCATTTATTGCCATTAGATTCTGTCTCTCTCACTCCTTGTCATAACAACAGGCCTTCTACTAGCCATTTCCGGACTAAAAAAACTGATCAGTTTTAATACCTTTATACACTGAGAGAAATTTGGGAGCGCTATAGTACGTGCGCGTACCACAGCGCCACCATTCACGACGGCGCTGGCGGTCTCGCTGTTTGGGCTGACGGCGTTCTTGGTATGAGAACGTCACAGAGCCAAAATGAGATCGCAGGCACGCGACGAGGCGAGTAGCACAGCGCTCTCCCGAGTTTAGCGTTGTGGCGCTCTCGTTTTGGGATCGCCACGATCCCAAAGTGAGAACGCGACAATGCTAAATCATGAGAGCGCTTTACGAGTAGTGGTAGTACTAACGCCATCCCAAATTTCTCTCAGTGTAGCACGGTGTGACCAAAGCCCGCACTTTAGTCCCGCCTATCCGTGGGATAGGCGGGACTCGCTACGCTCGTGCGCTAACCTCACGGTGCAAAAAAGGACTACTTTAGCCACCGATAGGCGTGACAGCGGGCTTTGGGCAGGCAGTGCTATAATAGTACATTTCGACACGGGTGGGGAAGTCGATTATTTACTCGCTTCGCTCGTGCAAAAAGTCACACCACCTAAATAATCGACTTACGCACTAGTTTCGAACGGTATTTTATACCACGAGTGCCGAAAAATCATATCAAAGTTGTGATTTTGAGGTTAGAGTGGTATAAAGTAGTATACGATACTCGTGACTTAGTGGCTCTTTATTGCACGGCGTTTAGCACCCTCGCTGCGCTCGGGCACTAACCTCACGCCGTGCCAAAAAGAGCCACTTTAGTCACACGTATCGTAATATACTATTAAAATACTCAAGAACAAGCTTGTGTTTGTCTTCGCAAAACTCATTCTATTTTTCAATCTATTAAATGTTCGAATAATAGGGAAAGCACCGGGAGCTAGAAACTGGAAAAGGGAAATTCTCATTTAATAGCAAGTTTCTAATATAAATGGTCATTTATTAGTTAATAGTATATTACGATACGTGGGCCGGAAATTGGATTTCCGGGGCGTGCGTGGTATGACGCCCGAGGCGAAGCCGAGGGCGTCATGACGCACGCCCAGGGCATCCAATTTCTGGTACAAGTATTGTATACTATTTTTGTTACTCCCCGGCCGAAAGTACGTTCTGCAATTGTTAAATAATTGATAAAATTGCGTTGTCGTCTGCTAGCTGTGTTTAAGTGTTAGTTTTTCTTTCGGTCCGCTCGATAGTAATGCCTCTCGGCCGCTTTAGGTAGCTCGGTCGATATTACCGACTGTTTTTTCTTTCGACCCGGCGCACAGTGTTCTATTTTGAAAAAAAATGGACAAAATGAAATATCTCGCGAACGGATATCGATAGCCGGATGAATCCAACTGCATTTCAAAGTTGAAGTAATGTACAATAAAGGAAAAATAGTCCAGTACTGATCATTTGACCCTGTGACCTTGGAAATGAAAAATGAAAGTCGAATAAATAACGTAATTTCGGCTTTTTCATTGTAGACTTTCTGGCTATCAATTTTTTCGATCAAAAAAATATGTACTCCTGTAGTGTTTGATGCAAGGAATCCGAATTTGATGTCAGAATTGTCCTATCGCACACCAATTAGTTTTGAAATCTGAAAACTCCATAAAAAATACGAAAAATTTACCCTGAAAAAATGGAGCATTATTGAGTAATTTCGACTTCAAATTCGGATTCAGCGAATCAAAATACATGGGTACATAAATACAAGTACACAAATTTGTAGGTGCATATATGAATTATTAAAATTTAAGGGTTATTAAAAAACCTTGCATCAAATAATACAGGAGTACATATTTTTTTGATCGAAAAAATTGATAGCCAGAAAGTCTACAATGAAAAAGCCGAAAATACGTTATTTATTCGACTTTCATTTTTCATTTCCAAAGTCACAGGGTCAAATGATCAGTACTAGACTATTTTTCCTTTATTGTACATTACTTCAACTTTAAAATGCAGTTGGATTCATCCGGCTATCGATATCCGTTCGCGAGATATTTCATTTTGTCCATTTTTTTTTTAAAATAGAACACTGTGCGGCGTGGAGAGCTGGTTTTTTGGGCGTCTGCTACATTCGCTGTTGCAGAGATGGTATGATGCCCGTCCGACATTTGCAAGACCGAGGCGAAGCCGAGGTTTTGCTGGTCGGGGCAGGCATCAGAAACACATTCATTAAAAAAAGAAAGAAATAAGGTGATGAAATAAGTACATTAAAGTTTGATCAACTAACTCTTTTTTCTCGTCACCCGTGCACTTTCCTCTGTCTATTTCGTACACCCAATGGACATTGATTCGTGTCGAACGTGCCCGTTAGTGACCATCACGCATAACCTTTTAAACGTTAACATATATAAGAAATGATAAAACAATTGAAAAGGTTATGCATGACGGTCACTAACGACACGAATCAATGTCCATTGGATGTACGTGTCTAACCTTCACACCGCACAAACATCTTTTCCTCGGACGCTCCCGTCCGCACGTTTACTTAATTGTTTCTACACGATTCGTAAGTACGTGTAGAAAACAAGAGAAAAAAATAATGACCACGATCAAACAACACCACTTTTTATTTCAACTAACTCTTTTTTCTCGTCACCCGTACGCATGAGACAGAGTGGCTCATGCGCGCGGGCGCTCAAGCGCAGCGGGTCGGGAAATTTCGGCAGCCAATCAGAGCGCGTGGTTGGTCTAAAATAGGGTGTAAAAGTTAACTTTCGGCTCAGAGATGCGGGCCGAAAGTACGTACTTTCGGTTGGGGGAGTAAGAAAAAAATGTTTTGGATTTCCACCAGGGTTTAGGTGTTTTAATTATCGATGCTTTACTAGCCCTATGATTGCTAAAGGTAAACTACCATTATTAAAATATGGAAATAGTAAGATGTAAGATTTTCTCAGATTTTATTTCAGAAGTACATCATGCACAAGTATTTTATATCAAAAAGTTATATCCATACAAGAATGTCAAGAAAGCTTTTATTCTTATAGTGATTCTTAGTTCATAAACTGGTTATGATTTTAATTTACAAGATGGGTTATTAATTTAAGTAGTTTCAATCAATAATAATTTCAAGAAGTTATATCTACTGTAAAAGAATATCGAGAAAGATTTTTTCCTCACAATGATTCTTAGTTTATAAACTTTTGTTTTTAATTTTATAAGATGTATAGCAAGCGATAATTTCAACAATTCCAAGTATTAAGAATCTCTCTCTCTCTCCCTCCCCTCTCCCCCTCTCCCTCTCTCCACCCCCTCTCCCCATCTCAACATCCGTCACACTGAGTACCAAAAACTTTAAGATGGTTCTCCTCGGACTCCCTAGTCAAAGCAGTGCTGAATGTAGAAATTACCTAAAATTTTAAAAAACCATAGTGTAATGTGATTTATTTTTTTTAAATGATAGAGATATTCTATGTATTATAAATAAAGTGTAAATGTCGCAAACATGTGTTATACTGCATATTTGTATCGTACTGTACAGTCCACTTGAAATTCAAAATTTCCTTGTAAAAAAAAGCTGTCAAAATGTTCAATGATTACACCGGCATACAAAAAAAAAAAGTGGTCTGTTCTGGGAACCAGACCTATGTATTCTTATGTATTTTGACGCGCTGAATCCGAATCCGAGGTTGGTTTTGCCCAGGCACCCCAAAATTTTTTTTAAAATCGCGAAAAACCGTGAAAAATCGCGGAAAATCGTGAAAATTCACACCTACAAATATAGGTTATGAGCAATAAATTTTTTTATGAGTGTACTATATATGGTTTTTGTGTATTTTGACGCGTTGAAACCGAATCCGGGGTTTATTTTGCCCTTCTAAGTATGAAAAATTGGTGAAAAACTGTGAAAACACGAAAAGAATTACGGAAAATCATGAAAATTCGCATTAAAGAGCATAGGTTAAAGCAAAATATTTTTTTATAAGTGTAATTATACATGATTTTTGTGTATTTTGACTCGCTGAATCCGAATCCAGGGTTTATTTTACCCCTACGCCCTTTAATCTTTGTAAAAATGGTGGAAAACCGTGAACAATCGAGAAAAACTACGGAAAATCGTGAAAATTTGCATTTAATAGCATAACTTCGTTCCAATACATTTCTTTGTGAGTGTCTCATGTATGATTTATGTCAATTTTAGGCGTCTAAAATGAGATCTGGTGAGTATTTGACTTTTATATCCTCACAACTTTGAAAAAATGTCAAAAAATCTTGTAAAATCGCTTAAAAATAACATTATATGGTGAGAAAGGAAAATAAAAATAAATCGTGTCATTGAAGAAGTTCTTTCTCTTTTCTAAATATGATTTTTGTTTTTTTTTTCTTTTTCTTTTCTTTTTCTTATACTTACTACGTCAACTCTGTTTGCTCTACTCCTTTTTTCTCTTGTAACGAACTCTTTTTTCTTCAAATGACCTGTGCAAGGGATTCCTTTTTCTCTTTTTGCTCTTACTCACAGTGTCTCTTTTAAGCATCCAACAAAAGTCTGCCATCATGTTGACATCCCATTTTCCTTGGTATCGTGTCTCCATTACACTTATATCTTGATGAAATCGTTCTCCTTGTTCTTCACTGAAGTCTCCAAGATTAGAAGGGAAGTAGTCGAGATGAGAATGTAAGAAATGCATTTTATAGCTCATCAAGCAACCCAAATTAAAAAAATTTTTCAACATTTCTTCGACAAGTTCCTTATAGTTCTCACTCTTTTTATTTCCTAAGAAGTTCTCACATACAGATTTGAAACTTTGCCATACAGCTTTCTCATTGACAGTCATTTTTGTCATGAAATTTTTGTCTTCAAATAGAGCACGAATTTGGGGACCATCAAAAACACCTTCTTTTAATTTAGCGTCACTTATTGCGGGAAACTTTTCTCCTAAATACTCGAAACAATCGCCATCTTTATTCAGAGCTTTTACATACTGTTTCAAAAGACCAAGTTTGATATAAAGTGGAGGAAACAGATACTTTGATGGATCAATCAATAGTGGGCGTATAATGTTCTTCGACCCTGGTTCAAAATTTGCCCTAGTTAACCATATTTTTTTAACATAGTGACTCTGCCTGTCTCTGCTATCCCACAAACATAAGAAGCAGGGATTTTTAGTAAAACCTGATTGTTGTCCTAATATCATGGTTGCAATTTTAAGATCGCCACAAATTTCCATTGATGTTCAGAGTACTTTATTTTTTGCAATACTATCTCTAAATTTTCATAAGTATCCTTCAGTTTAGTCGAGTGAGCTATAGGAATAGATGCAAACTTATTTCCGTTGTGAAGTAACACAGCTTTCAGACTTCGTTTTGATGAATCAATAAAAAGTCACCAGTCCTCGTCTTTACGTGAGTTCGGTTTTAGCTCATTGACTACTAAAGAGTTTTCTGTATCGTTTGTGAAATATTTTCGAAATCCTTTTTCTCTATCTCGGTAGAAAGAAGCTGTTGTTCCTTGTGCCAACAGGTTTTTCTTTTTGAGTACCGAGGCTAGATATTCGGCTCCATCTCTAGGCAGTCCTAGATCTCGAATAAGATCACTCAACTCCTTTTGATTGAAGGTTTGAGGAGCTTTTCTTTCTCCATCTGGCAAGTATTCATATTCAGAGATTCCTTCATTCTCGGAAGTTTCTTCCTCAGGCAATTCCTCAACTTCCATTTCCTCTGCTACCCCTGAATTGTCTACATCCATGCATTCGGATGTCCCAGTTTCATCCTCGACTACTATTTTTTCAGGCTTTTTCACTGAAGAAACGTCTGCCTACACAATTCTAGATTTAGTAGTCGTGTTAAAACCAGTAGTGTTAGTCACACAGAAGTAGCAGTCTTTTTGGCTTGTTGGAGCAGACCATTTCACTGGTTTTGTAAATTTTAAGTTCTGTTGTTGTTTATCTTTTTGCCATCGTGTTAACATTGTGTAACATCGATTACAAACTTTTTGTGGTACCCACGTTTCATTTTGTTTGGCTACTTCCACGCCAAAGCATTCATTGTAGTTTGATTGAAAACTGTCTGAGAAAGATCTAAGACATTTTTGAATTCCATACTCTCCACAAACGAAACAAAACAAATCAGGACTTTTACTACATTCATGTGGATGATTTCTTGTATCATTACACTCTACAGAGGCCAAGTTATCCACCAGTGTAAAGCTGCGGTCGCTTGATGACGACGCCTGCGGGTCCGCTTTCTCACCCTGACCAGGCGCCGATACTGGGGTTCCGAATCCCTGCATCGTAAGACATTTATCACTTGTGCCTGCCATGACGGCATAACGCCGTTAACCCAGGGACTCTGGCATACGGTGCTGTTGCCCACCGTCACCACGTGGAGGTGCCCTGGTTACAGGCACAAGCAATAGGTTGTAATTTGAAGAAGTCAACGCTGAACTAATGTATTCAATAAATACTTTTATCCGATATAATAAAAAATTTATTGAACCAATGATACAGTCTGCTTCAACATGTCAAATTGATTGCTATGTAATAAAAGTCCTTATTCTTTTTGTTTTGTTTGTGGATAGTATGGGATTGTAAAATTTTGTAGATCTTTCTCAAACAGTTTTAAATCAAATTACTATGAATGCTTTGGTGTTGAAGTAGCCAATTAAAATGAAAAGTGGGTACCACAAAAAATTTGCCATAAAAGATAAACAACAACAGAACTTAAAATTTACAAAACCAATGAAATGGTCTGCTCCAACAAGCCAAAAAGACTGCTACTTCTGTATGACTAACACTACTGGTTTTAACATGACTACTAAATCTAGAATTGTGTATGCAGACGTTTCTTCAGTGAAAAAGCCTGAAAAAATAGTAGTCGAGGATTTAACTGGGACATCCGAATGCATGGATGTAGACAATTAAGGGGAGCAGAGGAAATGGAAGTTGAGAAATTGTCTGAGGAAGGTCTGAGGAACTAGGGCAGATTTTGAACCAGGGTCGAAGAACATTATACGCCCATCATTGATTGATCCATCAAAGTATCTGCTTTTTCCACTTCATATCAAACTTGGTCTTGTGAAATAGTATGTAAAAGCTCTGAATAAAGATGGCGATTGTTTCGAGTATTTAGGAGAAAAGTTTCCCGCAAAAAGTGACGCTAAATTAAAAGAAGGTGTTTTTGATGGTCCCCAAATTCGTGCTGTATTTGAAGACCAAAATTTCATGACAAAAATGACTGTCAATGAGAAAGCTGCATGGTAAAGTTTCAAATCTGTATGTGAGAACTTCTTAGGAAATAAAAAGAGTGAGAACTATAAGGAACTTGTCGAAGAAATGTTGAAAAATTTTTTTAATTTGGGTTGCTTGATGAGCTATAAAATGCATTTCTTACATTCTCATCTCGACTACTTCCCTTCTAATCTTGGAGACTTCAGTGAAGAACAAGGAGAACGATTTCATCAAGATATAAGTGTAATGGAGAATCGATACTAAGGAAAATGGGACGTTAACATGATGGCAGACTTTTGTTGGATGCTTAAAAGAGACACTGTGAGTAAGAGCAAAAAGAGAAAAAGTAATCCCTTGCACAGGTCATTTGAAGAAAAAAGAGTTCGTTGCAAGAGAAAAAAGGAGTAGAGCAAACAGAGTAGACGTAGTAAGTATAAGAAAAAGAAAAGAAAAAGAAAAAAAAAACAAAAATCATATTTAGAAAAGAGAAAGAACTTCTTCAATGACACGATTTATTTTTATTTTCCTTTCTCACCATATAATGTTATTTTTAAGCGATTTTACAAGATTTTTTGACATTTTTTCAAAGTTGTGAGGATATAAAAGTCAAATACTCACCAAATCTCATTTTAGAAGCCTAAAATTGACATAAATCATACATGAGACACTCACAAAGAAATGTATTGGAACGAAGTTATGCTATTAAATGCAAATTTTCACGATTTTCCGTAGTTTTTCTCGATTTTTCACGGTTTTCCACCATTTTTACAAAGATTAAAGGGCGTAGGGGTAAAATAAACCCTGGATTCGGATTCAGCGAGTCAAAATACACAAAAATCATGTATAATTACACTTATAAAAAAATATTTTGCTTTAATCTATGCTCTTTAATGCGAATTTTCATGATTTTCCGTAATTTTTTTCGTGTTTTCACAGTTTTTCACCAATTTTTCATACTTAGAAGGGCAAAATAAACCCCGGATTTGGTTTCAACGCGTCAAAATACACAAAAACCATGTATAGTACACTCATAAAAAAATTTATTGCTCATAACCTATATTTTTAGGTGTTAATTTTCACGATTTTCCGCGATTTTTCATGGTTTTTCGCGATTTAAAAAAAATTTTTGGGGTATCTGGGCAAAACCAACCTCGGATTCGGATTCAGCGCGTCAAAATACATAAGAATACATAGGTCTGGTTCCCAGAACAGACCACTTTTTTTTGTGTGCCGGTGTTATTATTGCTTACTGAAGCACATCATCAATTTATTTTAAAATATGTTTTTTAATAAATTCGCTTATTTATCCACTTATTTTATTTTAGCCATTTATGCTCTGTATTAAACAATAGTTTTATCTAAATATGCAAAATGATCTGTATTTTTTATTGACATAAAAGTCCACAAATTTACTTCACTGGAAAACGTCATGGTTTTATATTACAAAAACAAGTTATTTCACAAATAGCCAATATGTCTTTCTCTATGCTAAAATTTTCATTGTTTACTAAAATTTGCTCACATACAATATGAACTCTTGTCGTATTGATTCCGGATCCATATAGATTATTTAATGTTTTAATAAATTTATGCTCTGTATCAAATATTATTTTAAGTAAAAAACAAATATGAACTGAACTATATTCCGTTGCCAGAAAAGCGTACAGATTTACTTCACTTGACACAAGACTTTGCAATAAAGAAAGCTTTGCAAAAAAAATGCATATTATCATCCCACATTATCTAATACTATCAAGACACATGATCGATATTGCCCATTGATATTCATTCAAAGATGTTTTTATTGATTCTTTTTTCCAATCCACTCGTAAGATTTTAATGATTCCAACAAAATCTTTTTGTATATATCTGTAAAAAATAGTAAAAAATTCTCACAAAGTATCAATTCTTTTATGTTTTAAAATTATTTTAACCTTTAGCATTTAGCCATTTAATATACTTATCTAAAAAAATTTATTTGCCCCGTTGATACTCATAGATAAAAATTCTTTTAATCAGTCGACTTCCCGAGATCTTTGATTATTTAAATTTTAATTTCTTGAACTAAACAAATGATTCTCAAACCAAGGCTGAGACCAATATTTCATATAAATATCATAAATATCGAAGACGTACAAGGGTACTAGATCTAATCACACTATTGCATCACAATCCGTTAGCAAATTAAAAAATATTATAAAAAATTAAGAGAATCACTGAGAATCAAAGCTTTCTTGATATTCTTGTATAGATAAAACTTTTGACGTCTCCCACCCTGGGAAAATCATACATGAAAATAACTGAGCACTCTTTTTGTTGAAATTTTCACAATGACACATCCTTTTTGCTTTTTTCATTTGACATAATCTTTTATGAGATATAAGTTAGATATAAGTTCTAGAAATTATTATTGATTGAAACTACACGGAAAAAAATTTGGAAGCCTGGGATGTCGGAGGTATGAAATTAACAGAAATTCAAAAAATACCGTATCTGTACGCGTCCAAAATTGAATGTAGTCACTTCCAAATTGAATTGCGTGGACTCCAACAATTTCGGTTGTGTACGGATCTCAAAATGGGATTATGTGTATGCCATGTTGGAATGGCGGGGACTCCGAGACTTTCGGTACCGTCGGGATCCGCCCGATGGAGTCCTCAGGCCCCCATTCTTGGTATCTCGGCGGGTCGACTATACATTCGGACGTATTTCACGCGCGCCGCTTCATAAATATAATAATATAATATATATAAACGGTTCAAAACGTATGTGCTATATTATACTATAATAATACTTTGATATATAATGATGAAACGCATATATATATATGAGAAAAACGTGCGCGAATGCGGACCGTTCCCCTTCTCTCAACGCTGTCGCGCCACGATACCAGAGATGGGGGCCTCAGACGTCCAAAGTGGAATTGCTACAATACCGGAAATCTCGGAGTCTAGGGATGACCGAATTGGAGTTCAGAACATACGTTTTTGAATCGTGAAGACTCCGAAGATATTGGATTCTTACAGGTTCAACTTTGGATGCGCCTTAATTCCAAATTCGTCATAAATTAAGACGATCGATGGTATTGTACGGAGTCCATATATACCGGTGGTCTGGAGATCCTAAATTTTTTTCCGTGTACGTAAATTATTAACTCATCATTAGCCACACATAATCTTGTTTAAAAAAACAACCAGTTTATGAACTGATAATCGCTGATTGTGAGAATCAAAGCTTTCTTGATATTCTTGTATAGATAAAATTTTTGACGTCTCCCACCCTGGATAAATCATACATGAGATTAACCCATTAATGCGGAAAACGCTAAATTTGGACATGAAACTTCGAGCCCACTGTGCTGCTAGAAAAACAAATCCATTTTTGTTCAAAATCCTATATAAGGGGTTTTCGGGGATGCTCTTTCAGAATCTGGCACTTATTTTGTAAAAAAAAATCAAAATCATTATTTGTTTTTTGCATTTTAAAAAAAAGTCACGAATTTTTAATTTTTTTTTTTTTAAATCAATTTTTACTAACGTTGCTGCATTCAAATAAGTAAATTATTGCCAGAAATCGCGTCCTCGATGTCTGAGGTTTTCAAAACCCTGGTTGAGAACTTCTTTTCCCCCCTTAGTTTTTCCAAAATAGCGGTTTTTGTGAAACAGCATGACCTTAAACTTCATGATTTTTTTTCATGACAGCTTTGAACTTTACGAAAAAAATGTATAGAACAAAAAATGTTTAGAATCATCCAAAAAACATGTGTGAATTTTTTCAAAAATTTTTGAGCCATTTTAGAATTTTTCAAAAATAGGCCATTTTAAAAAATTTGAAATTCACTCAAAAACTTTTGGAAAAATTTATAAATATTCTTTAGATGATTCCGAGCACTTTGTGTTCTATAACTTTTTTTCGTAAAGTTGATGCTTTTCAATAAAAAAATTATCAAAGTATTTATTACGTAATGGATACAAAGTTACAATTAGGTTAGTTTGCTTGTGACGTCACAGAACAAGATGGCGACCTCTGGGGTCTGTCATTTGTAAACAATTAATAAGAAAAAGTGCTTTTGAACGGAAATTGTGTAAATCTTCTGTAGTTATAAACTGCATGGCATCTAGTAAAAATAATAAGGTTTATTTTTATCGAATCCCAGCAATTATAACGAATAAAAATTTAAGATACAGTGGTTTTGGCGAAGAAAAATTGGAGCAGAAAATCATCGAACTTTCAATAAAATGCCAAGCAGCTTGGATACGTGCTTTAAAACGCTAACATTTAATTGAAACCGAATTTTAAAAAGTTCGTGTTTATAAAAAGCATTTTATTGCAGATAAATGAAAATTATACATTCATTAAAACTATGTTAAAAAATAAATTTTTTACTTGAAATTTTTTTTTTGTTTTTTAATGTGTAATGGAGTAAAAATAAATATAAATATGTTTCAAGACATCTAGCAGGTCTCACAGGTGAGGACAGCCCAAACTCGAGTCCTAGCTTATAAAGATTTAATATGAGTGACTACTTCAAAAGTTTAAAAGATGATGCCAGGATAAGATATGTCAAGAAGACAGAAATTATTGATTTTTGTGATCCATATGCATTATTAAGTACTGATTATAATGTTCAAATAGAAAATGTACCATTTATCCAGCTTATGGATATTGTGAATTATTTTGTACTAACGCATAGTTTTTTCACTGGTCAACAGCTTAAAGCTTTTAAGAGCTTAGAAGCATATCAATTTTATAAAGCTGGATTTGTTTTAAATATACGATGTGCTCAGAAAGGAGGAAATTATATTGTCCTTGGCGAGGTTAGTGATTTATAGTGAATCAGCAATAATATAATTAAGTCAATATAGTAATATTTATATTAATATTATATAACTGTTTTTCAGGTAAAGCATTCTCAAAAAATGTACGACAAACCATTAAAGCCATGGCTGATTATTTTTCCTGATAGTGCAATTGCAAGTGCACATTGTACTTGCATGGCAGGTCTTGGAGAAGTTTGTAGTCATGCAGCAGCCATCGCATTTTTCCTGTACTTCAAAGATCTCACAAATGATGAAGTATCTTGTACAGATAGACTATCTGTTTGGCCTGTACCTAAGATGAAAAATATAGTTCCGAAAAAGATTAAAGAAATAGACTGGGGTAAAACTATGAAATCTTTTACAAGTATGTTTATAAATATCAGTTATTAATCTTGTTGCCTGTTTAAATAACAATAATGTATAATTTTCTGTTTTTTCATTTTTGCAGATGCTCAGTCTGTGAAAGTTTCTGCTCTAGAAAATGAAAATCTGCATGGATTTTTAAAGCAAGTAGATGAGATTGATCCTTCAGCCGTGATTCTGTCAGTGATGCAGCCGTACGCTAAAAACAGAGTACCCAAACAAGTTAGGAATTTACCAAAGAGCTTAAAGAGTTTGTATGATTCAGATCTATATGAAGATTATTCTTTGGAACAGTTAAGAAAGGAAAAGATTCCAGAGATAAGTAAAGAAGAACAAGATGCTGTATGTAAGGAAACAATTAAACAAGCTAAAAGTAATTCATGGTTCAACTATAGAGCTGGAAGAATTATTGCTTCTCGTTTCAAATCTGCTTGTAGAACTTTGATTGAAAAGCCTTCCTTATCATTAATAAAAATCATTTGTTGCCCACAAAAAATGAGTTCCAAAACAAAAGCTATTGCGTATGGACAGGATCATGAAGAATTTGCTCGGAAAGAATATACAGTTCATGCAAAATCTGCACATACTAATGTAACCATTTCATTGACCGGTGTGATCATATCGATACAGGAACCATGGTTGACTGCAACACCAGATGCCATGATCAACTGCGATTGCTGTGGATCTGGATGTTTAGAAATAAAATGTCCATACAGAATGAATGATAAGAATATCAGTCTTGAAGTTTTTGCTACAATGAGTAACAGTTTTTTGGTTTTGCAAGATAATGGACACTGTAAATTAGACAAAAATCATGCATATTATTTCCAGGTTCAATTACAGATGTATGTAACTAAAACCAATTACACTGATTTTGTTGTGTGGTCAAGACAACAAATGTACATTGAAAGAATATACTTCGATGCAATTTTTGTAGAAAGTAATATTAGAACAGCCAAGATATTTCATTCTAATGTTATTATTCCAGAATTACTGGTACGCTGGTATTCAGAATCAAAACACTGTACTCAGTCGGAATTTTGGTGTGACTGCCAACAACTCGATGATGGAAGAGAAATGATTAGGTGTGCCAATGAAGACTGCCGCATTCAATGGTTTCATTTACAATGTTTGAATCTTAAACAAGTTGGACCAAATGACTTTTGGTTTTGTAAAACTTGTAGTAAAACGTTCCTTAGTTCTTTTACTTAAATTTTATCACACAAACTACTTTAATTATATTTTTAAAAAATGTAAATAAAACCAAACATTATTTCATTTGTAATAAATTTTTTATTAATCTTTACTGTAACATTATTTATTACAATCTTTTTACATACCTATTATTATTACTTTATTAGTTTTCATATATTTATATACTTAATTAAATACCAAATAAGCATGTGAACTACTATTTACAAAGCTAGTGCATAAAAAATAAAGATTAAAAAATCTTTATGACAAGCATAAACATACTAAATGTATAAAATATATAAATAGTTATTTGCATGTAGTGGTGCAGCATAAGGTGATGAAATAATATATCTAAGTAGTAATTCATGTATAATATTTACATTGGAATTTAATCTATGGAAACCATAGACGGACATAGATTTATCAATGCGCAACAAACAGTAAGTATCTCATCATATATGCAAACACCATTTTCCCCACAACAAAGCATATTTATAGGAACGGTACTTGATAAAATTTTAAAATGCAAAAAAAAATAATGATTTCGATTTTTTTTTACAAAATAAGTGCCAGATTCTGAAAGAGCATCCCCGAAAACGAAATATAGGATTTTTAATAAAAATGGATTTGTTTTTCTAACAGCACAGTGGGCTCGAAGTTTCATGTCCAAATTTAGCGTTTTGCGCATTAATGGGTTAACTGAGCACTTTTTTTTTTTAAATTTTCACAATAACACATCCTTTTCGCTTTTTTCATTTGGCATAATCTTTTAATTGGTGCTTGAGTAAATATGTACGACAGCATAGCACATATCGACTAAGCTTCTTGAAGATGACAAATGCTTTTCCATTAATAATATAATCACCAGGGTCATGAGGACAATCGTTCATTTTTGCTAATTCAAAATTAGATTTTTCAGACAGTACATAATTAGAACTCCTCAACATTATTGGTTATATCTCTAAAATGACTCGAAAAAATCTTATTATGTAATATCTGTAAAAATTAGAACTCCTCAACATGATTGGCTATATCTCCAATATTACTTGAAAAACTCTTCTTGTGTAATATATGTATCTGTAAAAGTAAAAAATCGCACAAGTCCCACCAAAAATTATTATTGGAATCTTTGATATCTACACTACTATTCTACTAAACACAACAATTTTTGCATTCTATTTATAAATGTTATAAAATAAAATATAAAATATAAATATACTTGTATACTCATCGTACAATTCTTATAACTTATAACTCACTATTTCCATGTTTTAATAATTGGACTTATATCTGATCTGATAATTTATTCTTTTTGTTGTTTAAAAAACTTCTGTTCTTCTAGTTTTATGTAGTCTTTTCATCTTAGCCAATTTAATATATAAATATAACTTTAACTAATGATGTTTCCTTCTTTTGTACAATCATTTATAAATTATAGATCATTCTTCTTGTTATGTAAATCTGAAAAAAAATTTTTGTAATCAACACAAAGAGTCGATGTTCTTTTCTCGACGAATTAAAAAAATTTTAAATAAATATTTAGACATTTAATACTTATCTGGTGCTTATTTTTGTTGTTGATGGATATGATTAAGCTGTTTTATTATTTGCAATGTCTTCTAGTAAAAATCAGTGATCCACGATATTTATTGTGTATATATACCTTGAGCATATACTAACATGCTCGAAGTCTATATATGTGTAAAGATGTGTAAGGTTAGGTCGTCGTCGCCCAGACACGGGAACACACACACACACACACACACACACACACACACACACACACACACACACACACACACACACACACACACAGCTATTACAGGAATTTATATTTATGTACGCGATGCTGAAGTTAGCAGCTCAGACTTGGCAGCTACTAGGAATAAACATGCTTCAGGAGCTCCCAAAACAAAGTTCTCTTACTTTTTAGGTTAATTTGGTTTAGTGATATGTCAAAAGTAACAATAATTGAAAAAATCTGATTCGGGGTGCCCACCTGTGCCATATTTATCTCTGGCAGCTGCCGAGTCTGAGCTGCTAACTTCAGCGTCGTCTTCATGTACTGCAATATTCACAAAATATATGGCTCCTCTGAAACATTTAGCACCCCTCACCATAAGCCAATCATTAATTATATATTATTTTCTGAACACTTGGATTTGTTGAAGTTTTCACTAGAAACCACTTGAATTAATAAATAATCCATCATTGAACCCACACATCATGGAAAATTAAAAACAACCAGTTTATGAACTAAGAATCACTGTGAAAAAAAGTTCAAACTATAAAATGGTTTAAGAAGGTTCCACCAAAAATTATTATTGGAATCTTTGATATCTACACTGCTATTCTACTAAACACAACAATTTTCGTATTCTATTTAGAAATGTTATGAGAATATAAAATATAAATACTTGATCGCCGTACACTTTTGATAATCAGAGAAACTCTTGCAACTCACTATTTCCATGTTTTAATAATTGGACATCCTTATTTTTTAACTAGTTAAAAAACTGCATCTTTTGTTATCCATTTAGAAATTTTATAAGAGATATTCAATTATACAACTTCTGATCTTGCATCTGTATTTTAACTTTAGTCTTGCTAGATTTGGTGTCGAATTTCCATTCTAGATAATTAAAAAAATCTTATTTTTGAATATAAATCCAACTATGTTTTCTTCTTTTTGTACAATAACGTACAAATTCAGGTCATGTACTCCTTGTACAATCTGAAAAAATATTAGAAAATCCACAGAAAGTGTCATGTTTACTTCCAAAAGAAATTGTATATTTTACATAGACATTTAGTGATATAATACCTATCTGATCTGATAATTTATTCTTTTTGTTGTTTAAAAAACTTCTGTCCTTCTGGTTCTTGTGTAGTCTTTTCATCTTAGCCAATTTAATTTAGAAAATATAACTTCAACTAATAATGTTTCCTTCTTTTGTACAATCATGTATAAATACAGATCATTCTTCTTGTTTTGTAAATCTGAAAAAAAATTTTTTTAAATCAACACAAAGAGTAGATGTTCTTTTCTCAACAATATTTAAAAAATTTGAAATAAATATTTAGACATTTAATACTTATCTGATGATTATTTTTATTGTTGATATATCACATTACTGTATGTAGATTATTATATTATTATAGTAGACATATTCTATTATAGTAGATAGTGCTGTATCATCATTATCATATATTTATATTATTACATCATCGAGAGGTTAGTTATATTAGATTTATTATATCTAATACACGATGAAGAATCCGTGATCCACAATATTTATTGTGTATATATATAAAGATGTGTAAGGTTAGGTCGTCGTCGCTCAGACACGGGAATATATATACTATATATAAACTGAAACAGGAAACCGGAAGTGGGAAGAAAACGAAGTCTGATGATGAGAAATGGAGAAACTTTAGAATCGGACACCAGACATAACATTTTTCACTATTTAATATCTTTAATATGAGAACATCTTTTTACATAAAACTTTTTGTGCAACATAGTATAGCCAAATAGTATGTTATTATTATAAATTTGAGTTAAATAAAAGCGATTGAAAATTGCAGTAAATATTTGAAATTCTCGGTCAGGCATTTCAATGTATATATGTTGTTGTTGTTGTTGTTGTTGTTGTTGTTGTTGTTGTATAGCACGGGTCGCTCCTTCAGGCTTCTTCTATACTTGCCTTCGGAGCGCTCCCGTGCTCCTTGATAGACACGTGTCTGCCTTTTTCTGAATGGATTTTAGTAATAGAGATATGGTTATTTTTCAAAAAATCTAGGGGTAATGGACGTTTCCAGAAACTTAAATAGCTTTATACCAAAAAGTCCTAAAAATACCTACCACAGGCAAATAAAAAGTAGAAAGTAAGAGCTTTAATTTAAAATTTGTTTGGTTGAAAAATATTTCGAAAAATTACCATATCTCTATTACAAAGGTCCATTTAGAAAAACGCCGAGACATGTGTCTATTTCTGTGGCTTCCCGGAACAACCACATACTCTCTAAATTTAAATCAGTGAAAATTTCACTGATTTCAAAAGTGAGCACTCTTCTCACTTAGAAAATATCGTAAATTCGCTAATTTGTAAGTAAACATAATTTATAATGGAAGCTAGTGAAATTTTCACTATATTTCTCAGTAAAATAAATCACTAAATGGTTAATAGTTTTATGTAACTGGGATATCAGTGACATCAATTTTATAGGACAGTTTCCCGCCAAAAGTCACTATTTATCTAGTGAAGAAGTCGGTGTCCTACTGAAAATGACTATTTGCATAGCGGAAAGCCGCGAAAGGCTCACTTTCATGCTGGACATCGAAGTGTAAAAAAAAATTTTTTTGAGCACACCTAATCGTAGCAGATTTTTTTGGTTCTTTGGATCATTTTGCATCTACAAAAAATCAGGAACACGGTCAATTGGAAGGTAAGCTTTTTAGCGGACAATAACTTCTTTTTTAAATGCTTAAAAATGAGCCTCTTTCAAATATGAATCGTTTTTTCGGAGAGTCGCACATAGATTAACAAAAAAAAAAGAAAATAAAACTAGAGAATGTAAACTTTTATTTGCTTTTTACCGGATGAAAAAATGTTGATTCCTTCAAAAGCTACATGAGTTCAAAATAGTACATTTCGACACTGGTGCGGCAAGTGATGATTTACTTCATGTGACGTTTCGAACGGTTTTTTATACCACGAGCGCCGAAAAATCATACCAAAGTTGTGATTTTGAGGTTAGAGTGGTATAAATGAATGTAAGATACACTAGTTTTTCAAAATACTTTTGAAAAATGGCAAAAACCCGCTCCATAGCATTTTTACAGTATTTTGTGTATTTTACGCTCATCTTTGAATTTATGTAACTTTTGAAGGAATCAACATTTTTTCATCCGGTAAAACGCAAATGAAAGCTCGCATGCTCTAGTTTCTTTTTTTGAAGTGTATGTGCGACCCTTCCTGATAAAACAATTTGTTTGAAGAGGGGTCATTTTTAAGAAAAAACAAAGATATACAGGGTGTCAAAAAAGTCCCGGGACGGCTGAATATTTTCTCAGGTAAGGTATTTTTAAAAAAGGTCAAGGTCATTTCTGAAGTAACTTTCAACGAAGAATTCAATGGTGACCTTCAATTTGATCTTGAACTTGACCTTCAAGGTCATTTCACGGTCAACTTTGTTCTTTTAAATAGAAATCCCCTTTTTTGACACCGATAATCGAAAGATCGGAAAATTTTACGTTCAGATATGTACTTGAGTTATGGGTAGTGTTTGACCTTGTGGGTCATTAAGGTCATTTAAACTCGAGCAACGTCGGATACCTCTGAATATTCCCTCAGTTAAGATCAAGATCAAATTGAAGGTCCACATTAATTTCCTCGTTGAAAGTTACTTGAGAAATGACCTTGACCTCCATGAAAATTTACTTAACTGAGGGAATATTCAGAGGTATTCAGACTTTGCTCCAGTTTAAATCACCTTAGTGACCCTCAAGGTCAAACATTACCCATCATTTAAGTACATATCTGAACGTAAAATTTTCGGCTCTTTCGATTACCGGTGTCAAAAAGGGGGGTTCTATTTAAAAAAAACAAAGTTGACCTTGAAATGACCTTGAAGGTCAAGTTCAAGATCAAATTGAAGGTCACCGTTGAATTTCTCGTTGAAAGTTACTTCAGAAATTACCTTGACCTTTTTTAAAAATACCTTACCTGAGAAAATATTTGGCCCTCCCGGAATTTTTTTGACACCCTGTATAATGCTATTTGACACGTATGTGCTCCATGTCTATCAGATCGAAAAAAACCAAGAGAGAGCAAATACACGAGTAACAATCTATGTAGTTTTCATATTTGTATAATATCAAACAATTGTACCCTGGTAAAAATCATTCATTTTTCTCCTATTTGTGAAATGATTTTTCGAACATTTTCTCTCCAATTTCTAGCGGTTTCGGTTAACTCGCCATGAAATAGCTAGAAAATGTTCGAAAAATCGTTTCACAAATAGGAGAAAAATGGACTATTTCTACCAACATACCATCTATGTTATATTTATCTTACCGTCTTCACCCTTTAAGGGGGTTCATCCAACGAGGAACGTATCAAGAATCAATGTTACCCCGCACCGCACGCACAGGTAGGTTTACTCGCATGGTGCCCCCCCACTCCCGTAGTCAGAGCGCGTGTTTATACGGGACTGGCACGCACACACATAGCTCCGCCGTGCCGTCTGTGAGCGCGCACACAGAGCGGTGCTCGTCTGTGTGTATCCTCACGGCTCCACTGCGCCTGCGCGCGCGGCCGCCCGTACACCTAAAATTCCATAGTTTCAACTACAATATCTTAAAAATGATGAAGCTAGGATCTCTGAACTTTTAATATGTTATTCTAATTATCGATGTTAATAACATATTAGTTTTTCAGACAAACGCCAAACGTATCTTCGAAGTTATAGAGTGTAACGATCTTTAGCGCGTACGCGTCCTATAAGATGCCATGTTAAAATGTTCAACTTTGCCGTTTAATATCTCGATAACGGTGAAGCTAGGCTCTTTTCTCGAAGGATATGATATAGATAATGATGTCACGTACATGTGACGAAAGTTTCAAAGACTTCCCAAATAAACTCAAAATCAGATGAACCCCCTTAAGAATAAAAATATGCGATTCGTCAAATGCTTAAGGAGAGCATAGACCTAGAGGCCTTTGAAGCCAAAATTACCTAAAGTAATAAAATAAAATATAATTAGTTATTATACATACTAATAATTTATTATAAGTAGGCACAATTTCTGATAAAATGACCCGAGATATAATCTGTAGACCAATTTTACTCACAAGGAGGGTGCACACCCTCCGGAAAACGGATTTTCGCGGGCATTGGAGAGTTCTGGTACCTAAAAATGAAGCCCAGTGTTCCTACTTTCATCTCATAGGCCCTTTTTCTTGAGATATGGGCCATCTCATCTCAAATATCCTCGATTTCGTTAAAAAATTATGTCCCTTCTATTGACTGTCACATTGCAAGTATTTAAGATACGAAAACGAGGAAGAAAAATTATAAAAGTATACAGTAAAAGCTAAAGTTTAAGCTCTGATTCGTTAAAAAATATTGATTTTTGAGGAAATTATAAGCAATCAAAGATAGCGTAAGAAAATGGTTAAAAATTGGTCTTCATTTCAAACGATTAAATGGATTGCACTTTTTAACTATTTTCTTATGCTATCTTTGATTGCTTATAATTTCATGAAAAATCAATATTTTTTAATTAATCAGAACTTAAAATTAACTTTGACTGTGATACGTTTATATGAGATTACCCATATCTCAAGAAAATGGGCCTATGAGATGAAATTAGGAACACTGGGCTTCATTTTTAGGTTCCAGAAATCGACTCTCCAATGCCCGCTAAAATCCGTTTCCCGGAGGGTATGCACTCTCCTTGTCAGAGATATTGCATTACCAAGATTTTTGCTTTGGTACAGTTTTTAGAAAGAAGTATTCGATTGATTTTCGTGGGACAGGTCTGAAAATACTTGAAATTCATGCAGTTATGGATCTGAGAGTTAGAAATATAAGATTTCCTGAAAAAGCAAATAATTTGTAGACGCTAAAAACAACAAAAAAACATAAAAATTCATAAAATTCAAGAATTAAAAGAAGTTTTTTTCCATAAAAAAAATATTTGCTTCAGGAAATCTTATATTTCCAACTCTTAGATCCATAACTGCATGAATTTCAAGTATTTTAAGATCTGTCCCATGAAAATCTATCGAATACATTTTTCAAAAAGCTGTACTAAAATAATGTAATGCAATACCTCTAAGTAAAATTGGTCTACATTTTATATCTCCAACCATTTTATCAGAAATTGTGCCTACTTATAATATATTATTATAGCAAGGCGTGACCTAAGTGCGGACTTAGATCACGCCTATCCGTGACTTAAGTAGTCGATTATTGCACCGTGTTTATCGCACTCGCTACGCTCGTGCGCTAAGGCACGAATAGGCGTCACAGCGGACTTAGGTAAACGTGCTATAAAATATCGTACGACACTAGTGCCTTCAGTGGGCCACTACTCGACGTGAATTATTAGTATATATAAATAATTATATTTTATTACATTTTTTCAGGTGATTTTGGCCTCAAAGGCTTTTAACGCCTTTGAGGCCACTACTGTGAACGCAGTGTTAGGTCTATGTCCCTCTTAATCGGTCGGATACCGGTGCAATGACTCTAACAGTAATGACAAAACAAAAATTATATAAGGATAGATGTGAAAGAATTAATATCAAGTGCTTAAGGTAGTTAGTGCTTAGGTAGTTCTCTTCGGACTCCCTAGTCAAAGCAGTGCTAAATGTAGAAGTTACCTAAAATTTAAAAAAACCATAGTTGTAATGTGATTTATTTATTTAAAATGATAGAGATAGTCCATGTATTATAAATAAAGCGTATTTAACATGACTAAAATAACTTTTTTCACAAAATGACGATTTTCTAGAAACTAGATATCGTCACTACAAACAATTGTTGATAAATCACTGGAATCTATTTTGTTTCTCAACCGATTTTAGTTTTCAAGGTCTCAATTTGCTCCTTAAGAAATTTCATGGGGACTTGCCGAAGGAAAAATTAAAAATTATTCAAAACTCAGAAAGTTATAGATAATTGTTCATAAATTCATGTACGTCGTTAAAACAAAATATCCTTTTAATTGGTCATAACTTTCTGAGTTTTGAATAATTTTTAATTTTTCCTTCGGCAAGTCCCCATGAAATTTCTTAAGGAGCAAAATGAGATCTTGAAAACTAAAATTGGTTGAGAAACAAAAAAGATCCCAATGATTTATCAACAATTATTTGTAATGACAATATCTAGTTTCTAAAATATCGCCATTTTGTGAAAAAAGTTATTTTAGTCATGTTATAAATACACTTTATTTATCATACATTGACTATCTCTATCGTTTTAAATAAATAAATCACATTACACTATGGTTTTTTAAATTTTAGGTAATTTCTACATTTAGCACTGCTTTGACTAGGGAGTCCAAGGAGAACCACCTTAATGGATAATTTTATTTGCTGTAAGGTATAGTTGATACTAACGGTATTAATGTAAATAAATATAAAAAAATAAACTTATAACTTAGTGAGTATCTTTATATATCATGCAGTAATTTAGAGCTCGATATTGATTGTTTTAATGAATAAGTTCGTTTCGATTTTGTGAAAAACTACCAAAAAATTATATTTATACCAATTTAACCTCAAAATCATAACTTCAATATGATTATTCGGCTCTCGTGGTATAAAATACGATTCGAAACTGGTGTCTAAGAAGATTTTTAGCTCATGTGACATTTCTCACTCGCTTTGCTCGTGCGAAAAACATCACATGAGATAAATAATCACCTTTCGTACCCGTGTCGAAATGTACTATTTTGTAACACAGACACGATTTTCGCGTTTGTTGAACTTAAAAAATGGATTAACAGTAACCAGCCGGCGCAAAAGTGCCGTACCGGGCACAAAAGTGCTGGAGCGGGCACAAAAGTACCAAACCTGTCACAAAAAATATCGTACGCACTAAGGGCTAAGTGGGCTTTTTGACCTCGTGCGATTGCAGTACTCGTCTTCGGCTAGTGCTTGCTCGTCCACGATTCGTACTACATGGTTCCAACAAATTAAGTCCCTACTGAAAAATCTCAGGTGAGATCTTAGGTGACTTCTCAGGTGAGATCTCAGGTAAAATCTGACGCCAAAATCTCACCTGAGATTCTGCTCCAGATGCTGCAGAAAACTTACGTAAATTAAAAATCAGCTTCTTCAGTATTGGAAATTGCCTTTTAGGATGTTTTACCCCTCAGATGAGCTCAAAAATACAAGTTTAGAAGCATTTTATACAATTTTTCATTTTTTAAAAATTGGTACATGAGATCTAAGGTGATTTCTCGGTGAGATATCAAGTGAGATCTCAGGTGAGATATTTGTACCAATTTTTAAAAATTGAAAAATTGTGTAAAATGCTTCTAAACTTGTATTTTTGAGCTCATCTGGGGGGTAAAACATCCTAATAGGCGATTTCCAATACTGAAGAAGCTGATTTTTAGTTTAGGTAAGTTTTCCACAGCATCTGAAGCAGAATCTCAGGTAACATTTTGGCGTGAGATTTTACCTGAGATCTCACCTAAGATTTTTCAGTAGAGGTGTCACTAGGATTCTGCGTGGCTCCCATACGGTTCCCACGTGTTTCTCATATAGATTCCACACGGGTTTTTTCAATGGGGATAAGACTACCATACTACATTATATCCTATATGTCAATGCAAAATTGGCGTGAATGTAAAAAATAACATAAATTTTAATGGATTATGAAAAAGGCTTTTAGGGATAGGGTAAATCACACACCCACATACTAAATAAAAGACTAAATAAAAAATATCATCTGTAAACTAAAATTCATTCATAAAAATTAGATTTATGCATATTTTGCAATGAATTTTCGTATTGGATATAACTTTACTATAATTAAAGATTATTAATTAAAGATTAGAATAAGTAACCTATAATTAACGAAAAGAGAAATCATACGTTAAAACCTAATACTTATTTCTGTAATAAGTACTTATCGTTTTTTTTTTTAATTTCTAAGTTTTGTTCCTCCTCTAATAATCATAAAATAATAAATTCAAAGCTCATTATGTGTATTTCAAATATATACTCGCATTTTTTATACTTTCGATAATAAACTACTTCACAAGGGGGGAACAGACACCAGTGAATGAACATTTGTTCATAAAAATCGTCGATAATTAGTATATTACATACCTAGGCCAGTAAAATAAGAAATGTCTCAGATCACATGTAATTGTCGGCCGAGGCGAAGCCGAGGTTGACAAACATGTGATCTGAGGCTTTCTTTTTTATTGGCCAAGGTGTGTATACTATTTTTCTGCTCGATGGCGCCGGAAAGCGGCAACTTCGTTTCGCGCAGCGGCCGGAAGTTGGCGCTTTCCGGCCGGAGGACAGAAAAATATATTTTTAATGTTTCTGGCCTCATAATGCACCTTCCCCCAATTTCAAACTTTGAAAAGTCATTTTTTGACGGTTTAATATCATACAACCATTTTATTTAAGCAATTAAAAATATCACGTGACCGTTTATTCACTGGACTTAAACGTTCATTTACTGCTGAAATCACCCTAGATTAAAAAATATTTTTCTTGACTTTTAAGGATGTTATGGATATATCATCCCTGCCAAAAGTTAGTTTTTAGCGTTAGAAATACGATAAATAATTATATGGAATAGTTAACGATTTTTCGCCCCAGTATGTCTATACGGAAATAAAATACGAATATTATAAGCTTTAAAAATCAGGAATCGAAGAAAAAATTGACAAAGTTTCATTATATTTTTTTATCGTGCAAGAAAGCATAGTACACAATATTTTAAAGATTTTGATAAAATAATGAAACTTTGTCAATTTTGCTTCGATTCCTGATTTTTAAAGCTTATAATATTCGTATTTCATTTCCGTATAGACATACTGGGCCGAAAAATCGTTAACTATTCCATATAATTATTTATCGTAGTTCTAACGCTAAGAACTAACTTTTGGCAGGGATGATATATTCATAACATCCTTAAATTCATCTGGTTTGACCTTGGAGAAAAATCTTCAGGGTAAAATCAAGGTCAAACTTTTACTTTTTCATGCCCGGTTGCAAATATTCTAGTGATTTCCACTTGGATTTCCACCTGAAATTTCACCCGGATTTCCACCTAAAATTTCACCTGGATTTTCACCTGAAATTCATGTAAATGTAAAGTAAAATTAAGGTGGAACATACCTAATTTTCAGATGCATTTTCAGCTGTAAAAAGTCCAAAAACGTCACGTGAATTTCAGGTGAATTTCAAGTATATTTCGACGGCTGAGCAGAACAAGGTCGTATCTCGGCGCGCGGACGAAGAACGTCGTGCCTCACCACGCGGATGAAGAATGTCGTATCTCAGCGCGCAGACGAACAACGTCGTATCTCACCGTGCAGAGGAAGAATATCGTATCTCAGCGCGCGGACAAAGAACGTCGCATCTCGCCGTATACTGGTCGTGTACTGGCCGTATCGGCGCGGTGAGATACGATGTTCTTCGTCCGCGCGCTGAGATACGACGTTCTTCATCCGCGCGGTGAGACACGACGTTCTTCGTCCGCGCGGTGAGACACGACGTTCTTCGTCCGCGCGCCGAGATACGACCTTGTTCCGCTCAGCCTTCGAAATATACTTGAAATTCACCTGAAATTCACGTGAAGTTTTTGGAATCACTAGAATATTTTCAACCGGGTGTACATAACAGCTTTAATTGTAACTGTTTTCTTCTCCCAAGATTTGTTATGTTTAGCGCGATTTAAAGATATTTCTACATTAAAAATAAAAAAAAAATTCTATACAGACTCATATTGTGATACAGCATTTATTTAATAAATAGTTTATTTTAACTTTATAGAGAAAGTTGAAATGCATTATACCAGGTATTAATCCACAATAAAGTATCCAATTTTGCTCGAAACATAATAAAGAAATTAATTGTCAATTTTCGTATTTATAAGTAAATTTAAGAATCGAAATTACTTTCACCTGTTATTAGTAAATATATAAATAATAGCATAATATACTTGGTGAAATAATTATATGTCTAACAAAATTTTATTTGTTCTAACTTTTCGAAAAGTATTGATTTTGGAACATCCAATAACTTTAACTTGCTCTAAAAACTTGATGAGCCTATTGTTGTCATGCCGACCAAGTGCGAAATGACAGTAAAATATTCCTCAGAAAATGACATAATTTTTGTATAAATGACAACAATGGTAAGTGAGAAAAGAAGGAAGTCGTTTATATCCCAAAGGAAGCATGATTTCGTCCTGTCAATCTACAAGGCGGGAGATAAACACTCGGTTGCCTGCCAAACTACCGGCCTATCTCCATCCTCAATTGCCTTTCTAAATTGTTGAATGCGAGGGTGTAGGCACAAACGGTCGGTGGCGTGGCGTTGCGTGGCCTGGTGTTCTCAAGGCTTTTAAAAAACGAGTTTGCCATCTATAGAGTATTGTACTCATGTCCAGGACTGTGCAAATAGGTTTAGCAAAAAGTATCGTACACGCCACTCCACGCCACCTACCATTTGTGGCTACACCCCGATAGTTTCATTGCGAGTCAGCAATTCATGGATTAGTTAAGGGTCAGTTAACCGTGACCAACCTATTAATGTTTAATAATTAAATACACAGCGTAATGGTCCCTCGAGAATGGTCTGAAACTAAGCCTCGGTAAATGCAAGGTGCTATCGCTCCATCGAATCGAATCTGTCGTTCCGCCGTCACTTCGATGCCATCGCCACAAAAGCCCTCTGTCTCTTATAGGCTTTATTAGGCGCTCCACAGCCGACTTTAGCAGCCCCGATACTATTTCGCCTATTTAAATCCCTAGTTATGCCGCAGCTATCGTATGCCTCCATAATTTGGTCATCACTGCATTTCAAAGATTATTAACTTTATCCTCCTAGACAGTGTCATTCACTGCCTTCTCGGCGCCCATTCCAAGACTTAGGAGATTGTGGAACAATATTCCTTCCCATATACAGCAACTTTGTATTATAAGTTTATTGTTCAAACGCGCCATATACTAACTTACATATAATTCATTTATACCTAATTATTCTTATAAGCGTTACTTCACTTACTTTTTGTAATAATTTTGTAAAAGGACTTTTCGTCCGTTTAAGTAATAAATAAATAAATATTTCAATATCCGCTTTTATCCGAGTCTACTCTCTGAAATTTTTAAATATCAAGATTTTAATTAATATCTCGTTTTTTCTTTAATATTCTTTATAGGACTTTTTTATTGATTGAGGCCTCTTTCACCTGATATTCATAAAAAGAATTTTTCTCCGAAAAAAATTAATTAGGGAAGAACAAAAGTAAATTCAAGTCTAGATCATTATTTGAATGTCTATAGTCAATTTGTAATCCCCATCTTGCATGTGCAAGTGCCTACATTGTATTTTTTGTTATTCTAATTCAATTTTTAATTTTTCTATAATTATTTTAATTTTATTTTATTTGGAATAAGTTAGTGAAAAATGAATGACAAAAATAATTGATGAAAATTTGAAAATAAAAAAGATATGAAAAAAATATCGATAAGTACGTTACCGACGTAATACTGTTTTCTTCGTATCTTCATTATTTTCAAATTTTCATCAATTTATCTATGTCAACCAGTGTTTTACAACTTATTATGAATAAAATGCAATTAAAATCGTTAAGAAGAATTAAAAATTCAATTAGAATAACGAATATACGATGTAGGCACCTCTGTAATAATTGCGACATCTCGATGTTAGATACATATTTAAGCGCGCGAACACGTACACAATTTTCGAAAATTACACTTCATACTGAAAATTTTAATTAAAATTTGTTCAAAATGATAATTTAACATATTAACTACCTATAAAACTACATTAGAAAATTTGTCTGCAATTTAGGTAAATTACATTAAATAAAGAAAAAGTAGTAAAAGTTTTTTTACTATTAAGAAAAAAAAAATTAATTTACATTATCGGTAATCTATGAAAATTGCAACAAGTAGTTGCATTTATAATAACAGTGCAAATCAGCATTAATTGAAAATTCAGCATAATTGGAAAATACATGACATTGTTCGCAAATAAAAATGCACATATAAACATTTATAACTTTATTCTATGTGTTTATTCAAATATTATTTTAAAATATATGAAAATAATACATTTTATAAAATTTCATTAAAAAAACATGTATGCAAGTTTTTCTTATAGATGCAAATTTACAATTTCGCAGCATAGCATGATAGAATGTGTTACAATGATTTCAGTTTTAACTCATCTTGATTTCAAAGTTAAAGTTTTAATGTTATAAACTTATATTTGTTTTTATCTAATTAATGTATTAATAAAAAGAATACACAATAACATAAAGTGTAAATTGAAAAAATAATTTTTGTATATTATTGTATAAAAAATAAAATAATAATTTTGTACATTTGTAAATTGATTACCAGAAAAAGTGATTTAAAAATATAATGTTTTTATCTTTTTTTCTGAATGACAGCTGTACATTAGTTACACTGGGTTCTTCTTTACATTGAAACTTATTAATATTCTATCTTCTAATTGCGTAGGTACATTAATTTTCATATAATATGATTGAATTAAATTTACATAAATACTATAAACAATAATTATATTGTGTACCACAATTATTTGCTAACTAAAATGAATTATTGTAGCTTGATTCTTGTAAATGATTTGTCGCAGCAATGGGAATGTTCAATATCTGCATTACTATTTAAAGCCAATAAAATAGAAATAAAAAAATATTTTCTGCAATTGTTTCTTCAATAAAACCTTCAAAAATAATAATTGTTGCTGCTTATTACATAGCTTCTTCATTATTCATTAAAATACAATTAGTATTTAAATTACCATCCTATCTTTTTCAAAATTTCTTGAACATCACTAAATACTGCAGTTTGCGTCTTCTCACCATTAAAGCTATAAACTAATCCTAATTTTTTATAATGTTCAATAATTGGCATTGTATCATTGACATATGTTTTATGCCTCTTTAATAAAGATTCCATATTATCATCGCTGCGACCACTTCCTTTAGCTCCCCTGTTCAAACATCGTTGAGTGCAGATTTCTTCACTGCAGTTAAAGAAAAGAACGCCATCCACATCTGTTTTATCTGCCATTTCCTACAATGAAAAGTCAATTTTGTGTAAACAATTATGGCATAAATGTTGTTGAGAATAAGAAATTTCCTTATAAGTTTCAGTACATTAAGAAAAGCCTATGCAATGATAATCTTTATCTATTTTGATAAAGATAAAGTATACATATATTATATAATTTATTGTGTACTACTGATAACTTATTTCATTTAAGAAGACTTTCATGAAACTGCACTTTAGAAGTGAAAAGCAATATGACTTCCTAAGAACTTTAAAACATCTTATTACTATGGCCAATACCAGTACTAATTACCACATATTCATATAACAGAAATATTGATCTCATTATGTAGAATATTCCAATACATCACTTCCCTTCTTGTACTTAAGATGTTCATTTTGTTGCATGAGTACAGTCTATTTAACAAAATAGCTTTATGCCTGACCTGCACAGGCTAATTAGCTTACCTGGGTCCAGCCACGGAGGTTGTCCTGGTTCCTGGGGAATCCGTCAATGAGGAACTTATTGTGTGGTGTCTTGGAATCGTTCATGGCCCTATTCAGTAAACTACAGGTGATCTCGACGGGCACGATCGTCCCGTTCTTGATGTGAGTCTCAATCAGCTCACCATACTGGCTGCCCTGCTTGGCGCGTTCCTCTCGCAGCAGGTCGCCAGCCGACAAGTGCACATAGCCGTACTTATCCACGATGTTCTGGCAAACGGTGCCTTTGCCCGCCCCAGGTCCACCAAGGACGAACAGCACCTGCGGTTTCTTCACCTGTGACGACATAGTCCTCAGCAGCCTCGAGAACAGGGGGACTGCGACACTCGGCATACACAATACACCGACAACTGGCGATGACGACGTCCGCGCGACAGCCGCCCACAAGCACGTTCGCACACACCTGCACAAGAGAGTATAGAGAGAGAGAGAGGGAGAGACGTGGAGGTGGTAGTAATGATATGCGTCTCGTTCTGCAATTTGTATAGCTTCGCCTATCGATGCACACGGATGGCCTTGGCGAATTTAAGCTGATTCACGGAAGCCAATAAGTATATCACTCGTGCGATGCGCTCACACTAACAACTTTGTGGCGGCGGCGGCGTGCCTCGGACTCGGAGCAGAGGCGACAGTCGCGATTTTGCTGCCGGAACTGCTGCGACAGAGGCTGCTCTCTCTCCGGACATAGGGGAGTCCTTGTGTATTGGCAGGCGACGCGCCTGCGTGGTGGTGGGCCAGAAGATACAAAGGTTTGCATAGTGTGTGTGTGTGTGCGTGTAGGTATAGGGGAGACCTAACCTATAATCATAGTGACCGCGCGCGCGCTTGCCACGTGCAGTCTACTAATGCGGTATAGATATAGTTTATACCACGGTGGTGGGTGGGATGAGGTAAAATATCGGAGCTGGAGATGTAAGAAGAGACGTAGTTTACGTGTAGGGATTCACGTGTCATAACGATTGGATAGATTGAAGACGGTATTTGTGGAATTTTGTGTCGATTAGCAGGCTTCTTCTGCCTTCTGCTCCGTTTCTTATCATTTTGGAGTATTATGACATAAATGTCAACACTCCGATTCATAATGGCGTCTATTGATGCTTACAATGCACCGTTTTAATTATCGTAGTAATAATTGATGTTTGAACGAACATTGATTCCGTTTTGCAAAATTAGTAGCATGCGAGATTCAGATACGGCTTGGGACCAACGTAACCCAGGGGGGTGATTCTTAACCGATAAAACGTATCTCTTGTCTCTGTCTTACGCACTGATTTTGTATCTTCTATCTTTGTTGTTTCAGCTTATCTATCGGTTTAGAATCAGGCCCCAGCCAAGTAAAATACTCACATTTTCTGCATCCCATTCATACTTTACGTGTAGCGAGTTCGGCTGCTAGCGGCGCGGCGGGAGCATGCTCCTCGTACGGATGTGTCGAGCGATGATGAACACGTGATCTACCGGCGCATGCTCCCCGCGACGATACATTTTGAAAATCCGGGGAAAATTGCTCGCGCATCTAAGTATATAGATCGCGCCCGCGCGCACTGCACGCATAGCAGCAGTGTAGATAGGTATAGTCGTTGATTTCCTTCGCGGAGCATAACAGCTGCAGCTGCACACACGAAAATAGCCTTGAAGCGGTCGCAGCGATAGTGTGTGCGCGTTTACGATCGATTACACTTATATAATGTCAACATATTGTCCTTAATTTAATCCGGGAAGACATGCTTCGACGATAAGGGAGACGCTTGTGCATAAGCCGACGACGATTCCAGACCAGTTTAAGACGAATATAATGTACACTTTTAGCGTTTTCGGTAGGTTATAGTAACGACTTGTACTGATACCATATAGTCATGCATATTTGGAGTTGTTTAAGAATTTTATTGTTTCTTTATTAGACTGTTGTTGATAGATGTTTAATTGAAGCTGAAGGAGTTTTGCAGGGTATTTATAAATGTTGTCAATTGTTTCAGAATCTTGAATGATGATTGTCATTGGAGCATGTCAGCGTTTAACATGTGTTACAAGAATTTTAAAATCTTTCAGTTATGTCAGATTTTACAGAAAAGATGACATTTACATTTACAGAAAGATACACACTTCTGCAACAATTAATATATTGAGCAGGAAAAATTATGAGAACGAGTACAGAAAATCAAAACAATTGGGGTTTGAAATACCTTTGATAAGTACACGAGGAAAAAATGATTTGTCAGGAGCTATCTGTCAGACCAGTAGAGAGTTAAGTATAGCGTCAAAGATTGTTGATATAGCTCCATCAAAAATTCAACCTTATATGAAGCTTATGAGGATAGATAAACCTATAGGTAATTATTTAATGATTTAATATTTTGTTAATAGCTATTTTAATATTTATACTCAATTTAGAGATGATAAATTATATTTAAAATAGGTTCATGGTTATTATTTTGGCCATGTGGATGGAGTATAGCTATGGCTGCTCCAGTAGGGGCATTTCCAGATCTCAGTCTACTTGCCCTTTTTGGAGCAGGGGCTTTTATTATGAGAGGAGCTGGTTGTACCATAAACGACATGTGGGACAAAGATATTGATGTGAAGGTAAAGATAGTTATTACTTGAATTCATTGTACTTTAAAAATAAGGTTCGATTTAATCAGCAACATATAATTGTTTAATAGAATCAATTTCATAAAAAATGTTATTATGTTACTATATTTCATAGGTTGTAAGAACAAGAGATAGGCCCTTAGTAACGGGAAAAATATCTCAAATGCAAGCCTTAACTTTCCTTGGCGGACAATTAAGTCTGGGACTTCTTGTTCTCCTTCAATTGAACTGGTATAGTGTATTCCTAGGTGCAAGTTCACTGGGTAAAATTCTATTATTTTTTACAGAAAAAATATTAACAAGTTTTTAATTATGGAAATTCAATGAACTTTTTGAATGACACACTACAATCATATTTTTCATGTTGTATTTGAATATTTAACAAATGTTTTTCAGGCTTAGTCATAGTTTATCCACTTATGAAAAGAATAACTTATTGGCCCCAATTTATTTTGGGAATGACATTCAATTGGGGAGCTCTTTTAGGCTGGTCTGCAGTTCAAGGTTCTTGTGACTGGTCAGTTTGCTTACCTCTTTACACAGCTGGTATTTGTTGGACCATTTTATATGACACAATATATGCACATCAGGTAAAATAATGAGTAATCCATTGACTTATCAAAATAATGAGTAATCTACTCATTTATCCTCATCAAATAAATATTTTATACTTTTTAGGATAAACTTGATGATGCTTTATTAGGTATAAAATCAACTGCACTTAAATTTGGTGATCAAACAAAGCCATATCTTACAGCTTTTGGTGCAGCTATGATTTCAAGTTTAGTTTTATCAGGATGCTGTGCTGATCAAACTTTGCCATATTATGCAGCTATTGGATTAGTTGGCACACATTTATTTTATCAGGTAAAATATAAAAATTTTAGTATCAATGTATGTATGTACTTATATAATATACTTATTATATATTTAATTACAGCTATACACATTAGATATCAATGATCCAGCTAATTGTGCTAAAAAGTTTATTTCTAATCACAGAGTAGGACTGATACTATTTGCTGGCATTATTTTGGGTAATTTAGCTAAGAAAGCTAGAAATACTAAATTAACTGAGGCAGAAAAATTAAAAAACATTGAACGAAGAAACATTGTATCAGAAGTTAACAGTTCCCCTTTAATAGACTGTCACTTGTGTAAATAATTAATTTAAAATGTTTTAAAAGATAATATTCTGTTATCTTTAATTTGTAAAAATTTTGATACATGTGATAAAATGAACATTGTACATAATATTTGTAAAAGAATCGTACTGATACCAAAGCGCGACATTTCTTTGCAGTGCAAAGTGTAAAATAAGACAAATTAGATTATATAATTAAAAAAGTTTATTATTCTTAAACTGACATTTTTTCTTTTCATGTTTCAACAAGTTCCATGCTAGTAATTACTGCATTAGAATCTTCTTTTTTTGCAACAGAGTCATTATTTTTATGTTTTTCATTATCTTGTTCTTCACATTCACCAGTTTCCATATTAATAAAACTTCCTTTTGGTTCAACAATATTTTCTGTGACTACATTTTGTAAATCTTTTTCTTTTACTTCTGCTTTTTCTTTTTTAGTTTTTGTTTCAACCTCATTTTTTTCCATTCTTTTTTTTATTGCCTCTTCATATTGTTCTTTTGTAAGTAACTTGTTTTTTAATTTGTCTAAATGTTTTAAATTGGGTAGGACAAGTGCTATATAACCACCAAAATGTGGTTCTAGTTTTAATAATTCTGGATTGTCTACTAGTTCTTTATTGACCTCAAGAAGTTTTCCTATCATACAACATTTAACCATATAACTTGATCCATCACTGCACGTTAAACAACAGAGATTAGAATTTGATTGTAGTGGTTGAGCTCCATGCTTGGCCTTTCCAGATACTTTGTTACACAACCTATCTAATTTCTCGCTTACTTTGTAATTACAACTCACTATTGTTTTATTTTCTTGGAATATTATATGGCTTGGTGCTAAGCTAATCATGCAAACACGATTGCTATGAATCCTCACACATACGTCATCACCTGGTTTTTGTACATCAAGTTGGTAATATGGTGTTAAGTAACGGTCAGTCACAGTAGGAAACTCCTCAAATTCTACTTCATCTAACATATCAGAAGAATCCATTTCTATAGGATATACAAACCCTTCCTCTGGAGGTTCTGGCATATCATCTTCAGTAAACTCTTCATCATCACTTTTATTTTTTGATGTCATAGATTTTTTTTCTTTAGTTTCAGACGTCGGTTTACATTTATCAATTTTAGAGACTAAAAGTTTACAATCTTCATTTTTGGATGTTGAAGGTGCACATTCCTTATTTGGAAATGATACATTACTTTCTTTATTTAAAACTGAACAAGTTTTTTCATCTCCACATTCAGCTGAATGAGTTTGATTTTTGGTATCATTAGATAATTTTAATTTTTTGTTAATGGGTTCACTTTCATTATTAATTTCTGATTCCATTTTAATATCATCCCTTTTCAAATTCAAATCTTTATTATTAGATTCTGATTCTAAATTTGCTGTAGAATCCATTTTAAAAATATTTTCTATGGTTAATTGATAAAATAAACACTAAAACTTTCCATAAAGTTCAACTTATCAAAACTTAGAAAATAACTAATTTATTATTAGTAAAAAGTTCTATGTTACATAGTACTCGATTATTTTACACATGTCTAATTTAATATTAATTAGAATATAAGCTTAATATTTTTTGTATCGTTCATTAGCTATCTCCCTATTCTTCGCTCTCATATTTTCCCTCTGAAAAGTGAAAAAATATTACATAACAATGAACAATACAGAAAGATATTGAAAAGCGAAGATGCTTACATTGGCTTTTATGCATTTCTGAAGATTCTTCTCAAAACTTGAGCACTTTCCAAGGAATCTAGAAACTGGGTGCTGTAGAAACAAAAACGTTTAGATAAATTATCGAAAACAAAATCTTGCTTAATTGGAATTGCACGTCATAATAACCTCGTTCTCGCAGTCTTGGAATTTATAATAAACTTCGTTGCAAACGGAATTATGCCTGGCTAGTTGTCGGTATTTCGGCGGCATGGCCTTATCTTCTCATAGAGGTTGTCCCTTTGCAGTTTGCAGGCAGCAAGCGCAGCGATGTGCTCTTCAAAACATAACCTTAACGCACGTTTACGCGACTATTACTTTACAACATCACGCGCAACGGCGCAATGCAACGCTGCATAACGCTGCAACGTAGTGTCACTCTAGGAGTGTCTTGACAAGCCCCTCACTTTTTACTGATTGGCTGCGCCATATTCTGCCAAACTCTGTGCTTAACCAATCATCGAGAGGCGCGTCCACGCGTAAGTTTGAAAACAATTTGTGTAGCCATAACCTCAAAATATGTATACAGACTTAAATACAGAATTTACATTTACAGAATTTAAAGTCACACTCACACAATGCCTGGTTGCGCAGTTATTGGTTGCAAAAATAGTTCTGCAAAAAAAGTGAAAATGTGCACTTTTCCTAATAATCCAGAAATGCGAGCTGCATGGATTAAACAAATACAAAGACAGAACTGGAGTCCAACACAAAACTCAATGATATGCCAAGTATATAATTTACTTCAAATAATTTCCTTAATAAACTTCAAAAATGATTTTTCTAAATTTTAGAATTATTTTAGTAAATTTTCATACAGATGTTTTACAAATTTATACAATAAGTGATATGTTTTTAATTCTTTTTTAGTATCGTTTTACAAATGATATGTGGGAAAAACCTAGGCAAGATGGTAAAATTAAATTAAAATGGAATGCAATTCCAACATTATTTGGAAAGGTGGTTACGCAAGCAAATTGCAACATGAAAAAAGGTACATATAATTCTTTGATGTTTGTTTTTATGTATTATATTATTACAATATAAAATATATGCCTTAATTTTAGATGTAAAGAAGGTATTAGAAACCATATTCAACCATTAGAATATTTGCATCCATCAGTTAAAGAAGTTGGAAAGAGTACATCAAATGAAAACAGTGAACGTATGGATATAAATGTCAATACCTTAGATGATAACAAGGTACCAGAAACGCATACTCAGCCATCTGATTGTACATACCAATCTGTTGACAAAGTTTGTGTATTAAACGAGTCCTGTAGTACAAATTCAGATGTTGATGTACAAAATTTGGATGTGAGCGAAGAAAATGAAAAGGTTGAAAATATGCAGGTGGATGCGAATAATCAAAAATTTGTAAATAATGATGAAGCGTTACAAGGTGAAGTATTTACAGATCATAGAAATGTAGAAGTGTCATTAGCAACAAACATTTCTGTGGAGAGTGATCTTATGGATTAAGTAATAAAATTAACGATAAAGCTTTTGAGCAACTAGATAGTGATATATCTGTTTTGGCTAAAGATTATTACAGTACAAATGTGGTTAAAGGTGGATACATAGAGAAATTGAAAAAACTTGAAAAAGTATATGAAAAATCAAGAAGAATGAATCAAATATTAAAAAATAGACTGCACAACCAAAGAAAAAATTTCAGAAAAAAAATTCAAGAGCTTGAAAATCAAGTACGTATTTATAAAGAACATTCTAAATATTTAAATAATTTTTTAAATGAGGATCAATTAAAACTCTTATCGAAAACATATAAAAAAATGCCAGCATGGTGTTATGCCATTAATATTTTCTTCTAAAATAATCATTTTTGCAGGTGGAGATATATAAACTTCATTTATCATCAGGTATATCTTTTTCTATTATGTGTTTATATATATTAAATATGCATATTATATTATTTTAAAAAATTATTATTGTTTTCAGATCAACGACATTAAATGACAAAGGGACGATAGTCAACTATTGTTGAAATTATACAAATGAATTGTTCATTATGCTATCAACTGATTTTACTATTTTTTTTTAAAATGAATTGACATAGACTGATTTATTTTTTTAAATATTTATACACCATTTATTTTGTATTCTTTAATCAATTTAATATTCGTCACAATTTTATATATCTTTGTATTTAGGATATATTTCTATTATGCTAATTTACTTGTACACAAAAATAAAAGTATCATAAAAAATATTGTTTTCTCCTTTCTTATTTATGTGCGTTTATAAATTGTTAAAATTGTAGAAAAAATAGACGTCATTTTATAATAAAGTTATTTGCTTTGTTTGAAACGCGCGCGAGTCCTAATTTGGCAGAATATGGCGGCTGGAGTGGTAGTGGGGGGTCGGTGTCGAGACACTCCTAGAGTGACACTACTGCAACGCAATACGCAACGCGCCATTTTCACGGGCTTCACCGACTTCACGGCATTCACGCGTGTGCTTTGATCTCTCGGAGTCGCGACCATCGCAGGACTGCGGGAAATCGTGCGGAGGCCGGAGTAAAGTTTCTATTTTTTATATTTTTTGTCGTTTCGTTCGTATTCGATAAGCGTTTCATTCACGTCGTTATTGGGAATAAATAATTTTACTTTTGTAAGTATGGCATTTTTTTTAGTGAATTCTTTCGTTTAGAGACGTATAAGCGCCAAGCGGTATAACTATGCGCCAAGCGCGTGTTTATTTAGTCGGTATAGGTAATATATTTCGGGAAACTTTTTTTTAATTTCAATTCAGAGTACTTATCTTGTAGTAACATTATTTAGAGTGTATTATAAACATGTCACTTATAGCGTAGGTATATAAGGTATTAAAAATATTTCTTCAATTATCAAAAATCAACATAATTAAAATAAAATAGGTACTCACATGATAATAAGCTAATAAGTTGGTATGAATAGTCTATTTCTGCTTAGGCTGCCTTCAGAAGACGATTATAATCATATTTTTGAGAATCTTTTTTATAACTTCTCTGTTTTTCCAAGAAAATCTTTTCTCATTCAAAAGTTCAGGTCATTTGGCAGCACTGGCGACACGACGACGAGTTCAACAAGTCTGTGCCTGTCCGCATTCTGCAGACAACCTCCAACCAACAGCTGGCCTGCCCACTACCGCTCAAAATAATATATACGCGCGCGGCGACCGGGAAGGCGGGAAGTCGCATGTCTGCGTACAACACAACAGCAAGTTTTCGCGCGCAACGCGCCGGCGTCGTGCGTGCGAGCAACCTGCGTTATTTTTATTTTTTTAACGTTCTTTTATTTTCCTTGTAAGTATAAACGCCGATCATAATTTTAACTATGGACAGGCGCAAGCTAAAATCACGAAATGTACTGCACAAACAGCTGCATTCCTCTGCGAGTCAGACGGTGGTGAAGACTGTAGCCGACAATAACAACCCTCTGATACGCTCGGCGAGCGCTGTCGAGACCAGCCTATTGAAGTCGCGCAAACGAAAAAACTCAGAAGACCGCGAGAACGAGGCGATGGAGACTGACGACGACAGCGGCGACGACATGACACTTTCCTCTCGGCTGCCGTCTTCGGTGAACGCCCGGAAGAAGAGGAAAAATGTCATTCACGATGATGAGGATGAGCAGCCGGTATCGCCGAAAAAATTGGCACCAGCAGCAAAGCGTGATTGGTTCGCCAAGCCAAAAGTCATACAAGAGACTGGGAAAGCGACAAGGAAGTCTAATAATTCGGATAAGGACGAGGAGGATGACAAGAATGACTCTGGAGGATCTTATATAAGGGGAGTTCTGGAAGCATTGGATAAGAGTCCATCAAAACTGAGTCAGGGCTCTAACAGTTCAGTGGAGAAGTATCGCAAGGTGAACTTAAGAACCCCAATAAGGTCTAAACTGCAGAGGCCCGTGTCAAAAGCTATTGCTGAGAAGAGGAACCAGAAGGCTGGTACAAGTCAGAAGCTAGAAAAAGCTCTTGATAGTCCAAAACTTACGAAGAGTAATGTTAAAAAACGAGAAAAGAAGCCAGTTTCTAAAAAGAAAGTGGTTTCTGATGAATCTATGGATTCGGATGTTCACATAAGTGGTGCTGATGATGATGAGGAAATGTCAATTCCTTTCGTGGGTACTCTTACAAGAAAATCCATAAAGAAAGCTACAAATAAGAGTCCACAGAAATCTGATAAGTCACAGATACCTTCTACATTCACAGATAGTCCTGTTAAAGTTCAGGCAACTCCTGAGAAAAATAATAGAATAGTTGAATCGCCAGAAATAGATTTGAGTCCTTTGAAAAATTTTGGCAGCCCTGAAAAGAATAATGTAAATACACGACGAAAAAAAACTTCTAATCAGACTGATGATAAACTCACAAATTTTCTTGATACAGTAGGAATAACTTTGTGTTCAGGCGAAGAATCACACATTGCAAGTGGGTATATCTAAAATTAGTATTGAAAATATTTTAAATATGATTATTAAAATTTGAATTTTTACAGGTAATGACCACAGAGAAGTTATACAAAAGATGAAAGATCTCTTAAACTCAGATACTTATGATATCCATGACATTATAATGTCTTGGACTGACTATATAGAAGATGAAGACAACTTAAGAAAATCTTTGTTGGAAATGAGAATAGAATCTGATGAAGGAGTGGCAGTTTGTTCAAAAGCAATTTCACTATCGAGGATATTAATACAAGTTCCCCAATTACAAGTTCAAATTCTTAGTAGTATGTTTAGGAAACTTATTAGTGCTGTAATTACAACGTAAGTAATTAATTATTTGATGTTTGATGAGATGAGTGACAGTGACGTGTATTAATTTTGGAAAGATGATAGGAATGGTTCAGCTGTCGAAGTGGTTCAAAATGAATAAACCAGTTGTTTTCTTGCTGACGTTTCGGGCATTTTTATGCCCCTCTTTTAGGCTAGATTACATTTTATGAAACGTGCTCTACGCAGCGACAACTGTCAGTCAGAGCCAGGCAAGAGAGACTTTTTGACTGGTAATTATCACTGCGTAGAGCACGTTTCATAAAATGTAATTTAGCCTAGAAGAGGGGCATAAAAATGCTCGAAACGTCGGCAAGAAAACAACTGGTTTATTCATTTTGAACTACTTCGACAGCTGGACCATTCCTATCATCTTTCCAACATTAATTAATTATTTGTTTAAAATATTTGAGTATTACACACTTTACAAAGTACTTTTATTTTGTTTTAGAGATTCATCAGATGATGTACCTTGGGCTCTTCAAATGTTACAACAATTTAGATTCTTAGAAGTACTTGTTGATCCAGATCTTTTCATTTCACGAATTGAAGAGTTGTTAAGTTCATCTCCAGAATGGTTTCAACGTGAAATTATAGTTTTTATTCCTGACATAGTCACAGATACTCAGCATCGTACAACAGCTGAAATGCTTACTAAAATTATGGAAAATAATAGTGATTTGACAAATATTATTTTGGACTGTATACACAATTTAATATTGGGAAAAGAATATAGAGAAGAACTGAGAGAGCAAATATTAGGATTGCTAGAGAAAGATTTTGATAAAAGTACAGTTCCAGCTATTACGAGGTGTGTATGATTTTTAGAATATTAAATTTGTCTATTTAATCAATTAATTTTAATAAAATATTACAGGTTTGTTCTTACATCATGTACTACTGAGGCAGTTGCATTAAAATCTTTAAATGCACTTAGACTTATAGATATGGCACCAACCAAAAAAGAAAAAGTTGATGAAGTTTATACAAATCAAGTATTCATGGTAAATGCTATTAAGACAAATATTCAGTTGTTTAAAGAAGTAACACAAGCTGCTGTTGCAATGATCAAGACAACAGCAGAAGCTGTGCCTTTAGATATTATAATATCAATATTACTTTATCAGACAACATCAGCTAAAAAGAAGATTGTTGAATCAAATGTTTATAGCCACATCAGAGATGGCTATTATAAAACAAGTTTACTTAATATCTTTTATTCTGGATACAAACAAGTGGCAAAGAGTTTCCAATCTACTTCCTTAAACTTAGCAATTCAACTTTTAAAAGCTGATAGTCCAACACATGTTGAGTTTGCAATTGAATGGCTACGAAACATGTTTATTAGTCAATCTGATACTTCTTACAAGCAAAGAGAGATCATGGAAAAATTACTAAATCTTATGGGAAGTAAAGATAAAACTGTAAAGAATGCTCTTGAAGTACTTTGTAGAATGGCTAATGAAGATTCAGAACGCAAAATTCTTCAACAACATGCTGGTTTTCTAAGAAGCTTCTTGGAAAAAATTGATAATTTGCATTTTGATGAAGTAGCTACATTGTATCATTTATTTCATGGACTGTGTACTCAATCAGAGCATATTGCAAATATTTTAAATGATGATTTGGCTATAATAATGCAAAAACAGTTATGTAGTTCAAAGGTCGTGTAAGTATATCTCTGTTTACAATATAACTTTTACACAAATGAAAAATTTTTTTGATATTATTTTTATACATTTTATTTATTTCTTACGTTTATAATAGATTATTAGTAAAAATTCGAAAAATAATCTCATTGTAGAATCTAATAATACTGGTAACAACTTTGTATACCGTTTTTGACATGTAATTTTAAAAAATTTTAGGACCAAATGCAAAGGAGTTATTGGAGCAATTATGGCTATTAAACATTTAGCAGGAAATGGTGAAACAAGTGAAGATGCATATCACTTACTTAGTAAGAATACTTATTTATTTTAAATATAAAAATTTTTTATCACTAATTTTTGAAAATTAATTTTAGAAAAAACTCTTAATAGTTTAAAAGGCTGTATAAGATCACAAGCTCTTTTCTATGACCAACTAGGACAAGTTATCGCTAGTACTAATAATATTAATGAAGAATTTCTCTCAAATATTACAAGTTATTTTGAAGATATTTTTATAAACACTTGTTTAGTAGAAGAAAATTCAGGGTGATTATAATAATACAAAATAAAAATGCATTGTCTAATATAACTAATTTTATTACAAGTTATACTTTTTAATGTTTAGTGTTTTAGTGCCACAATTCGGCCTAAATGATTCTAGTATGGCAGAAAGTTATTATGTCAATTTTGAAAGTGGAAAAGCAGGGGTCGTAGTGCCTGTATTTTTGAAACTTCTAAGAATCTGTAATTTGCGATTGAGTGGTAGTTTGGAAAGTATAAATTCTGTATTAGGATGTCCAATTTTGATGCCGGATGATTTAGATATGCCGGAACCATCAACGGCCGATTACATGATTCACTGCATCAATTGGTTTAGGTATGGCTTGTATTTATTTCACAGGGTTCATGGTTCGTAAGATGAAAAAAAAAAAAAAAAAAAAATACTGCATCTGTCAATCTCAAAAATATTTAATTTTTTATATTTACGTATTCGCTGCTTCTTACTCACAATTTATTCAACAAATTTTTTAGTAAAAATAAAAGATATGAATTGATATATCAGCGTAAAGAGGATGTATACTAATACTCTTACTATGAATTTCAGAGAATTAATTGGTGGATTTGTAACGCAAGAAGAAAAACTATTACGAGAGCAAGTTCTGAAACGTTTAGATAAGTTAATGGCTCTACAGGGTGAATTTGTGTCGATGATGGCAATGTGTGAAAGTCGGTATCAACCACCACCCTGTTATTTTCATCACTTCCCAGTGCCTCAGTTTGTTAGGGTAGATATGAAAGTAGGAAAAAAGGGTGGTAAAAAAGGCAGAAAACCAAAAGATAAAGTGGAAAAGGAGGATAAGAACGAATCAACTTTAAGTAAATCGATCGTGTTGCCGGAATGGGAAAATTGGGAGATAGGATCTGAGATGACTGTCAAGAATCCAGCATTTTTCAGACAAATGGACACTAAAGTGAGAAGAAAAATTTTAATATTTAAAAAATTAAATATTTTCGGGTTTATAAACTAGAAAGAAAATTTAATTTAACAACTTGTTTGGTTTTTGATTATTCATCAACTTTGATAAAAATTTATAGTAAATAAAATTGTTCAAACTTTATGTTTTGTTTAAAAGTGCTATGTAAAATGTAAATGAATTTCCGACATGTCACTTAAACTAATGTTATATTTTATTTTCTGCCACTTTTCAAATTTAAATGCGTTTTCACTTTATATTATCAAATTTTAATCATTTTTAGTCAATAAATTTATTATAATTTTTTTTTTTAATTTTCTAGTTATGCATTTTTCATTGGTAATTTCTTTTTTTTAGATTATTCATCTTCTAGATGCAAATATGGATATTCACTCATCTCAGATATCTTCTGAAAATGTCACAATTGCTCAAGTTTGTTTTATAGTCAAAGAACTTTTGGGCATGTTTGAGAATCAATCATCCGAAAGTTTCGTGCGAGATTTAATTCATTTATTACCAAAGATTTGTGCCAAACTGCAGAAAATTATTGTTGATTTGAGACAACATGATAGTGCACATGAAAAGGAAGCTGCAAAACTTCTATTGTGCCTGTTAATTACAATATTTAGTTGGAAAGAGTTTCAGGCACCAAGATACAACACGTTACTTCGCGGTATATATATTATACAGTTTTTCGTATATATAATAGAATTTTATAATTTGTATTTTCTGCATCAAATTCATTTTCATTTAGAAAATGGTATTTTCCACAATGGGTGGGAAATATGGTTTTCCGCATATTATTATAAAAAATATCGTTTGTAACTTGTGCGCACGATTTCTGCACTTGTTCCAATTATATACTATTTATTATAGCATCAACTGATTAATTAAATATGTAAGAAACAAACGAAAAATTAATATTTTTGTTAGATGGCCTTAGAACTCTTGCTGGTATGATGAGCGAATCAAGCGCCTTGTTAAGATCGTGTAAAGATCTTGTTGCCGAAGCTTATAAATATTTTGAATCTTTGGCAGATGTTGCGACGCATATTTCATTGGCTGTTGCGCTTGTTGATATATGTGGTTGTTTGATGAAGCATTCAAACAGTTTTACGGAGCAATCAAAAGAAAGACAAGGTAACAAACAAAAAGCATAACAAAAATTTAAGTTTTATAAATCTAAAAAGCAATATTCATTGTAGCAAGAATGGCTTATGGATATTTGTGCCTTGAATGGACTAGTGAATCCCATGGATCTCAATATAGAAATGCGGTAAAGCGGTTATTAAAAACATGGGTGGAAAATGAACCTGATCCGTTGAAAACTGTAAGTTCGGTGATGAAGTGGTTACCCGAGCAAGTAGCTTCACTCGAACGTCCACAATCTCGTTTGAGTAGAATGCCGTCGGTTACTAGGGGTATTTTTCCTTTGCTATTAAAACAGTTGTTTGCTGGACTCATCAAAGGTATTGAAGTATCTTTAGCTTTATCTGAAAGGTGAGATGATATAAAATTTACTGTTTATAGTATTATCCATTTTAACGATAAAAAAATTTTTCAAAATATTTTTTCGATTCTTTTGCTTATTTAGAGATCCCGAAAGGATACGAGTGTGGTTAGAAGCTGCCATGTGCCTAGACAAAATGTCAGACATTTGCAAATCGAATACAAATGTTATGTATTTAATTCTTTTCCTTCGTTATATATCAATATTATATCAAATGATTCTTAATAATGGTATGAAATTACTAGAAGCAAATGTAAAATATCAGACAGAAGAAGTTTTAAACGTGATAAAATTATTCCAAAGTAAGTGCCTTAAGGTAGTTGTATCCCAAAATAGACGTTGTAGAAAATAATTTTTATTTTATTTATATAATATCTGATGATGTGAGGGATTATAGATGTTAAAGAAGTAGAGTTAATAAACTAGAAAAAATATTTTTAAACCCAAAATTATATAATTGCAAATTTAGATATTGTTCATTAAAGAGATATTCATACAATGTTTCGAATTTGAAATTTTTAATTCTAATTTAATGTGCAAAAGCTTATATTGTTTCTTGAATAATTATCTAGATATCCACCGTTGAAAAATTCCGAAATAATTAACGAGTAAAATCTGATTATTTATAGGTTCCAGCACATTTTTTTAAATAACAATGAATTTTTTCTCCTTAGAATTAATTATTTTAAAATTTGTCAACAGTGGATCATAAGATAATTATTCAAGGAACAAAATAAGGCTTATAAACGTCAAAATTAAATTAAAATTAAAAAAAATCGAAACATTGTAATTATGACTTTTTTTTTAATGAATAATGTCTATTAACAATTACATAATTTTGGGTTTAAAATTTTTTTTCCAGCTTATTAACTCTACGTCTTTAACATGTATAACCTCTCACATTATCAGATTTTACGTAAGTAAAAATTATTTTCTACAAGTTCTGTATCTTGGGATATAAACTATCTTAAAATAACGGTATGAGTAAGATTTAAAAAACAATAAGAATTTTAAAAATTAATTTGCTACTGACTTTAGGGTCTGGGAGATTTTTACGAGACATATTTTGTACAGCAAGAAAAGAAAAAAACGTATCTCTTCTTAAACTCATACCTATTGCAAAATCAAGACGTGAAAAATTCATTTATAGAGTTAAAGGTATGTTAACTGCAAATAATTCTATCGGAGCGTTTTGGATGGGTAATCTACTTAACAAGGGTTTAGACGGCGAAGAAATTGCGTCGGAGGTATGTGATTATTTACAAGCACTTGCAAATACGACTGGATTAGAGGTTTCAATATAATAATAAATAAATCATATGTTTTTAGTCCTCTGAAGATATAACGGTTGGCTCTGAAATTACGACTGAAAATAGTGTAGCAGATGATGACGGATCAGAAGTGTTTCCAAGCGATTCTGATGAAGAAATAGATGTAGGCGAAGAGAATTAATGTTAATTTTAAAGTCTTTTTATGTTAAAAACTGTTATACGTCAAAGCTCAACTTTTAAGGTGCACAGAAACAGTATTTTTTTACATGTTGATTTAAAAATTCGATTATTTATAAATTATATAAAATTAAGTTCAATTTGTACTCGATTAATGATAAAAATTTTCGTAAGAAAAACAATTATGTTACATTATTTTACACTTATGGTAGGCACTTAATTATTCTAAATTTTGACGAAATATTTGACGTCCCCATGCTCCATCTGGTCTTAAAGTTTCCTCCACAAAAGTTAAATTATAAGAGTCATCTACTAGAATAACAGTATGTGTTCTTGTTCCATATTTTTCCTTTTCATGTCGAACAAATATAGCACTAAGTTCATTAAATGCTTCTGGAGATCGTTTTTTCAATTCTTCATCTGGTAGATGTCTAAAAAACAATAAGATAACATATATTTTATTCATTTTGATTTTTGAAACTTAATAAAATTATAGGATTTACAAACTATAACATACCTATCTTCTTGTTTTAAAAATTGTATTAAATTTTCAATCAATTCTTCTTGTTGAGAAACTTTTGCATTATTAAGAAGTTTTTTGAATTTCTTTTCGCCTGCTAATACTTTTTGATATGGTTTTTCCATACCACTGTTACCAAAACCTAAAAATTCTTTATCAATAATAATAGGACCTGGAAAGTTCTGTATACTGCTCAAGTAGCATATATCGCTATTCCTGTACAACAAAATCACGGTTATTAATATACTGTTATCACTTCTAACATACAATTTAAGAATTAATCTTATTGCCTTGTGTCAATCATGACTAGATTAAAAGGATTGTAACACTGAGTTTCTTGATTGATTTTATGCAGTTCATTGGCATGCTCCATTGTAGAATTTGATGATGTGATGTAATCTCTAACTAGAAAACCTCGGCCTTTACCTTCAACAGATTTTGGCACGCCATTCAAATTTAAAATCACCCCAATTCGACCAGTCTTGTAGTTAAGTGCTAACCAAGTGCCACCTTCTCTCCCAGGCTCCATGTCCATCCCTATGTATCAGTTTTCAATGAAAATGTATTTATATCATATCTGTATTTTCTTTTACATTTTTAGATAAACTCTGTTAAACGTAAATTTTTTGATAGGATTTACATTTTATATAGACGCTAATTAAGGGGCGTGGTACTCATGTACTCTGTTTTACCGGCAGAACACGGTAAATTCTATATTATTAAAATAAATATATCGAATTACGTCTTATAAAGAGATAGTTACCTTGCGCAATGTAATAATCTACCAGCCTACGCAGTTTTGAGCTCAAATATCAATGGCATCCTAAAAAATTTTGCGAACAAAAATAACCGAAATTTCGTTCGCAAAATTTTTTAGGGTGCTGTTGATATTTATGCTCAAAACTGCGCAGGCTGGTAGATTATTACATTGCTCAGGGCAACTATCTCTTTATAAGACGTAATTCGATATATTTATTTTAATAATATAGAATTTACCGTGTTCTGCCGGTAAAACAGAGTACATGAGTACCACACCCTCAATTATACCGACAGAGTTCTCTGCCGTACCGACCACAATGTTTTTAATTAAATATAATTGTTACAAGCTTTTTCTCGAATTCTGAGAGTCGATGCACAAAGGCAAACTTATTATCTAATTCTCGGTCAAATTTCAGATAAATCTATTGAAAAATAAAGACGAAATTTGAAAAATCGCAAAATGTCGTATTTTGGGGTTAATATAATAATATGCGACTTTGCGATTTTTCAAATTTCGTCTTTATTTTCCAATAGATTTATCTGAAATTTGACCAGGAATTAGATACTAAGTGTGCCTTTGTGCGTCGACTCTCAGAATTCAAGAAAAAGCTTGTAACAATTTGTGGTCGGTACGGCAGAGAACTGTGCGGTGTAAGGCATTCCCGTAAGTCTAATAAATATTTTCGCGGCGGGGGGGGGGGGGGCGTATGTTTAGCCGGTGCACTATAAAATTGCAGTCAACTAACGAATTTTTTAAGTTCGACAACGGTAAAGATATTTCAAAATAAGTCGCTAGAAACGAGTTCAATCGGCATTTAAATAGTATTAATAAAATTCGATGTTTGGGACTGTAGGTGAACTGGTACCTATATTCGAAAATATGATGTCCGTAATTTAAAATTCGATATCAAGCATAATCTGCGACACCATATGTCGAATTCAAAAAATTCGTTAGATGACTGAATTTTATAGGGCTAAAGAGCCTTCTACAACCTCACGCAAAAACTGCGTGCACACAAATCTCACTAGATTTTGCTAGAATAAGGAGTGCAACCAACCTTGATTAAAAATCAAAGCTGTTTTCTAACTTCAAACAAACAATTCTTGGATGGTTTTCTGGAGACAAAGTGTGGCAATTTTTAGTCAAGGTTGGCTGCACAACTAGCTCTAGCAAAATCTAGTGAGATTTGCGTGTACGCACAGTTTTTTCGTGAGGTTGTAGAAGGCTCTTAAACATTGGACCCCCCCCCCCCGGCACCCTCACAAATTTTCTACAACTCAACAAAAAGAAAGCTTTTTCAGATGTTTGCAATCCATTTTCGGAAGTTAATAAAATTTTCTTAATATGAACGATTTTTTAATTCCTTAAACTTATAACACTTTTGTTATCGTATTATATACTCGTGTACTAAGATAATAATTGTAAAACTGGGAAGAAATAGCTACTCGTGCAATTTTTAGAAACAACTCATTCGGCACGCCACAACAAAAATGCATTATTTTTTCCACCTCACACCTACCAATACAGCTACAGGGTTTATAGAAGGCAAACATCATAAACAAGGGAATACATACCTCCGAGGCAACTGGGGTAATCCTGCCAATGTTGCGCGGGTTGGGCTGGTCTGGCGTAATACTCGTCCCTATTTGAGACCAGGATCAGCCTGTATTTGCCCTCCCGAGGATTTGGCTCCCTGTAGATGAACAGGATACACATCACGCTTGGTCAAAGACTCTCTTTTTCTCAGTGGATGCACTCGTACACTTTTCACCTGGTACACTAACATGCATCCCGCAGGGGACAAGCCGAGCCACTGAAGAGAATTAGCAACTCATCTTTTAGGAAGATAAGGGACGCGCTGTGTGTCAGTCAAAGCCCGATAAGGTTGTCGCGCGGTTGACATCGGCCATCGTTGCGGAGCAAGTATAAGTACAGTGAACGAAAGCGTGCCGAGAAGTGGGAGAGGAGAGGTGAAAATCAGCTGATCTGCGAGAGAGAACCGTTTAGCATTGTGTTTGAAGCGCTGGCGCGCCTGCGCGCTCCTATACGAGATATTTAAACGCCGATCGAGCCCTTTAATCTGCGTTTTTTTTGTTTACCGTCACAGTTTTGGGCGTGGTACTTGTAATAATACTTGAGATAACTCTGTCTTGATGTGTAGCAATTTATAACGTTTTATAAAATGTATGTACTGTAATTCGAAGGTGTATTAAAATATACAAGGTGGAGTTATGTAACGTTTGTCGTGCGACGACGGCGCTTTTAATTGACGAAAAAGATAAACGTCGCGATACGCGTAGTTAGCAGTGTCGTCAAACTGTAAATACGAACGGCTCGATGTGGGAAAATATTTGGTTTTTTTTCGATTTTAATTCTATTTATAATTTGATACGAATAATTTATTAGTTGTGCTATGAATAGACGAATTATGTAAACTTTAGTATACAAACAATCTTAATCGAAATAAAAATGTTAACAATCTTAACAATAAAATTGTTAGATTTTATCATTTCTATACTATCTGTGTTGTGATTGATTTTCGAAGATAATTAGGAATTTCAGAGTAACTTTAATAATAATAGATTTAAGACAATATTTGTCGATTTGAGGAAAAAACATTAAATAACCTGAGAGTCATTAAACTTTTATTGCATTATCGTAATTATAATAATTTAAAGACTTATAAAACTGTAAGCTATAAAATGTTTTTTCAACCTATAAAAAAGACTTAAAAAAATATACTCTATGGAAGATAATTTTTTTTTTCATTCCTTTAAGAATTACGTGAATATTTGCCTAGATATGCAGTCAACTTCAAAAGAATGCATACTTTATTTTATTCGTGCCGTCTCGTCACATGCAAATATACTTCGTTAAATTAATTGTACTGATAATATTTTTTGAATGCAATAATTATCTAAAAAAAGTGAAATTTCAGTTCCAATGTTTTAAATACGTTTTTATAATAAAAAAATTTCTCGATTTTTTTATGGAAATATATGATATAATCTCACGGTTTAAAAAAGACTAAAGATCTGGGTGTGTGAGAATTAATCTCAGTCTTCTTGCTGAAAATATTTTGTTGGCCTTCGAATCTTCGTACATAATATATTCGATAAAAAATATTTAAATGATGAAGACACTAATAAGTTTCATTAAACTTTAATCAGTTGTCATATTTTGTATACTTTGTCGTTAATAATGCTGAACATATTACATACCCTCTTACATACGTTCCGATGTTCATATATATTAAGTATCCTATTCTCTTTAAAAAGTGACGGATGAAATCTGTCATCTTTCTTTCTTTTTCTTTTAATGGCTGCGGGTACCCGAAAGACTGAAATCTGTCATCACAATAAGGATGCGATCCCATGGCGTTCCGAAAAATTAGACGGAACCATTTAAGCCCGTGAGAGCGAGAGATATTCACGGAAGAACCTCTCTCTCGCACTCACGGGCTTAAATGGTTCCGTCTAATTTCTCGGAACGCCATGGGATCGCACCCTAAGACTGTTTTGATTAGTTGTTGTTAACTCATTGATTGGTCTATACAGAATAAGCGCCAAAATCTAATATGTTTGAATTTTCAAAGTGATGTGATACCCACACTATTACTCAATTCTGGTTTTCCGTTTTTTTCCTTCAATTTTAAACTTTTTGAAAAAAAACTCTTTGACACGTTTTAAGTTTAATAAAGAACTACAATGTACCAAAGAGGTTTTTTCTTAAAATTAAAAATTGAATGAGAAAAACAGGAACCCAATTTTGAGTAATAGCGTGGGTATCGCATCACCTTAAAACTGAATAATTAAAATGGTATAAGAAAAATTTAATTATTTTATTTATAAAAATTTCGTTATTATATTGTATAATTTAAACTGATTGAAACAAACGTTTAAATTAAAACTAACTAACTATATCATGTTCAACCTCAAAAAAAAAATAATAATATTAATAATTCGTGCAAAGCGTGTAGAATGTAGCTAGTTTAAAATAGATTTCAATCACAATTAGGCAGTGAAAAACTGGTAGGTAGTCACACTTGAAGTAGTTACCGACGATTTTTATTAATTGCAAGACGCCAAGGCGAGATTCGAAAATATAGTGAATCTGTATTGAAATCTATATCGAATTTTTTTCTTATAGGAATGACAATGTTTATTTTAATGTTTAGTTTAGAAGATTCAATTTATTTTTATTTATTCTATTCCATTAAAAAACTTTAAAAAGCCATTCACTAATACAGTATTTCAAAAAACAATTTTTTTTGTTGCACTATAAAGTCACTTTCTTATGTAAAGTGCAGATAAATAATTGCAATTTTCGTCTTGTACAAGACCTTCTGGTTGACCTTTTCAGTATATATGATTATATAAGGTACATTGTCTTAAAAATCTATAACTGCATTTTAATTGTTTACTTATTCTTTTTTGTAATTGATATATTGCAAATAAACGCGTATCTATCTATTCTGCGTTCTGTTTGATAACATAAAATACTTAAAACGGCTTCAATTACATTTGTTTTAAAAATGCAACGGTAAGTATGTATAAGGTGAATAATATGACTAATTACTTTCCCGTATTTTTTATACCATTAATCATAAAATGTACATAAAAAATTCTATGTCATGGTTACAACTTCTTAAGCGATCGGTAAACTCATTATATTTCCTGTGTTGCTGAAATTACACTCAACGATTTAAACTTTTTGTAAAACGAATACCCATGTTTATCCACAATTGCATTGTACTTTTCACAGATGAGTACACAAATATAGAAGTTCAATAAGTACTTTTTCATATAAATAATTATTTGATTGCGATTTCTAGAATGGAAAGAAGTGGTGGCAATGGAACGCTGCTTTGATGAATTAAGTTCAAACTTTTGCTCCGTATTCACGAGGTTGCGACATCTATATTTAAACACAAGCGATTGCGACTCCTTTTAATAATACATAACAGTTTACAGTCTTTTGAAAATAAAGTCAAACAATGATCAGCAATAAATTATCTCATTGTCACAAATTATGTTAAGGTGGCTCCAGCGGTCTAGTAGACCTAAAGCTATGAACATTTTTTACAAAAATTCATTTACACATTCCAGTCTGAAAACTGATATGACAGGAAGCAGAGTTCTTAACATAACGGAAAATATTTTTGTTAGAAAATTTCTAATTTTGTAAAAATATATTTTGTCTAATAAAAAAAATTCAATAAGAAATACAAATCTTTTTTGTGTTTCATTCAATTTTAATTTGCAAGGTTTCATTTTCTTCCTTGTTAAATTTCAGGAGGAGTCAACAATATCAAAATTGAAAAATTTTCAAAACCTGCAAGTTATATGCAATTGATTGTAGATTTGTTTGTCACTGAATTTTATAAACAATTGCATATAACTTTATATAATATAACTTTGCAGGTTTTGAAAATTTTTCAATTTTGATATCGTTGACTCCCCCTGAAATTTAACAAGGAAGAAAATGAGACCTTGCAAATTAAAATTGAATGAAAAACAAAAAAGATTTGTATTTCTTATTGAATTTTTTTTATTGGACAAAATATATTTTTACAGAATTGGAAATTTTCTAACAAAAATTCCTGATGTCATATCAGTTTTCAGATTGGAATGTGTAAATGAATTTTTGTAAAAAATGTTCATAGGCTTAGGTCTACTAGACTGCTGGAGCCACCTGAAGTACGTTCATTGTTCCGTCTAAAAAACTGGATTGCGTTTTTGATATAAACAATTTAAATTATAGTGTTTAGAAAACTTAGGCAGTCGCCGTCACAATTAATAAAGATTATATCCATATTAAAATACATTACCCTATACTAGAGTAACCATAATTTACATTTCATATAAAATTTCAATACGAAATCCATTATTTTTTTGTTATATCACTAATAATCAAATTAAATTTTTTTTCATTCTTGTTCGTCAACCACAAATATTTTCTACGAAATTCGATTGATGTACCCTTCAATGAATCTTTGCAATGTATAACCTTGTAATTTAAAGGTTCCTTGTTCCGAACTGGTTCAATGATAGATGGTACACGCGTATACTGTGAATTGTTTACTCGAGATTCGGCACAATACATAGCATAAATTTTTTTCCCATAATCATTGTCAAAATTATTTTCTCTATACATAAGGTGATGATCAATACCCACACTATTACTCAATTCTGGGTTCCCGTTTTTCTCCTTCAATTTTAAACTTTTTGAAAAAAACTGACACGTTTTAAGTTTAATAAAGAATTATAACGTATCAAAAAGTTTTTTCCTTAAAATTAAAAATTGAATGAGAAAAACGGGAACCCAATTTTGAGTAATAGCGTAGGTATCGCATCACCATAATGTAAGAACTCCGTTATCAACATAAACTGCAGAATAAATAAATTTTTCTTGCTATACTTAAATTACCATCTTAAAAAATTTGAAGTTTTAAAGCATTACCTAAAGGAATTTTGCTCGAAACCGTATTTATTCAGCAGTAAAAATATTTCACTCCATTTTAGACAGAAGTACAACAAAGCTGCACCTCAACGAGTCCACCTTAGCTTATTAATATTTAAAACGCATCGGGAACAAAGTCCATAGTAGCTGTGCAAACGAATATATAGAAGCTGTTCCAGAAATTTTTGACACGCGCACAACGAGACACCCTCGATAATTTTCCCAAAGACATTCAACTCCTACGTCATTGACTGCAGTACATACTTATGCACTCTTTGTGACGCTGCGATCCTCGCATCTCTCGCGCACAAAGGACCAGTCGATCGCGCTCGCTATTTCGCCAACCGAGTGTATAAGTACAGCGACTCACGCGTGCTACACGATCGGGAAGTGACGCGCGCGCAGAGCTCGGAAGGACACACGCGCCGATTTGAATACATTATATACGCGTGCGTGGACCGGTACGCATTTCAGGTAGAATTCGCCGAAGTCTGCGCGAATTTTGTACCGGAGATTTAGTGAAATTATCGCGAGAAAAGGGAGACATAAGATAGGTAGATAGACATATAGAGGGAGAGAGAGAGAGAGAGGGAGAGAGAGAGAGAGAGAGAGAGAGAGAGAGAGAGAGAGAGAGAGAGAGAGAGAGAGAGAGAGAGAGAGAGAGAGAGAGAGAGAGAGAGAGAGAGAGAGAGAGAGAGAGAGAGAGAGAGAGAGAGAGAGAGAGAGAGAGAGAGAGAGAGAGAGAGAGAGAGAGAAATGGAATTTATTGATGTTTTAACGGATTTTTTTTTCGGGACAAGAGTACTTAGCGGCTGCCGAGGAACGCCTTTTGAAGTTAAAAATAGCATTTTGCAATCTCTAAATTTAAATCAGTGCATATTATGTACTGGAATCAAATCATTGGTATACTTATATAACTGCTAATCAGTGAAAATCCACTGACAATTAGTGAATATTCACTGATTGACAATTATAAGTATGCTACTCTAATAATTGGCTGATTCTGAAAAGAAGTAACAATCTTAAAATCGCTATTTTATTTGATGGCGTGGTTAGGATTTAAAGGATCTAAAATTGATTGTTTTGTTAATTGGAAACATTTTTTTCTCAAATAGCACTTAATGTCAACGTTTAATGGAATACATTAAACGCATGCACGTGCGAGTAGAATAGTTAAGTAACGGAATGCAAATCTTAGAAAAAAATCTTTGGGAAATTGAAGAATGATTTTTTGCCGTGTAATCGCGAAATATGTGAAATGTATCCTGGGAATTTTGATTGTTCAAAAAATATTTTATATTGATTGTTGTCATGTTGTCACTCGTTCGATGGTGTTTATATTCAAGTCGAAATGAGTTTCTCGGCGTTATTTTAAAATTGTAACATATAGTAAGTTTATATATTTGGAAAATTCGTATAATCATCATAAATTTCATATTTATTATTTTTTTAATTTTAAGAATTAGAACCAACGGTATATTAAAAACTAAAAATATAATAAACAATTGAAAATATTCTTACAATTACGAAGTAGAAACGTATGTTAAAAGGTGAAACACCTCTTAATCGTATAAATTATCCAATAAGGAAGTAGTTATTATGAAGATCTTTGGTTAATTTTATCGGTACATACCTGTTTCTTCATTAATATTTTGCTGTTGTTTTCCTTCTGTAAGTAATGTAAAGGCACATAGTATCCCTAGTCCCCGTTAAGTAGTATTTAACACTTGTTAAACGTGTATATAATGAACTTCAATCGAGACCAAAATATCTCTGAATAAATGTATGGTTACATCGCACTTTAATACTTGTATAATCAAACACTAGAAATTGTCTATTAAAACGTGTTTAAAGTTATATTTAAATTTTATAGTTCTACATATACGTATTTAGTTAATAAAATCTTAGTAAACATCTTTTAATTGTCGCGGAATATTCACTCAAGCTGAATTATAAATTTATATTTCGGATTCGTATGAGTAATTCGCCGGTAATTCAAGCTATTCATAATACATAAAAATATTTAATAAATTCATAAGGCTTAAGAATTCCACTTCGATCTGCAACATTCTCGACTCCGAATCCGAGAAGGAAAAATCTTACTCCGGACTTTATTTTTCCTCAAAAAGGTAAACAACTCAAAACAACTGTAGGTATAAATATTTTTCCTCGCAATCGACCGGCATTACCATATCAACGAGTTCGTCGTTAGACCTCGAACGAATATACACGATGGCGGGGGACCAGGATCGAAAAACCGGTAACCCGTATACCGAAATAAATCTCATTCTTTCCTCGTGCGGGCGCGCGTACTTATGACTGTGTGTGTGTGTGAGCACGGGTGACAATGCTATATAACGGCGCCCGAAAGAAAGAAAAAAGGAGTAGATGCAATTAAGTGACGGCTGGGGCGGGGGGGGGGGGGGGCTAGGAAGTGGCTGCGCGTGCGCGAATACAAAGCAGCCGGGTCCAAGGATAACCGTTTGCGTGGATTTGCCGCTGTCGCGCGCCGCTGCAAGCTCCTGCCGCCTCCATACACGTATAATATATATAATACTCACAGACACGCGGACGGGGTATCGCGGCGTGCGACGCGCACTCGTTGCCCGTGAGCCCGAGCGTAAGCATCGGCAGCCGCAGTCGTCGTCGTCGTCCAGGTATTATATATACACAAGTATCACCAACGTAATTATCCGCAAGTGCACCGCGTGGCTACGTCGTGTGTTGGTGTGTGAACGCGTGCTGTTTTGCAATTATTGCTGAAGTACTTATAGCGGCGGAAGAAGACGCGGCTCGAGTTTAGAGAACCGAGAGCGGGGTGCAAACATTTTACGACGGAGTTCGCGGTGCGACGATGATGAAAAGGTGCTGAATCGACGGACCGTTGGCGGATTATTTTGCCCACGTACGATTCGACCGGCAGGCAGTTTATCCTGTATGTTCCTTTTCTTTTTCTTTTTTTTCTTATTTGGTGCGGGAATGCGTGTTGAGAAAAATATATTGATCAGACGGTCTTTTCTATACCGATGACTTCTTTCGCGGTAAAATATTGAAATAATGGAAATAAATTGTTTTTTTTTTTTTTTTTTTTAAGCGACAAGCATCTTTATGATGTTAAGGAAACTTTTAATTGTAGAATAGGAAAGATGTAAAAAGTTAATTTGAGCTTGCGAAATTTTTCTATGCTATTTATAATATGCGCATTTAAAATGCTCTTATAGTTGTATAAAAGTTACACTCTTTGTATTCTTAACGTATATTAAATTTCGTTTTTTGTTTTTAATACGATGCCACCCGTGATGTATGTATAATGTGACGGTTGGAATAATGGTGCACGAGGATGGCTCGAGCAAAGAGGTGCGCATATAGCTGAGACCTTTTACTCTATATAAGTGTGACTTTCGGGATAGAATCATTTTCTTTTTAAGTAAGCTTCCTTATTGATCTAAACTTCTTTTATAGCGCGTGTCAGTCAGTAATATCAATGTAGAGCAAACGCTCTTAGGAAAGCATTCGTTGAGATGTGGGCAAATTAAGTTTATATGGGATACGCATACATATAACACGCCATGCGGCGCTTCTTTATCTATATCTTCCTTGCGGAACTGAGGGATGTTTCACCGATTCGCTATATATAAAATTGAAGTTAATTTTAGGGCATCTTTATAGTTCGGCTATACAATTTTACAAATTGTGCTTATTGAGAACTTCAAATTAAAAAAAAGGTGTTTTCAAATGTAGCAATAAGGCTACTATACAACATATCGCATTTTATCAATAGAATTTTGAATAAGAGTATACGTCTAGTTTCGAGTGATTGGTATATCAAAACTCTCTTATAAGCTTCTGATATTATGAACCTTCAAATGATTACTATCACCAATCATTCTAAAATCATTATTTTCCTACAATATAATAAAAAAAGTACTACTTAAAATAGAAAAGTTCAATATTCGATATCAGTCCAACCATTCCAATTTTATAGCGAATCATCGAAACATCGGCCCGTTTCCCGTGACGCGCGCGAGTGCGATATAACTTATTCTTATAATTACCGGTAAAGTCGTTCTGCCGGCCCTGAAACCGTCGCAATTATGAGCGATGTGAGGCTGCTGAGCGTGAAGTCGCTCTTAGTCGCACTGTGCTGGCTGTACCTGACGGCGGAGGCCGCTAACCAACAGCTGCTGGACCTGCACCCGGGCAGATTTGCGCGCCACCGCTACGAGAGAAGCCGGAACATAACGTCCTCGAGGTCGATTATCGAGTCCTCCTTTGGCCTGCAGCTCGATTTTGTAAGTACGAAGTGAAGGGTTCAAGTGTATTCTTATATTATTCTGAGGTTTTTCTCCTCACTATATTATCGAATTTCTCTGGTCTTTAATGATTTTTTTCTCACTTTTTTCATGCATTTTTTATTTGTAATCGAATCGTAAAAACAGTGGTTTGTTAAGTACGATGAATGTATCGTATAAACGTTGACCAGAATAGGATGAATATTTAAGTTATCTGAAACTCCGATAAATTACTGTTATGCAATATTAGTATATAGAAATTTGTAATGAATTCTTTTTTTTTAACAGTTGAAAGAAAACATGTTCGTTTGTAATGTTAACTATTACCCGTAATTAATATTCAAATTGCAGTCCAATACATATTCTAGGTGGAAATTTTCACTGTTCACGTTAATTTATCGATACGTCTTTTGCTTAAGGGGATGTGAGTACCGACGTTATTTTTCAAACGAGCATAACTCACGCAAATATCAATAGAATTATCCAGAAAAAAATCTGCATATAGTGTTTGCATGTACGGAGCGCTTGACAGACGTCTTTTTCCAAAAAAAATGATGAGAATTTATTTAATTAAATAAAAACCGTACTGTCGGTAAGTAGGAATCTACAATTGACCTACTTTTCAAACGAGCATAACTCACGCAAATATCAATAGAATTATCCAGAAAAAAATCTGCATATAGTGTTTGCGTGTACGGGGCGCTTGACAGCCGTCTTTTTCCAAATAAATGTTTGAATGTTGATTTAAAAAAATATTGAAATTAGGGTTGCACATCCCCTTAAAGTGAGAACTTGCAACAGTTACTTATCAAGACTCTAATCGTTTCTAAAAAAAAACGCTATCGAACTGGAAATAGTAGAATGCACTACTAAGCACTTTTAGTAAAATAAGTATAAGAAACGTAGCAAATTTTTATTACCGAATTGTAGGTCTTCATAATATTTAAAATTTATAATTAAAAGGTGACAGTAGCATATAAGAGAGAGGATAATTTGTGAACGACCCTGTCTACCGGATCTTTGTGACAGTTTTGGCGGGGTTAAAGACCGTGTACCTCAAGACATTTCAAGTACGGTGATATTTATTTTAGTTTTTTAGGAATTACGTTAAGGAGGGTCTTTCGCAAAATCAAAACTAATATTTACGTTATAGAGCCTTTTTGGAAAATACAACTTTATTTTGTATATTAATATTGGAGGATAAAAATATCTGGCGCTCAAGATAGCTCTTCTTTCGCTTCTTAGCGAAAGATCCTCCTTAATTTTTTCCATAAATTCATAATAGAAAATTTCTATAAAATGTGCATTAACTTGCACACAATAATATATTTTACAATTGATTATTTGAAGCTAATGGTAGATTGTATTGTATTTATTGTTCGTGAAGCTAATGGCCATACTACCAGGTGATTGTTTATTTAGACAATAAATAAAACAATTGGTTACGACGTTTCGGACATTTTTTATTACGTCCCTCTTCAGGTACTAATAAATTACAAAGAATACAAAGTTGTAAAAATTGTTATAAATCACAAATTACAAATTACAAAAATCACAATTGATAGAACTTAAAACTAACTTACAATTAACGTGTAGTCAAAAACTTATTCGGAATGATATTCCGGTCGTCAATGAGATCAATTACAAATTTTTTGACTTATATACATAAAATATGCGCAAAAGTGTATGTACATGTAAGACGTATGGTGGGGATGTCGTAGACAGTGAGAGGCAGCGAAACGGGCGAGATACCCGGGCAACACGTATTAGTGGGGGGGACCAACTGATCATATACGCATTACAATATCCCGCTAAGTGTGGTGTATATGAGGTAGGAGTGGTTACTCTTCTAAAACGTGTGCTCCTGGTCTCTCTTACTTGCTAGCTACGGGTCTAATACTGTTATAGGCACATGAATTGGCAATTTTTAATTAATGAAGCATATTCATGTGATAGATTATTAATTTCATATTGTTTATTCATATACTTTTCTTGTGTATGAATAAACACGGCTTCCGAGAAAATTCTTTTACCTCTATTTATTTCTATGTCAAGAATTTTTCTATTAACAAAATCAATCGTATGGTTAGTGTCTTTGGTGTGCGCGTACAATGATGAATTATTATCCTTCATTGCATATTTTTTATTGTGCTCTTTAAGTCGGACATTTAATCGCCTGCCTGTCTGGCTAACATAAGAAGCATCGCAATCCTTACATTTAATTTTGTATACAACATTCACATTATCACAGGTTTTTGATTTATCTTTTCCTAGTTTAATAATACTGTTTAATTTATTCTTTGTACTATATATGATATTTGTATTGTGTTTCCTAAACAATAAGAACATGAAATTTTCCAATTCTTTCACGTATGGTAGGGAGATAAACCTTTTTTTATTATTATTATTATTACTAATATTGATATTTGTGCTTCTTAGTTTTTTTAGGCGATTTTTTATATCTAATTCTATTAATTTTAATGGATAATTGTTACTTAAAAGTAGTTCTTTTATCAAGGTTATATTTTTGTTATGAAAACTGTTGTGTGACAATTTGATTGCGCGGTCAACTAAACTGTAAATAATGGCTATTTTATTACATTGGGGGTGTTGTGAGAAGTAATTCAAGTATCTACCGGAGAACGTATTTTTATGGGACACTGTAATGCGTACATGATCAGTTGGTCCCCCCCACTAATACGTGTTGGCCGGGTATCTCGCCCGTTTCGCTGCCTCTCACTGTCTACGACATCCCCACCATACGTCTTACATGTACATACACTTTTGCGCACATTTTATGTATATAAGTAAAAAAATTTGTAATTGATCTCATTGATGACCGGAATATCATTCCGAATAAGTTTTTGACTACACGTTAATTGTAAGTTAGTTTTAAGTTCTATCAATTGTGATTTTTGTAATTTGTAATTTGTGATTTATAACAATTTTTACAACTTTGTATTCTTTGTAATTTATTAGTATCTGAAGAGGGACGTAATAAAAAATGTCCGAAACGTCGTAACCAATTGTTTTATTTATTGTCTAAATAAACAATCACCTGGTAGTATGGCCATTAGCTTCACGAACAACATATTTTACAATTCTTCTTATAGGTTTTCACTTAGAGTGTCATGCTATAATGTTTCGACGATTTACTATATAAAATTGAAGACAGCTTTCGAATTCCGTGATACCGAAATGAAATATTTACACTTCTTTATTTTATACATTTTTACATACTATACACTAAGAAAAATGATGTATTAAAAATTACTATAATATATAGGAACGTGGGGACAAATCTCGAATACTAAAATTATTACTATATTTTATAGTAAAAATTACTAAGTACACAGCAATTTTTATTATGTATATATCAATTTTTTTTACTATAAAATATAGTAAAAATTTTGGTATTTGAGATTTGTCCCCAAGTTCCTATATATTATAGTAATTTTTAATACATCATTTTTCTTAGTGTAGCAATAAAATATTCATATAAAGCACTTTCTCACTCATATTATAGCAAAATGAAGATTTGAGAGCGACTAAAGTGTCCAATTTCCAACTGTACAGAGCAATCCAAACGTTCATAATTTCAAAAACGTAGGTGTAATTGTATGGGGCGGGAGGAGGAGAGTGATTTGGGGGCGGAGGGGTGATTTTTCGACAATTTACTTTTTGAAGTCGAATACAACATTTTTATAGTTTATAACATTTCATAAATTTAATTTTAGGAAAAAAACATGACTAGTTTCCAGTGATTTGTATCGAAGACGATTTATACTAAACCAATTTTAAACTTTTTTAAAATGTCATTTTTTTAAATGACTGGTGGCACTGTCCACTTATTATAAGGATGGTGGAAAAAAATATAATACTCAAATGTGTAATTTTTCTGTCGACGTTTATTTTTGGTCACCCTCCTTATAATAAGTGGGCAGTGTGATCAGTCAATTAAAAAAACATTATAAACTTCACTGTCAGTCATCTTAAATAAATCTACTATATCTTTTAAATATAATACAACAATTTTCCGAAATCAGGAACCTTCAAATGGCTGCTCTGTATTATACATTTCAAATTCAACACATCAGTTATTCTAAAATTATAATTTTTCCATAATACAATAAAAAATCACTTAATATAAATATTCAATTTCTATAAAAAAAAGAATAAAATAAAGAAGTCCAAATACTCGATTTCGGAATCGAGGAATTTGCAATTGTATTTTAAAGAGCCTAAATTGGTTTAGTCGTAGTATTTGAATATTCGTTAAAATGGTTTTCGATAGAAATTATTGAACACTAGTCATATACGTATACTTTTATTAACATTCTATTGATGGAATACTATATGTTGCACAATAGCTTAATTGTTTCATTTGAAAAAGAGGTCTTTTTCATTTTGAAGTTCAAACTAAAGCACAATTTATAAAATAGTATAGTTGAACTGTAAGATTCGTTAGTTGACTTAAAAAAAAGTAGTGAATTGTCGAAACATCGACACCCTTTCCCTCCATATGATTTGTTTACATAGTTTCGAAATGCTGAAATACTAATTTCGCGTGCATTCCTACGCTTTCTGGTAATAATTAATCATATTACACAGTGTATGCGGACGCAGGTACACTTTTAACATCGTTGGGTTGCCTTGAAACTGGTCTTTCTGATCGAATTCAGAACTCATATTTTCAGTTTTGAATCATTCAGTCACAATGATAATTGTAATTAATTACTCTTTTGTCGATAAACTCCGCTTTTTAGAGAAATTTCCAAAAAATATTGTTTATGTAGATAACAGGCGGTAAGGAATAGTTTAATCTTTAGGATACCTCAGCGGTCCCCCGAATTTTGTATAAATAATACTTCATTTCTAAGGAATGATTTCGGAATTGAAGGTTAGTATTATGAGATGTTATTGAAAATTTATTTAGATTTTTAAAATAACATGCGTTATGTCTACATCGTGTAACCTGTATTTTATGCAATGACAATACAAAATAAACTTATTAACTGTTAAGTGAATTTAGATTCATCAACAGATAACTGTAAATTTGAATGAATTTGCAGTAAGATGACATTTTAAAATACTTGAAAATTAGTCTTATTTTTTAAAGATGGTTGGAAAGATAAAAGGTGAAGCTGGTTTTAATTTTAGCTCGATTGTTCAAGGGTATCAATCAATTGATTGCATGAGGAAAAATGCACTTTATTATGACGACCTTAACCTGTAGGATCAATGCGTGTATATAAAGATATATAATATTGTAATATACTGCATAAAATAATTCTAAAAATTTTTAGCAGTAAATAATTCTATGAAATCTTATTTTATGGGCGATATTTTTTACTCTACTATCGGATAAGAAGGATTAGCTTAAAAGACATTTATTAACGTTAAACGGTGACATTAATTTCCACGAATGAATAAAAAATTTCATTAGATCTCATTTAAAATGAAGTTCTTCCCACTTTCTAAGTATTTTCTAAGTAAAATTGTTATCTCTATGAAAAGAGCAAGCATTTAATTAACAATGAACGCCTCTTCGAAGCTGGGCCTGGTGAACAAGCGCGGCTACCCGGGCGAGGAGCATAAGCTGACAACGATCGACGGTTACAAGTTGCGTATCCACCGTATACCAGGGAGTCCAGTCTCGCCCAAGGCCGAGGGCAAGCCCATCGTTTACTTTCAACATGGGCTACTCGCGTCTTCCGACACCTGGGTCCTCATGGGCCCGCAGAAGGATCTCGGTAAGAAATTAAGTTTATCGCCGAAGGCTGCATCTTTGAATTTTATTACTTTAATTGAGCTTCGCTTTTACACTCTTTAACGCACGGATCGTGTTTCGTTTCAGCGCTTACTCTTTTTAACTGGCCTTGATCTATATTGAAGCTTCGCTGGTATAATATTGTCGTAAAGATGCATAAGTATAAGGGTTTTAGTGTATCGGTTGCATTTTTATTTTTTAATAGCTTGGTAGATTATATACACGTTTAATTGTATTTTCATGAGCAGAACGTGAGTTTATCGTGTGTTAGTATATTTTGTTGAATATTTTAATTTTACGATTTCTTTATATTTTCATATGAGTATGTTTCCCCTTTTTAACCTACACTTGTGACGAAATTGGACAAAAGAAAGACCTTTATGGTACTATTCGACATGTATATATGATCTTTGCCATTATTATCTTTATTTATATCTTATTTACACCTTATTTAATTAATGCTGCGTTAAAATATTTATAATTGTACAATATACTTAATGCATTCGAGAGATTCAGGTTTTTTTTTTTACTTTTCCGAGCGGATTATTTTTAAATTAAATTTAAAAAATTGAATTAAATTTTTGACGTAAGGTAGTAGTTTATTATAGAAATTTTCAAAAACACTATCTGAACAAATATGTCAACTGTTTATTTTAACTTCGTGATCAATAATGTGATAATTTTCTTTATTAGTCGGTCCGTTTTAGTGTGCAACAGTATAGCATTGAATTGCATTTTAGCAACACCCTGTGAAAGAATTTGTGTTTGCAGTTGGATATTTCAACTTTAGTTTTGTCTGGGTTCAGAGTGGAAATATCTATATAGTCTACTACTGCTTGAAGGGTTGATCTTGTATATTAGTTTAACAACTAACAAGGTATATTTTTGGTGTTTGACTTAAACTTAATATTTTTACTATTTCACAAGTATTTATCGAAAAACGAATCATAAGATCACTTACATATGACTACATCAGTTTGCAGTTTATTACTTTGTATTAATGTTGTGATTTTAGATAGTGGAAGTTAATGTAGAAATTTATTTTAATATAGATTTGAATTATTTTCAACGAACAATATTAGTAGGCGACGTTCTAATATACATTGTTAATAAAATATTTAACAATTAACCATACAAAGAGTATTCGTGTTCATCGAATCTATCGCAATTTAAAAAGGAAATATTATTCACTGTATTAGATAATTTCAAAATCTCGGGCACTCATTTCAATGTATAAATAGCGCGGTCATCCAGGCTTCTTCTACATTCTTGGACACATAACTTGCCTTCGGAGCGCTCCCGCGCTCCTTGATTAGAGTAGTGTTACAATGAAAACTGTTATAAGAGAATTATTTTACAGATAATTTAAGATACATCGTATTTATTTTACAAAGCAAACAGGATCCAAGATTACCTAAAGATTCATAAATAACGTTTACTGAATATACTTCTTTTGTGAAGAAATATTTGCCCACTTAACACCAACAAAAAAAATAATAAGAATATTTTTGTGCAGCTTATTTAAAAAATTTCTTCTTCATAAATTTTGAATCAATTATGAAACATTGCATACACGACGACACGTAGTTCTCAAAGAAGTACTCACGTGATAAAAATACAGTAATAAAAGTCAATCATTGTTTACCTTCGACTACGGTAACATTAAGTATACAATAAATATCCAGCATATAATTATGCCTGTACCGGTCGCTATAATAACACAGTGCACTTTATTTAATAACTTTTACACAATTAAATGCGGAACGGGAAGAAAAATGAGATTACTTAATAAAATTCTATCAAACATGGAGATTGGATGGTAAATCTTTTAGGCACCTATACAACCGTTGTCTTCCCAACGAAATCACGTATGCATCCCGCGTCCCTGCGACGATGATCCAACGCGTGCGCAAATATAGCGCAGCGCATCGACCGTTCGACCGACGTCGATATCGGCTCTCCCGGGCGCGTGCACCGGTATGCGACTGCCGGTCAAGGCAAGCCGGTCTTCCTCATACGCGAGATGAAAAAGTGTTCATTCAACGCCGTATGCGTTGTTAACAAATTATGACGAGGTCTGGATGGGTTTTGGATGGCGGCGTTAAATTGCGGAAGCTCACACACACACACACACACACACACACGCACACGCACACGCACACACACACACACACACACACACACACACGTGCGAATTGCATTGATGTGTTTGAGTATTTATTGTGTGAAACGATTCATTATCTCGTTGGAAACTGCGCCGTATCTGCAACGGCAGCGAAGGTTAAGGTGATTCACGGTAATGCTTTTTCGGGGAACCGGTGATAACGAGTTCGAGGACGAGACGTTTATGCAAGGCTCTACGAACAATGACGAATGCTCACAAGTAAAGTGGTTTAGATAATTTGTAAATAATTAGCGATAGTTTTTCAAATGTACGGATCTTTGATTTACACAGTTCTGATTTGGTTTCTATACAGCGTAATCGAAAAAAAAACCGACACCGGACCTATGCATTTGCGAGAAAAATAACTCGAACAAAACCTGTGGTAAACACCTTCAAGGATACATATAAGGCCAAAATATGCTATCCCTATATAACTTTTGTTTGGGTTATTTTTCCTGAAAATGAGCCTCATTTCGTGTACCTTGTATGCCGAGCGAAAGATTAAAAATGCGTATCTTATTGGCTTGGAGAGTACTATATGTCTTACCTTTTAGTCATGGATTTGACTCAAACTGATATCTTTTACGTTATATTTTTAGCTAACAAAATATGCTAGAAGCTCCAGTAGTGTTGTCTTATGCTCTAAAAAAAGTCGATAGATTATAAACTAAAAAATGTTCTTTCTTGAGTTGCGAAAAATATTAGATCTCATCATTGTAATAATCCGCACATAATTTCAGTGCATTTTTGAGACTACACTTAGAACTATCATAATTTTTCAATTCCAAAAGCATGAATTAAAATGCTTCTTTTCTTTACTTGATTGTTTTTTAATTTAGTCAAAGTCTAATAAACTTACACTTTTGAATGAAAAAAAAGAAAAGAAAATAGAAATGTAATAAAGCTAAATAGTACGCTATGGCGCTCTAAAACAGTCGAGTTCTGTATATTCATAATGTTATTTTAAAGGCTGATGCTATTTGTACGACAGAAATGATGTTTGTTTTGTTTTGATATCTGACTAGAGAAATTATATCCCATTATATATATGTATATATACTTTGTGTACATAAATCTGTCGTATAAATAGCAGATGCGTATTTTAAACGACAATTATCTAACTCGAAAAAGTTTGCATGAAATTTTCAACCAGAAAATATCGGTTCATTTAGGTCTTCTGAAACTTTCTTTCCTTTGAACTCTAACAATTGTACATCCTTTTGCAGCTTACATGTTGGCCGACGCAGGATACGACGTCTGGCTGGGCAACATTCGCGGCAACACCTATTCCCGGGACCACGAAAGGCTCTCGTGCGACTACGATAAAGAATTTTGGCAATTCAGGTGAGACACTTGCATCGCTCGTTGCCTGAAATCAAAATCAATAAAACATGCGAAATATTGCTGACGACTGCTCTCCCGATACCCAATTTATTGTGCCTGCGCGAGGGAATCGTTACGAAATCGAGGACGGTGACGTCGGTGCGGAAAGACTATATATTCGCGGGACGCGAGAAGTTTCGCTAGCGGTGCGATTAGATCTTTCGCGCATTTTTCTTTTGAATCGTGATGCGGGCAATCGCGAAAAGGAAATGGTGGCTCCAGAAGGCTAACACTTCCGATCGAGGAATTCCGCTTACCCCATCATACGGATGCATTACTCTGATGGATGTTAGTTCCCACGGGATGAGTATTAGACGATCTTTATTGTACGATTTTTCAAGGTTCGATTTAATAGCGGAAACGTTACATTTTATCGTGGAGTTTTCATAATTGATTATAACACCACATAGCGCTGTTATTGTCGTTTTTATTTTGAATTTTATCAGATTTTGTTGTGAATACCAGTCGGAAAGTGGAAAACTTGGCTATATTTTTCAGTTTCGCGCGAAAAAATTAAACTTGTTGTTACTGCGGTAACAATTGATTACTGCGGTATAATTGTCACTGCTCCAAGAATCAATAAAATAAAAATTTTATACTTATTCTGCAAAAATTGTTAAAAAATTTTAGTTAAAAAAAATCGTTTATATTTTTATGCACTACATCAAAATCTGTTATATAGTATTGATGATGGACAATATTGGACGTATAAGTACTTTTGAAAATATTTTTGAAGCCTCAAAAAGCTTTACAAGATAATTTATCACTTCACATTATACTAGAATGTATATTTGGACGGTTTTTCATTGTGATAATTTTATAATCTTTGTTTTGTATCGAAAGTGTAAATCTGTAGTTATAATTAAAGAATCTAAAGAATAGAAGTTATGTTTAACTTGTAAAGTTTTCATGAGTCTTATGTAACTAGTAATGAGAGCATTTAGATGATCAGGTTAGAGATGTATGTGCATTAGTATAACGTTTAAAAAATATTATGTAGAAAATTTGGAAAAGCTAAATAATGATATAGGGTAATAATGATATTCAGGAATAATATGGACATTCGTGATATTTCGGAGCCTAAATGTCCCTATTCTTTCGTAATAGGTTCATTAGACGTATTTTGAGTCCAAATGAGTTGTTATATGTTATTTTGACCATTGGATGTATTTTCCAATTGGGAGAACTAATTGTTTCGAACAGGTCAAAAGTTTTCAAACAGTGAATGATATTGGCTATTATTATATACATAAGTATTATTCTAGTATCAGTATAAAACGTTTTGTATCCATTTGTTTTGATTAAAAATATTTTGATTTATTATATAATAAAAAGTATCTTAGTATGGACAATCGGTAAATTTTGTATTGTTTTATATTTTTTGTTGTTGCTGAAATAGCATTGTTTATTAATTTACGTATATTTATTATAGTATATTTGTAGTAGAAAATCATTTATAATGATATTTAGATAAAATCTTTGTATTTATGATTTGCTATCGCTTTTTTATAGATAGAAGAGCATAAACAAAGAATCATAGAATACAAAAACGATTTGTTATTTTCTTGAACAAATAAACATGTTTGAATACCAATATGTATATTTTTTTTAATATTTTCTATGATTTTTTAAAGTGGTCTATATTTGAAACACATTTTTCAAAATTGCGAAATTTCGCTTTTTTCGTTTTTAGGTTATATTTTGTTTATTATTTACAACATGTCCCTAGAGATTGATCACGTCGAAATCTTGAAATGATATTTTGTTCAATTTTTATATTTAAATTTTTATGGGCTACATATTGAGAGTCTTTATCCTACGTTTCTTTCAAATCACAAACAGCACATTTTTGTAAACTGAGTAATTTTATTAATAAACTAAAATTTCATTGCTTTTGATTCGTGCACAATGACCACTTGAAATAGTACGCTTTTTTTATGCATGCACTGAAAAAATAGTCTTCAGTGACAGTTTCTTCAAGCCATAGTAAAATAGGGTTCAATAGGAGAAACTAAGTTTTAATAAATCAACAATATTTTAATATTTTTAAATATATTTTTATCGTAAGTACAACGTGAAACACTAATAGTTTAATTAGACACAATATATAGTGAAATTAACAAAAAAAAGAAATAAGTTCTTTCTACTGATTAAAACTAGAAATTTCCAACACGCTATTTTAACTTTATAACAAAGATTAAGTTTACTAAATATTTATGGGAAATCTTTAATACATATTCTAAGTACATACAACCTTAAAATTAATTTGCATTTATCATAAATATTAGTAGTGACAAAATCGCACTATTAACTGAATTTATTTAATTTAAAACATATTGGATATTATCTGAAAGTGATTATCAAACTACAGAAAAAATATTTCTTTTCACTATACATTTTAAGTAATATCGATAATCAACAACATGAGTTTGTTAATACGTAGAGGAATTTCCTTGCAGTTCATTTTCCCATTGTTTATATATTCAGATTTGAAATTCTAAGAATTTCTTATCAATTATCAATTAGTGTAGTAATAGTATACACATGAATATCTACAATTAGAAGACAGAATTTATTCTAGGATGAGCATGAACTCATACTCCAGTATATGAATAGCCAAAAACCGAGCGATTTTGCTGTAAAAGTACAACTAATAAATATAATATATATATATATATATATATATAGATATATATATATATATATATATATATATATATATATATATATATATATATATATATATAATAGTTTATGAAATGTAGACCTATATTTTACAGTAAAACTACTTTTTACTCAACTACATCACATAGTAAGCTGTTTGTTTGGTTTCCTCTATGCTAATACAGTTAATGCTATACTATATTTTTTAATCAGAAAAACAAGTTTTTGTGAAGTTTAGATTACCAAAAAACTACTGC